>VXAX01003133.1:5775-79996 GCA_013399835.1 Leptocoma aspasia
AAAAAAGAGGAAGCCAGTCAAAAAGGCCCTGAAGTCAGAAGTGAGGAAATTAAAATCCTTCAACTCAGCATGGAGGCTACTTAAGCAACCATAATAGAGTCCCAGAAGGAATGCACAGCTTTTCAAAGAAACATGGAAGGCAAGAAAAATAAAATTAGCATGGGAAAACAGCAAGGTTCAAGAGGTTATTTAAGCCAAACAGGTAGAATTCAAAAAGAAGTGAAAACCTATCTGAAGGGAAGGAACACAACCCATGGAAGGTTCTCCTCATCATGAAAACATAGTTCAAAACTATGATGTGGTGACTGAGACATGGCCTGGGCTGAGGGGAGGGACGTGTGTGTGTGAGGAGAAAATAATTAATGAAAGTAAAAATTAGTAACTGGAAAAATGGATTTTCAGGATACTTCAATGGATAATAACAGTGAATAAGGTGATTGCAAAGAAAAGTTAGTTATTTTTCATCAGCATGTAGGCCACTGTGATACAAACTGCCCAGGGTGGTGGAGACTAGGACAAAGAGAAGGGTTAAAAAATGCAGGACTGGAAAAATTAAATGAATTAGAACCCAAGAATTCCTGGAGCCAGCTGGAACAGGCAACTGCTCCCTAGGGTGATGTAGCTGGGCACTAATCACAAAGTATGGTTTTACAGTGAGCCCACATGGAAAATGGAGAAATTCCTGCACTGAGACACTTTCAATCTCTTACATGCTGCACCAAAAGCCTCGTGATGTCTCATGCAAAGCAGAGTGACCTGTGACAACCTGAGGAGCCCTGCAGTGTCTGGGATGCCTGGTGGCCCTCCCAGCCCGTGGCACATCCCTTCACAGAGCCACAGCCTTGCCCAGTGCCACTGAGCTGGGCTCCAGCAGGGCACCCTGTCCCCAGCTGCACCCACCCGCAGCACACAACCCTGCTCAGCCTCCCTCATCTGTGTGGTCTTTTAAGTAATTATCCATTGCATTATTCAACGGGAGAGCACAGTATTTACTGGATTACTGGGTCTGTACTGCCTTAAAGACACAGCTCAGGGCTTTGGGAGCCAGCTGCACTCTTGCAAAGCAACAAGCAAATATTTCTCTTTTCTCCTCCCTTTTTGAGCTACACAAGAAGGTTCTTTAAAAGAAAATGGAAATGGTGGTGCTACAATACAAATGCAATATATTTTATCTTTTATGCAATGTATTTGGTGACCCAGGCACAAAACTGGAGGTGGCCATGGCTCATTAGAGTGCCTCATACAGACTCCAGCTGAAATAGGCAAATTATCTTTCCACAGGCAAAACAAGGGCCATTTGGGGCGTGGGGGGTGTTTGTAGTCAAATATTGGTTTCTACACATACTAAAGGACTGACTCATGGTGTGTCCAGCTGCAGCACATGGCAAAATTCTGTGGTGGTTTCTGCTACTCAAAAGGCACATGCCCTCAAAGAAACAAAAAAAGAAAGTAGTAGAGCAGGAAGTGGCCACGAGCAGAGAGGGCCCCAGGGTGCCTGGGGGCAGGGAGAGGATGGCAGCTCACCCTGCAGAGCCCTGGACAGCCAGCACAGGTGACAGCCTCCAGCCAAGGACCCTGTGCTTGGGTGGGATAAACCAGAAGCACCCAGAGGCATCAAGTGAAGACAGAGAATGAAGCAGGACTATAGAGAAAGTGGAAAAGAGATGTAAAATAGGCCCCTCCAGTGTTTTGGAATTGGATGCTCTGCAGCTGGAGAATGTTCCCTTGGAGTTAACCAGTCAGGACAGAGTTAGTCAGCTGGGATGGGGATAATTGCACAAGGGGCTGCATGTTGTTAATACACACATTTAAGCAGTTGCTGTTTTGTGGTCCAAGTGGTGGCTTTTCATGAAAACCATTTCTACCCTTGCACACACACATGGACCCAAGGACAAGGAACCACGCTGGCATTCATGGATAATGACAAAGTGCCTCAGCACAAAGGCACAGAGAGCAGCTGGTGTTGGGGACAACAAACCTGCCTGCCTGGTAACCCTCTAGAGAGAGCTGCAGTTACCTGTCCAGTTCCAGGTAAAAGAGATCAGCCTGACTCTCAGTTCATAAGCTGTGGTAGATCCAGGTTATAACACTAAAGAAGGGCTAAAATGATAAACAGTTTATTTGGGAGACAAGGCATGTCCTCCACCAGTGCATGCAATTTCATATCCCTTCATGTCATCTTCACTATAAATATTCAGACACTGGTACTGTCTGAATAAGGAGCTGTTTGGGCTGACATTTTCATATCAAAGCAAATGAGTTTAATAAGGACTTAAAAAAATAGAGCTCTGTGTGGCTAGAACAAGTTGTCTTTTACAAATATTCCTGGCTACCACTGCAGCACATGTTGAGCACAAAAATGCACCAGCTCAGACAAAAGGTCCCTCCAGCCCAGTCACTTGTCCCCAGGAGGGGTCAACAACAGATGTGCTACCCAAGAGTACAGACACAGGGAGAGCACACAGTATATTCATGCAGAATACTCATCCAGGACTGTTCCTAGGGAATTCCAGTGGCAGAGCAGTGTCTTTCACTCCAAAAGCTGTGGGAGGGATTTTCTCCCAGCTGTACCACAGAAGACAGGTATTCCTCAGCCCCCTTTTCTGCCCGGAGCTGCAGCAGCCCAGGCACAGCCCAGCCCCCAGGGCACCCCCAAACAGCAGCAGCACCAAGCCTCAGACTGACCCACCTGGGTTCAGCTCACACCTCAGTGTCCTGTGCTTTTGTCAGTGGGATTTCTGCTCTGCTGATTGTAGGATAAACTTTACTCATGTTTACACCACGTAAATGAGGATTACAGCAGAACTAAAAGAAACTACACTGGAATTATATAACTGTCAGAGAGTAAAATTTAGTTCAATGTTACATTAATCTTTTTATCAATCACATAGCTTACTATCAACTAATAAACTCACTCTGGCTATGCTTAGGCAGAGCCAGGAGCAGGGAAAGGTTATTGCAAAGTATCACTGAAACTCTGTTTGTCCAGCTTTGGGTTGGCTGACTTCCACGAGGAATGTGTTTAGTTAATTGAAAAGGTTTTGGTCAAAGTTTGCCAGCAAGAGATCATAGAGTTCTAGGCAGCACATACTGTGAGTATGAACTCCATTCAACCTTTGAAATACCTCTGTGAAGGCAGGAAATTGAAATATTGTGCTATATTGGCAACTAAACAGTCATTTATCATCCATGCTAAGTTTGGAGCACAGTGGAATGATTTTTAAACTCTGAGGGTCCTGATTAACAATTACAAGGTGTGTTTATATAGGTACAGATTATGTATTGAAATATAGTTTCAAGAAGAATATGAGATAATCAACAGCTGTATCCACCCTCCTATTTGCCTAAGATCAAATTTGGCCTGTGCTCAGAGGCACAAACAGTGTATTAAAGCACAACAGAGTTAAGACACCTACTGACAAAAGCAAGGAAATTCACAGTTAAGGGGGAAAACACACCATATGTTCTGCAGTACCTAGGCACAACAGGGAGCATTCAGCTCATCATTAAAGAGGCACCCAGTTGTGCCTAGGTATTGGAGAACATATGGAACACTTCCCTGCTCATGTCTGAATTTCCTTACTATTGTCAGCTTATGGATCAAGCTTGACTTTTTACTTTTTTTTTTTTTTTAATACAGGGTGCAGGGGACTTTTTGTGTTTTAAATATAGAGTTATGGGGATTTTTAAAAGTAGTTGTTTAGTTTGTGATATACTGTTTTAAATTTATAATTAACAGCTCCACCGACTGATAATTATTACAAATCTGATTATTATTACAATACATAAATTATTGCAAGTCGGCTTTCAAGAGTTAGAGATCACTGGAAACCATAACCTGTAAAAATGAAGCAGTGACTTGCTCAGGGAGTTTCTAGGCAGACACCTACAGAAGGTTACAACAGGCAGGACTAATTGGCCTTACTGTATCTGAAAAGCAGTGGTTTTATTTTTTACTTCAGCTAAGTATAAGCTCTCTCAAGGTTTTAACTTAACAAGATTTTAACTGCTTAGGACAATGCAATCATTCTATTGCACTACAATGTTTCTATTTTAATTAGCACACTGCTAGGAGTCCCCAGCTGGAATGGCCAGGCACTGTGCTTGGTAATGTACATTTATTTATGAGATCCAAAGGGCTTCTAGTCAAAGCTGCTAAGGAGCTAAAGGAGAAAAGATAATGGTTATTGTTCCCATTTCAGAGCTAAGCAAGAACGGGCTGGGATGAGCTGAACTGTGCCACACGTGGAGCATTCAGCATCCTGCTCTGGCCGCGTCTGCCCTGAGAGGTAAAACAAACAAAAACCCAAACAAACAAACAAACAAACAAACAAACCCGAACAAAAACAAACAAAAAACCCCCGACGAACCGAGCCAAACCAAAGCAAACCCCCCCGAACCGGAGGGAACAAGGCAGCAGTGCGGCAGAGGGATGGCACGCGGGGCAGGGCTGTCCCCGCAGGGCAGGGGACGGGCGGGGACAGGCGGGGACGCTCGGCGGTGCCAGCACGAGAGGGCGGCATTGCTCGAGCCACCTCTGCTGCCACCGAAGTGTCCCATCGTGTCCCTCCGTGTCCCTCCGTGTCCCTCCTCGCCGGGGAGGAACCGGTGAGACACGAGGAAAACGGGGTTCCCAACGTGCACGGAAATTAACTTTGCCTCAACTTTCTTTTAATTATGGCATTTTAAAAAGTAATATACATCATCATAAATATAGAATCAAATCAAATTATATGGTATGTCACTTTTTTTTAAGAAAACACATAGAAATCTGGTGTCTTGGAAACTACTCCAGTCTCATTAAAATGCATATGAGTCTGGTTCTCTCATTCAAAATATACTGAGGAGGAGGAGAGAGGAGGAGTGGGGTTTGTACAAACAGTAAGTCCTGTCAGGTCAGAATTACAGTATGATCTCACATATGTACTAGATAACCACAGTTCTCATTTTCCTAGAAAACAATGTAAAAGTGTATGTTCATCTCCTTGTTTTGCCTCCTAAACAACTCTCTCTTCCTGTCTCAAAATCAGACTGTTCTTTCAGTAAAATAATAATAATGATGATGATTTTTATAAGTTTGATGTTTCTGAAACTTAAGAGTTTTCCATTTCCCCCACTTTACTCAGAAATAAACAAATTCTGCAGACTGGGTAGACCCCCTATTTCCTGGCCTTATGGGGTGCTGCGCCATCACTGCTGCTTATGCTGTTTTTACAATTTAGAACGAAACAGGGACATGGAAAACATCCTGCACAGCCAAAGAGAAACTCCCCAGTCCCTGGATGCACTGCTGGCCAGCTGGGACACGTCTGTGTCTCTCCCAGAACCTGGAGCACCCCTGGATGCTGAGGAGAGGAGGATGAGGAGTGGATCTGCCCTTCGGTGCCTTTCCTCTCTCTTTGCCCTGGGAAGTCCCAGAGAAGTCCCGTGCACCAGGGGGATATTTGGGGGTTTTGTCACCCTTCCCTGGCCCTCACCCAGCCCCACACTGAGCCATGGGGCTCACCCTGTCTGCCCAGAAGGGAGTGAGCGATAACCAAGGGAGAAAAGTCTCTTTTGCCTAACGAGCCATTGCCTGGGGCACAGAGTGGTCTCCTGGCAGAAACATCGTCCAGAAGAATGCAATGGAGAAAGATTTCCATAGGAAACTGCCCGGCCTCTTCTTCCTTAACAAAAGCAGGCAAGGACATTGCAAGATGTTGGTTTCAGCAAGCCTGGAAGGCTAAACCTGAGTGGAACTCACCCAACCTCCCCTGGTCTGCTTAAACCTATCAGAGCTGTACTCTCAACTCAATCCATGCAGAAAGTGAAGGTAAGAATGAGATTGAAATCGAAACAATGAAACAACTCAGTCACAGTATTGAAACTCAGTTAGGTTCCCCCTTCAATCCTTAAATCACCTTCCTCCCCCTCTAATAGAGTATTAAAATGCTCTTATGATCTGAAAACAAAGCTAATTTGTATTTGTAAAAGTAGTTTCAAGCAGTCTAACGGGTTAAACAAGAAAACTATATATACATATACTAAGCTCAGTGAGTTACCTCACTGTGCTGACATTGTCAGGGCTGTGAGTATCCCTGGCAAGCTGAACCATTTCATGCATTTGCATAAAAGTTGGGGTGGAAGATTTGTGAGGAGAGCACTTGCCATAAGCAGAAAGAAACAAAGGAAAAGTGCAGAGAGCAGTGTTGTTACACTCAATTTTCTGTGCCAGCCTGCTCAGCTCTCCTGGGAAGCAATGCCTTTCCCTTTATTAAAGTCCTTGAGAGAATGGATACTCTACAATTCAGATTTTAATAGTCTGTGTTGACGTTGACTACTCAGTTATTAAGCTGTCTTCCCGAAGTTCACACAAACCCTGCATGAGAAGAGGCTGTGGAGCAAACACACCCATGTTCCCCTTCAGATGTCCTCTGCTGCCTTGAGGCCAGGCAGCAGTGTCCCCAGGGGCCTGCAGCCATTTACTGCACAGGACAGGGGGGCTGAGGGCAGCCGGGGAAGCACGAACCCCGTGCCCTCTCCTGCTGAAAGTTTCTCTGGATCTCAAGAAACAGCTCCACCAGCCTCTCCTCCTCAGCACTTCGCATGGCCTCGGGACACAGCCGAGAGCATCAGCAACGCTCCTCACCCTTCACTCTGGCACTCATAGCTAGAATTCGGTTTTAAAGAGCAAAGGAGGCTGACAGGACCCCCCACAAGAGCTCCACCTTCCTCTCAATCTTTAATCCTATTTTAGAAAGCAACAAAAACTCACTAATGACTCCAAACCTTGGAGATGTTCCTATCACTACCTTTTTTACTCCATTTCTGTACCTTTTAAAAATGTCAATAAACCCTTCCTGAATGCCTGCAATGCCCATGTCAAGACCTACATCTGTCTCTGCACAGAAACACAAGCCAGCATTGGTCTAGCTCTGTCGTTAGATCCCATCCCTCCACTAGCCAAAGAAATAGTTTGGAGGCTGGGCTTCAAACCCAGAGACATCCCAGCTGACAGGGAATAGTCTCACAGTGACTCAAAACACTGTGGTCACTCTGCTCCAGAAAGCTGTGCAGAGCTGGGGATCAAGCACACTGTCCTTAAAAGAGTGCCAGACGTCTCCTGGCAGCCTGCACAGCACAGAGGAGGGATCTGCCCTCCCTCTGCTCCCCAGGAGCAAACAGGTCCTGCACAACCCCTGTGCCACCAGCGCTCCTGCTGGGGAAGGAGTGGGAGCAGCCAGCCCTGTCCTACGTGCCAATTAGTCAGACAGAAGTTATATCAAGTAACAGGGCACAGAAATGTGACCTCTTGTCTGATGAAGTTTCCCAAATTGCCGGTCATCTGGAAAGGGTGTGTGCAGGCAAGGGTCAAAAGTTTAGCAAGGGCTACACCAAGAGCATGGCCAGGCAATAAACTATCATGCAACAAGTGCAGATATTAGCTGTGTGTACATTTGAAATCCTGAAACAAATTCACTAAAGATTTAGGACTTCATTAAGGTCAAAAGGGTTCTGCTGTAGTTGATAGGCACATTTGTTTTATTAATTGAGTCATAAGTTCTGGCAGTCTGCAAATAGATTGCAAAACATGGATCAGCTGCTTTCGATTGCCATGAGACATCTGAAAACCTGCCAGTAAGTCTGTTTGCAGCTCTTAAAAGTTTTGGCTTAAAACCTGTTTTAAACTATTAACAATTACTTTTTTTTTAAAGCATGCAAGGAGGGAGGGCACGATAGAGAGAGAAAGAGAAGCACATGTTTTCTTTAGACTCAGAGCACAAGAGCTGCTGATGGAAGTACCCTCTTCTCAAGGAGGCTGATTATTTTCTAGACAGCCCAAGCTCTCTCATTCCCTGGTGTCCCCAGCCTTAGCGTTTATCATCTCATGCAGCCCTCAGTGTGTTTCAGAATGAAGAACATTTGGTCAGCCTCCTGCTGGAAAAGAAACGTGCAAGCAAAAGGGGAAGATGTCCCATTTGCATGCCTTGTTTTAAATCTGTTGAGCATACAGGGCACAAATACCAAAAGGAAGCAGTGCAAAGCACGCCAGGTCCTGCACTTGCTAAGATCTGCCCCAAATACGTGTCCAAGTACCACCAACAAAATACAGAGCAGCTGTTTTCCTTGCACAGCCCCAAGCCTGGAGTGATGACATCACATCTCTGAGAAGGTTTCAGCTATGCAGATCGTGTTTCATATGTGAGTTACTCAAGCCTCAAACCCAGTGTGTCTCTCCTGTTACCCCACCACAGCACTGGGATGATTTGTCAGCTGCTCTCCTAAAAGCTGACACAGCCGAAAGTGGCTGGCAGGCACACAGAGCTGCTCAGTTTGCCCTCCCATGAAAGAGATTTGACTCATTACAGTTCATCCCAATGACATAAAAGGTTACAGATTTGGCACCTTCATTTCCCCTGGCCGCAGAATCAGCCTTTGAAAGCTGCTCTCCCAAGCCTGTGCAGCTGTTTGGTTCTTCTGTGCCCACATCCCATTTCAGCTCTCCTACCTTTTGCTCTTTTTGTCTTTAGGAGGCCAAGTAGCTCCTACAGCAAGACAAAAGTTGGTCTGAAAATTAATGCAAATTACTTTTTGGAAATAGACTTAAATTTTGGTTCCCTGATCTCAGCACAGCTTCAGGATGCTCTAGTTCATACAGAGCTTGCACCTGGTGCTGACCTGAGCAAGAACCAGACAAGAGAACCATGCACACTAGCTCTTGCCTCTGGCACCTCATAAATGACTTCACACTGCATCTGGAATTACACTATCTTCCAGCAAAATTGCCAGATCTCACAACAGAGTAAAACCAGCCATCTGGGTACCTCAGGTATGCCAACATAAGCTGAGACATCCCCTCATCTTTTAGCATTTTTATTTCTGTTCGTGCAGCCCGTGCAAGCAGCGATGTGCTGCTGCCCTCCTGACACCCCTCTGACCACAGGGCACAGGAGGGCAGAGGGGAGCACCCTGCTCCTCCAAACCAGGACACCCTCAGGGGCTGGGCACAGCTCTGGGGGTCTGGGCAGCACAGGGGTGCCAGCTCCCTGCCCTGAGCACCCCTGTAAGCAGGAGCAGAAGATGTGACCTGATCCAGGAATGAAGGCACAACTTTAACGACTGTGACACACCCCACAGGAACCCAAACGCTCAAGGGTTCATTTGGCCAAAAACAAGGTTACCACCTTGTGAACAGGAAGCACCCTCAGGCTATCCCAGCTGGCCTCACAGGACAGCCAGGATTTGCTGAGCCAGGCTGGAGGGCCGGGATTGTCCTGGGGAAGCTCCAGGATTTGGGGTTGGTGTGGGGTGGTGCTTTCCCCTGAACACCATCTCATCTGTGCACACCTCACTCCCTCTGCTGCCAAGGGCTGCCCAAATCAGCACCCCAGTAAGACATGGACCAATAAATACAACTGCTAAAACCACACATTTATCGCTGTTTATCACTCAAGTTTTAAAGTCTTTTTCTGTTACAGATGCAATTCAGTGCTCAACTCAGAATTTTCCACCTAGGGATGACAGATGTTGTGGTTCACCTCTTCATGGGTTTCTTTAACACACTGAGTTCGATACCACTGCTCTAACCAAAACTGTGCCTTTCTTTTCATTTAGAGGTTTCCAATCATCTACTGGTTCTGAAAGAACTCTCTTGTGACTGGAAATTCAAGTCAGGCCGTGAGAAAGTACAAAAACAATGAATACCTGGTTTGGCTTACAACAAGGAAGATCAGGAGAGGGCATGTGCAGCTATTTCAATTCATAAAAACCTCTGTGGGACTTGTGAGTTCTCACTTCTCCCTTGATCCTAAAGGGCCCAAAGCCATTTCCATCTCTTCAGGCTGCTCTGCAGGATGCAAGTAACTGGGACCTTACATTAGAAGGGATTTATTTACATTACACAAAAATGATGCTCCTTTCTCAAACACTATAACCAGTGTACTTTGTATGAAAGTCTGGAGGCAGGCAGCAGGCTGAAGGACAAGGACTGACATCAGCAGATCTCCCTTGTAATGAAGAGCATTTGGGACTGCAGCAGCAAGCTCTCCAGGGAACAGGATCTGCTCGGCCTGTCCTGTGTACAACAGCCCCCTTTTGGAAGCCAATTCATGTTTAGTGGCTTTGCATTTTTTAACAATTCTTGCCAACTTGCATGTATTTATTTCAAGCCTGCCCAACGTCTGCTATTTACAAATACTGCCATATATTTAAAAGTGAGAGTCACTCCCAATTAGCTCAAGTGTTTAAGAAACTCATCATATATTCTGAATGATGAAAGATCACAGAAGGAGGTCTCCTAATGGATGGCAGGTGCGGGAATGAAAACATCTAAAGACTGTGAGCCAAAATGTAAGAAGTCACAGAATATCATAATTCACTTTAAATTGCACCTAGGTCACAAAGCTAAATAAGACCTTTGGCTCAGAAAATATTTAAAACTACCACCATTTTTGTAACAGAAAAACAAACCAAAAAAAACCCCAAAATGCCGATTCTTTATAAGTTATGCAAGTCAGCTACATATGGAAGATAAATAATAAATAATAAATATAAAATTAATAAACATAACATTGAAAAACACAGGTATTTTTGCCTCTGCTTTCAGGCAGCTATAAAGAGCCTTGATAAGCTCTAGTCATCCACAAAGATTTCCTCCTTCTGTTTTGTTAGAAAACACTGAAAACCAGGCAGGTTAACTCACATTTAAAAGTTTGCATCCACTACACATTGTAGTAACAAACTACTTTTAGATCTTCAAACACATATGATAATACAAAATAATCTTTGTCACAAAAATAGTAGAGTAAGATCAACAGATTAGCTGGATGAAACTCTCCAACTCGGACTCTCCTTCGACAGACAAGATCTGTGTTTTGTGTAACCTGTATTTACAGCACAGGAATATTGCACAGGCCAAGGTGATCCTGTTCAGTTACTGTGGTCAATGCTGGCACTGAGCTGTGCCACACCACGATGCCTTTTCTTCCAGAACTCCCAAGTCCAGTGATTAACCAGTAAGTTTTCTGTTTGTAAGTGTTCTTACAGTTACTGTGAAAGCAGGGAGATTTAAAACTTTTAGATGCTTGAGCAGTGAGAAACACTTACCAGGTGAGGTGTGAAGGCAGAGACAGGGATGGGGAAGGGAGGAGCCCACGCAGGATGGGCAGCACGGGGCCCCAGCAGCGTGCAGGACTGCCAGCAAGGCAGACTCAGCTCCAGAGCCAGAGGAGGGCAGAGGCAGCTCTAGACCCCTAACAGCACCCTCCTTCCACTCCACCAGTGTGCAGTGCAAACACGAGGCAGAAAATTAACCTTTAATGGAGCTCCATTGCATGTTTACAGCTCGTGCCAATGTTCTGCCCATACCTAGGCTCGTACTTCGCAAAAAGAGGATTCATAAATATGCTTTTTATTTCCTAAGAGCTGCACCACAGATTCCACAATGCATTCATTTCATACAATCTCAGGGTATTTGTCAAACAAGATAATACTATGCAGAGACAGAAATGGTATGAAAAACCACTGGGAGAAAGAGATATGATTCACATTTCTAGTAGTGGATCAATTGCACTGGAATATGTTTTTCATCAGAACTTGGTACCAAAGCTACTGTGGCTGCTGATCACACAGAGATAGTGCTGTATTTTAGTATCCTGTTGAGAAAAAAACCCAACATTTCAAAGGAAGTTCTCTTTCTCCTTAGGAAAAAAATCAAAGCATCCCCAGACCTTACCCAAGTCCCACACTGTCACCTCAACTTCTCCAACATCCAAGCTCCTGCACGACACAGTTCTCACCCTGCTGCCGCTCTGCTGAGCTCGTTTTGGGCAAGGCAGGATCAGGGCAAGGCAAAAGCACCCAATGTGCAGCCAGGGCAGAGCCCTGAGCCCCTGGGCTGCTGAGGCTGCAGAACATCCCTCACTCACTGAGCAGCACCGGGGGTGATCCCAAAGGGACCAGGGGGCTTCTCACTTGGTGTTTTGCACGAATTTTATTTAGCTCCTCAAAAAGGAGCCTACAGGCACACTAGGCCACATGCAATATAGCTTGTTTCCATTCATTTGCATTCCTTCAGACATTCCTTGCAACTATCTAAGTAATTTTTAAAAGAGAAAGCCAAAACAAAACCCGTGTTGTGTGTTAGATTCTGCCCTCCAATTCTGGAAGCACTTCTCACCACAGCAGTTAAAAGCAACAATGTAAAAAATCTGTCATTTCTGTTTCCACAACACGGATAGAAATCTCTGACGTTTTAGATATTTTTTCCCCAACCAAAATGTTAATGTACTGACCAGAGGAGGTCCAAGTTATGCTGTGAGAAGCCATGGTACATGGCTCCAGGCCTGACTGAAGAGGTGAGGGATGGAACCAGCAGGTGAAGCCCCAGAGCTGTTCACCCTCTAGGATTATCCTTAGCTTGGCATATTGATTTCTCTGTTTCAAAAGAATTTAAAAGCTGTGAGTACAATTTTCAACAGACAAATATAAAACAGAACTGTTTCTTTTTTGTTTTATATTAGACTATATTATCTGCCTTTTGAATATTTGTTTCTCTCTTTAAAAATTGTATTTTGCAGTTGTGATGGTTGTAAAGACTATTTCTAAATAAGAATGGACTGGTGGCAGATCACAAGCACCTCTGCTGCCATTCATTGCTGTCCTCAAGCAGTCACCAGATCTTTCCATGCCACATCTGCTGAAGAGATGCTCCCAGGGGGAGCACAGCAGTAGATTAGAGTCACACCAGCCTTGATTTGCAAGTTCTAGTGTAAATCAGAGCCACATAAGAGCATGTTAAAAGCTCCCTTTTCTTTCAGGGGAAAAAAGTTAAAATAGTAGAGTAACTGCTCAGAATATTCACAGTAATATTTTCAAGTCAAATGAAAAAAAACACATTAGAAATAAAAGTGCTCAGAGTTCCTAATTTGCAGCTTGTAATAAGCTGAGAGGAGCATTAAGCACTGGCCCTGAGAAACTCTTCCCAACCTGCAGGACAAATCCTTCTTGCTCTGCTACAGGAGGCACACAGAACCAGGGCTCCAGAGGTCACACATCTCCCAACAGTTCCCCCCTTGAATCAACTGTGAATACACTGAAAAAAACCCACCTCACTGACTTCAACACCTAAATAAGGCCCAAAAGCCCAGCTCTGAAAACCTTTGAAATAAATGGTGGCAGTGAACTTCAGCCCACACCCAGCTGACATCTGAACCACTGAAAAACGAGTCCAATTACACCCAGCTCGGCAGCCAGACAAGGCAGCTGTAAGAACCTGTCAGCCTTTTGCTGTCACATCCAAACCATCTGAAGTGGCAGTCACCAGCCCTTAAATCAGAAGAAGGGAGGCAGCACTTCCAGTCCTCAGCAAGTCAGAGACACAGCTAAAACTTCAGCCTTAAAACAAAAAATTTGGTCTTACCTGGGGGTCACATTTGCTGAAGAGCACAAATTGCAAGGACAGCATTATGCCACCTGGAGGCTGTGACAGGGTTTGATGTTATCAGTCTCAGCTCAAGAGATGGATTAAGAGGTTTTATCAGTGGAACCCAGCTGCAGCACCACCCCAGCTCGGGGTGTAACAGGCTGATGTTAAGAGTTCATCCTTCTGCTGTTTGCCAGTCAAACAAAGATTCTCTTTGATTTTAAATTACTTACAGTTTTCAATTAGACTGAAGCAACTGGCTAGGAACAGATTTTATAAGCAACATCATGGTATTAACACACTGACAAAATAAATGCAAGAAAGCATCTAGGTTTGGCTACTAAGAGAGAATCTGCCTGCAGCAACATTTGCAAAGTACTTTATTTCTTCTCCTTGGGAACTGGTGTAACACCTTTCAGGAGCTGTAAGGTTTGGAAAGCCACACACCATTGCAGTGTTTTGCTATTAGCTGCCCCATGCCGAGAAGCCCAGCGATTATCACCTTTGTGGAATGTGCTCTGCCTGTGTTAGACTCGCTCCGACCTCCAGCATGGGGCTAAAGATGTCAGCTTCTGGAGAACTCTGTGGCTGTTGTGTCACCCAAGCAGAAAATGCTGCCTTGTGCCTCACAGAAGGCACAGGAGCCTTTTCAAACACACTCGTGTAAAGCAGAGGAATTTCTGTGTCTTCCCTCTTGCTGTGTCACTCTACAGCTGGCTAAGCAAAAGGTCTTGCAGGATATTTCTTGGGCACTTTCCCAGCCCTGACAGGAGTATCATAGCTCCACTCACTTCTTTACTAATCTCTCTTCAAACCCACCAAAAATGAGGTACACATACATAGATGCTGCAAAATCAGCCACGTTGCATCTAGTGATGACTCCAATCCTGCTGTGCAGTGCCCAAATCCCAACCCTTCAATTCCACTTCAAAGAAACCAGGATTCACATCGAAAAGCATGCACAAAAACTACATCAAGTGAAAAGATCTGCACACCACTCTCCTTTGCTCAGCACCACAATTTACACCAGCCCCAGCAGTTTCTGGTCCAACTCTGCAACACTTACTATTTGTACAAACAAATCTCTGTCACAACACTCATATCAGTCAAATAATTGCAGTGAATCTGTTAAAGCCCCAAAAGCCCAAGACTGCAGGAGCACGGAGAAAGCCCCACCATGCTCATCTTCACCTCCTGAGAGTGCAGAGCTCAGTGTCTGCTGGAAATGCCTCTCTGGAAAGGCTGATTACCTTAACTCACTGATGATATAAATATCATTATCTGCAATTCAATCAAAAAGCAATCAAGACCTGTTTATTAGTGTATTTTTAAAAGGCATTTAGAGCATAGGTTGGGCACTTATTGAATTTAACTAATAAATAAAATTACAAGAATCAAATAACTGCTCTTGGAAAACAGCACTTTGTGTGGCGAGAAGTGATTTACAATCATTGCCAATTAGAAAAGGAATGAAAAGATAAAAGGAAAACATCAGTGGAAAAAGGGGCAGCAAGCCATTTATTTTTACTTTTCTAAGAGGATTTGCTACCAGTGTGTAAACATCACGCAGGATCCCAGGATGGCATTATTTCTCATTGCAGATGTGTGCCACAGGACTGGTCTCCTCAGTCTCCAAAACTGCTTCTAATATTCTTCTTGTTTGGACTGTAACTTGACCCACACCTTCCATTCATGTTTTGTTCATGTATACCTTTTATGCTGGATGACTTTACTTGTCTTCATCACCTTGGCAAGTCAAAAGGGAAACATTTTTAAAAGCTGTGGCATTACTCAAGCTGTGAGGTAGGAAACTCAAGAGAAACAACATCTTAAAACATTCTGCACAGGGGCAAGTAAAAAGTCAATAAGGAAATACCATAGGCTGTTTTTAACTTGCTGAAAGTGTGAGACAGCTGTTCATTTCCTGATCACTCATGTGGAAATGGTAAAAATAATTAAGAGCAAAGACTAATCACCAAATCAAAGCAAATATTAAATAAGCAAACTTGCTTCCTAGCCTCAAATCCAGCATGCAAACGAGAAGTGGTATTCCAAAGTTTAGTCTTTAGATAATTAAAAAGTACATTAAAAGAAAAGAAAGATCCAGTTTATGCCTGCCTCATGTTAGAACATCAGCAATGGGAGTCATGGGAGCAGTTGGAGCCACGTGGTCGAGGCTGGAATAAAAACCAGAGAATGACTTTAAAGTCAGAAATAAATAGTGGATGAAAATAGAAAGTGTACATGGGAAAAAGAAATTCTCCCCCTTGCTCATATCCTATCCTGAGTCAATGTCCCTGCTGCTCCTGAGCTGGCCGTGCCGTGCTGACAGCAGGGGACGCGTGGTCCTGCTGGCCCCTGAAGCCCCGTGCTCTGTTTCCTGTCCTGCACTCAGAGTTTGATTGGATTTAGGGCTCTCCAGGAGGGCAGTAAAGCTACAGATCAGTAAATCCATGAGCCCCGCTTTGGCGATGGGGTGTGCAGAGGCTCAGGGGGAGCAGTGGCACAGGCACAGGGCTGGAGAGAGCACAGAGCCAGCAGCTCCAGCAGATCCCCCTCCTTTCCCCCGTGCCCACGGCAGCTCTTTGTCACAAATGCTCAGGGCACTGCCCTGCTCAGCCCTCAGCCCCAGCTCCCCTCTGTGCACAAGAGGACTGGGCCCAGCCTGCTCCTCTCTTCAGCCCCCTCAAAAACTGATTTCTCAGGCACATGGAAAATGGGTATTTCTCCTCTGCACTGTCCCAGAGACTGCAAGGGAGCATCTGGCAGAAAAAAGCAGAGAGAACTAGGATTTTACCCATTTTTATAAATGGATGGGAGGAGGAAAGGACAGAGCCAGACTCTTCTCCATGATGTCTAGTGAAAGACAGGCAGTGTCTTTCAAATACAGCCATGTCCAAAATACAGCAAATATCAGTTAAACGTAAGAAACCTTTATGTAAGAGTGATTGATCACTGGAACAGGACACCTAAAAAAGAAAACTCCCTCATCCTTGGAGATATTCCAAACCCAACTGGACATGATCCTGGGCAACCTGCTCCAATTTACCCTCCTTTGAGCAGGGAGGTTGGATGAGATGGTCTCCAGAGACCTCTTCCAACATCAAATATTCTTCTACTTGAATGGAACTTCATTACAAGAACATTTAAAAAAAAAAGAAAAAAAAAAAGAAAAAGCCCTCAAACTCTAGCTTAGAGATAGAAAAACAAAAATGCAATTCACCAGACACCACTTTATACAGGATATTTTTTTTTTTGGAACAGCATGCATTTTACTGCACACTTGGGAAGTTTTCTGGAAAAGCAACAAAAGCTGTCTTTCCAAGCACATGATTAGAAAGCCAGATATTAACCCAAATGCTTCCTTCTGGGAAACTTATAACCAATGTGCTCTAAGCAGATGAAACTGAGGAAAAAAGGTTCTTACAAACTTTGGGATGAAACTTTCCAAGTTTAGGTTTGCATCCACTTTTTGGCATTTAAACCTAGTTTAATTACCAATTCTAAAAGGACAGTTTTCTAAATATTCATCATTTGGCGACATCCCCACCATCTCTATTCTTTCTCTCTATCTCATAGATATCATCTCATATCTATCATAGAAGCTGTGAGAAACAGCTTTTGGTTAAAAACAGAAAGATAAAAAATTCTGATGGTTAATTAAGAACATAACGGAAGTTTTAGGTAAAAGGCTCTTTTTGTATCCTATAAAATGAGGAGAAATTGGGTTTTTTATTATTTATATCCACAAATTCATATTGCATTTTTAACCCATCCTAGAAGACCAGAGACCCCATGGATCCTGTTTTTGTGCAAAAGACAGTGGGCTCTTTTTGTTACAGCAGTCACTAAAAGCAGCTACTCTCTAACTTCAAACAAACAAACAAAAAACCCCAAAAGCTAAACAAAAACACCAGCAAATAACCCCACCCCATCTCAGAAAACTATCTGACACATCAAAACTTCTGTGAATAAGGTAAGAGTTGTATTGCAGAGAGATATGGCTAAGGAAAGTAAATCAAATTGTTTGCTTGACTTCAACCAGGTCTGAGGACCTCTTAATAAACTGAGAGCAATATTTAATTTCTCTCTGCCCCCTCTCACTTTGAGAAACAGAGACTTTTCATTCATATCATCAGGGTGGCACAAACACCAGGGAGAACTACATGGGAAATAATACAGCAAAGTTTTGAGTGATGTCACTACACAGAAAAATTTTTATCTGGAAAAGTGAATGAGGAATTCCAGCAACAGCCCAAGTTCACTTCAGTGAATTCCAAAAATATTTGTATAATTTGGAACACATTTTGAAGAACATCTACGACAAAGAGGAACACTCTACAGGTGTGTTTGCATAGAAAGGAGGTTATTTTGAAAGATTTTGAGCTCTTTCAACAAGTAAGCCAAATATTTTCAAATGGTCCAATATTCAGACAGTTCCAGCAAGCTCCTTAGCTTCTCCCAGGATGTGGCAGCTGAAGACCTGAGACCCAGCTCCTCATGAAGTCATCCCATGAGTTTTATTCTTTTGTGAAGTCAGGGTGCAAGAATATCCTTAAATAACTGAGACATCTGTAGGAAATACGGAAAGATATATTTCCATGCTCTAAAATGAAGCACTGGTAAATGGTTTAATGAATCAATTATATTTCAAAATGGACTTCTGTTTTGTTTTACATTTCCTTCCCTTGTAAACGGTGTGCCAACTCCAATACTTCACTCAATAAATGACTGCTAAATGAGTGCACAGTTACAGGCACGTTGGTCTCTATGACAGGCCATACATAATCACCATGGAAATACATAATTACACCTGTCAACCTCATCTCATGCAACTGATTCAATAACTAACAATGTCAGCAGCAGGCTAAGCTTAGAGGTCTCACTGTGTGAAAATACTCATACATGGCTAAACATCTTGGTATTTTAATTGCCTGTCATAGTGCCAAGGTTCCTATATTGTACCTATCTCCACAGCAACAGGCTGGAATGAGTCAAGCACATTTAGTAACTGCAAAAAGGTGAATTTATAAGCTTGCAGTTATTTTACAGCTCTCACAGACAGTGCAAGATATTCTGAAGACATCTGGAGATGTAGTTGCATTCGAGAGAACAAGTTCAATTTGTGAAAAAAATTTCTTCTCTGGGTGGACTGTATGTGCACACTGAAATAAAACTCATCATATAAATCTGAAAATTGTTTCTCATTACAGCCACTGGAGAGGTCAGCTCCTGCCTGGAAGTGTACCCACACCCAATGTGACAGGATGTTTAATCTCAACACACCAGGAGTGGCTGTGAAAAAACAGCTTCTTACAGGCTCCTAAGGACTTAATCATGACATGTTTGTCCATCTAATATTCTGAATTACTGGCTGCACTGAAAGGCTCTGCTGTGGGCAAGGCTAACCCCCCAGGCCAGCAGAGCAGGAGCAGCCCCAGCCCTGCCTGCCCTCGCTGCTGACTGCACAGGGACACGACAACGGACACGTCCCTGGCCTGAGCTCTGGACAGAGTGGCCAGGCACCCCGGCTCACCAGAGCACCAGCACAGCCCACAAGGAGCTGAGAGACAAGCAGGTACTGGGAGCTGACGGGAGAGAGAATGAACTCTTCAGGAAATGGACGTGAGGCAACAAAATATCTGGCTAGGAAAAAAAACAATGCAGAAAATGAGAAGGTAAACAGGTGGAAAAACTGCTCCACACATTGGCAATGGGCAGTTCTGGAGGCTTCCACACTCTAGGACTTTAAAATCAACATTGCAAATGTAAATTCTGTTCACATTTTCCCTAGCATAGAAAAGCCTTCATCTGTGTGAAATTTCTATGTGAAAAGTTAAATTGCTTTCAAACAATTTGTAAGCTCAAATATGAATGAACAAAAAGTAAACAACTTCACTGAGGAAATCCTTCTACTCACCAGCAAAGCAGCAGAACACAAGTGGGTGAGAATGCACAGACGTTTAATTAAAATGAAGTGACACATCTCTCCAACCTTACTTACTCTCTAGTCTTGTCAGGCTATATTCTTCCCCTCTGATGACTGGGCCTCTTCAATTCCTCTGTGCTTTGGCTGAGTTCAGCTTTATTTCTTAAATAGCACCATGAACTCGAACATTTAAACATAAGAGAAAAGGTGCAACTCCAAAGTCACTAGAGAAAAAAGAAAAAGCAGTGGTAGTTTTCACCTACAAACAAATAGTTTTCAGTCAAATGATCAAGAAGAGCATAGCATGGCAGAAAGATGAGCCCTGACTTATTCCTGCATGGTTTGATGTTGCATGATCACAGGAAGGGGATGGAGGGCAGATGTTAAAGCCTATGAATACAGAACCCAGGAAAATGCGAAAATAAAAACCACTTTGCGTTCTTGCTTTAATTTACTGTAAATAAAACACCTCCAAATGGAAAACAGCTAAGTGGCAAACACCATTTTAAAAGGGGGTTATTATGGAACTCATCTCCAAAGACAGAATTTTTTAAAACAAAAGAGAAATTAAACCCTGTAAAGACTAGAAGAACCTCCTGCTTTCCAACTTAGGTCTGAAAAGGAGAATAAGCCTGGTAGTGCCAGGCAAAGGAGCCTTTCTGTTGAAAACTGGAGCAGCAGAGCATTTATTCATAGCAATGTTCAATGGCCAGATTGAAGTGGGATTTCTCCCATTAATCTTAAAACTTTGAGACATTTTTAGACCTTTTGGAAGGAGGCTGTTCCTACACAAGTCTGGACCAGAACTGCCAGCAGGACCCATGCAGGCACCCTAACCTCACCAAGTGCTGTCTCCCAAAGGAGCACACAGCTCTGTCAGGAACAAGGAGAAGCTGGTGGGATGCAGGGGAGCTGGGATCCAGAGCACACCTGGACAGGTGTGCCGTGGGCACTGGGTCACCTGGCCGAGCTCTGGCCCAGCTGAGCCCCAGGCTGAGCACAGGAGCCACGGTGCTGCCACCCCCCTTCTGCTGGGGGGTCACAGGGGGTGTCTCTGACTCCCAACACAGCCAAGTACTCCCCTACACACAGGACAGATTTGCTGCTGAAAAACCAACATCCAAGGTGCTTCCACTGCCTCTGCTGGAAATAACACTTAGTGAGGGAAAAAGCCCTCAGGAAAAGCCAACCAGGGGTGCCTGTGCATGCACAAGGATGTGGAGACCCAGATTTTCAGCTGGCATAAATCACCCTCACCCTGCTGGAGGAAACAGCAGCTGTGCTGGTTGTCAGTGCTGAGCCCAGGAACACACACAGCCCCGAGGCAGGGACACATTTCCCCCCTGAATTTCAGGGTAGGTGCAGTTGCCATCACACACTGGCCAAGCTTTCTTGGGGCTGCTCCAGAACATCAATCTAGCACGTTTCCAAGCTTATCCTCGGAGAGCTCAGCTGGCCAGAAGACTTCCCAAAGGATGTATTTTCCATATCCTTTCAAAGCAGAGAGGCCAGAATAAGAATCAGCTCAAAGAATTTTACAAAGTCTTTTATACTCATTGTAGTACTTGAGGAACAAGAAGGGTATCACAGCTCTAAGTGGTTCATAGTACAGATGATCCACAGTTACATTCTAAAAGCCTTTCTTCCACACACAGTTACTCTGTCTTCTCTACCCATTCATCCCCACAAAACTCCAAAGCAAGGACACTTCATAAAACCTTTATCATTTTTTCATATCAGCATTTGCAAGGGAAGGTCTGCAAATTTGCAAGAACTGCTTTTCTCATCAACTTAGTTTAATTTTGGCTTTGCTAATTAGGCTTGTTTTTCCCTTGCAGCCAAAGTAAAGCAAAGGGAATAGATATTGTTCCTTTATAAACAATGAAAATATCAAAAAACTAAAGTTCAAAATAATGATTATTAGAGTCCCTTTCATGCAGAATGTTTTTCTGAAGATAACGACACATTTCAAGCACTGTTCAGAGAGCAGTGTAAGCTTGTGAGTGAGCAGCTGAATGAAGCAGAGCCCAGAGCTGGCCTGGCACAGAAAGCTGGGTGTGAGAGGGTGACAGCAGCTCAGGGCAGGGTCTGCCTGCCACAGGCAGGGCGAGGCAGATCAGCTCTCTGATTTCCAGGAGCACAAAGCCAGGTTACACCAGCCAAGCATCAGCCCCAAGAGCTGCAGCTGAATTTTCAAGCCTCAGACAAGGCCTAATTCAAGTCCCATTAAAGTCAATAAAAGGCTCCCATTGATGACAGCAGTGGTTGGATCGGGGCCACGCTGATGTTTACTGGAAGCCAGATACAAGGTCTGATTACTTTTATACTGTTACACATCAGACCCTTATTCACTCCATTATTTACGGGCTTGCAAACAAGCAAGAAATTCTGATCACACAGTCATACAGACTCCATTTGCATCCTTGATTGGCATGATGAGAGCTCAGAGAAGGGTTTGAATATGTATTACACAGAGCAGCAGTGCACAGAACCTGCAGGATGCAGTAAAGCAATCAGGCAGCATAAAGAAATTGAAATGGAATTCCTTGGAGAAAGGGATCATTAAGTGCTTAACAAGCATCACTCCGTTATATCTGTTTTAGTGATGTTAGCATAATTTTAATTGTTACCATCCAATCTGTTTTGATAGCTTTGGAGTTATCAAGATGCTAAATATTTTACGGTGACATTTGAACAATCAGGAAGATTAGCTGCAAAGCCCTCTACCCAGTAGCCCAGTGCCTGTGAATAGACAAAAAGGGGGATCTATTTTCTGTGTGGAACAAAGACAAGACAGAAAGATCAACACAATTAAATATTAAACAGAAGTAATTACATAGGCAGCTAAGTAATAACTCAAACACCCTGTATTTTATTGTGCATTTCCAACTAGCCAATTAAATTATACAATATTGTGAATATGCCTGGCATATCCTGCTGCCTGGTAGGTCATTTAGCCAAGTTTTACTTCTAGTTTAGAGAATCTTACTAAAATTTATACTGAGCCAAGGGAGCATGCAAGATAAAGAGTTCTACTTTGTCCTAAGCTGACAAAAAGCTGTTGTTCTTTCTAAGAAGCCCAAAAGTCCTCGAGTTCTATTGAATGCTAATGGGTTGCCAGGTGCAGTTTCAGAGCTGTTTAAGGTGGTAGCTGAAGATATGACACATGTGGCAATTTGCAGCCTCACACCTGGGAGATCTCAGGGCCAGAAGAGCACACAGCAGCCTCTCCCTGCATGGAGACACTCCACAGATCCAGGGCTCGTGCAGTCAGGGCATGCCAGGCACAGACTACACCAGAGCTACACAGAGCTCCAATGGGTTCATTCACTTGCTTTAAAATTACACACCTGCTCGAAGTGTTTGCTGAATCAGGGACATATAGGCTATTTGCAAGTGATCTGTAATTAAATGCAAACTAGTGCTCCCAGCAGAACAGTAGCAACTAATAATGATTATAAAGCTAAATATTATCCAGAAGAGAGGCAAAGGACATAATTATTGCCAAACGAAATATGGCAACACTAGGGGTTTAATATGCTTGTAAGAAAAGCTTGCAAAATCTTTGGCAGCGTAAGACTGAGTTCCATCTGGATAAATAAGGATCCAGGCTGAAATCTGACAAGCTTTCGACTTCTTTAGGGAAAAACTCAGAACCTAGCAGCATATACTGCCCTTCAATCAAATGATACTGCAATCTAACAATTTCTAACTTAACAGCTCATCTCTCTGATGAAACAGTGACTGGTTTTAGTTATTCAACTCATGCCCATAAATGGGTATTGGAAAATTACCTCTCTCAGGAAAAAATGGTATTCTTTACCTATGAGGAGAAAGAATAAGCTTGAGATTTGGGGTTAATCTGATTAGTCAGGACATTGTCAGAATCGGGATGGCAGGGCTTAGAAGTGCCCTGTTAAATCAGGGTCACACTAAGATACCAGAGGATCTGGCTTTGTTAGGCTCATCAAGGTCAGGCACTGGGCTTTGTAGCCAGTCCCACAAAGCCCCCAGCCCCTTCTGTGGGGGCTGTCACAGGCAGGGCACAGGTAAAGAGGAGACACTCCCAGGCTGGGCACTCAGCAGTGACTTTGCTTCTGACAGAAAAAGCTCAGAAGCTGCCAGCTCAGCACTCATCAGGGAACAGACTCCACCTGAGCTGCAGGTCTCATGCTAACTTGAAAACAGCAATCACAAAAGGGCCACGATGCAAAGGCAAAGGTCCAGGGAGAGCTGCTGGTCCACACATTCCCCGGGATTCTTAAAGGGAAATCTCTTCTGCTGAGCAAATGCAGCAGGTCCTGTCCTTCCTTCAGACGGAGGCCCCAGAAGGACATCAAGGGACTCTGCTGTGGTGACAGAGCTCGCTCTCCAGACTCGCTCTGCACCTCTCCACTAGTGATGGGGCCCTGAGGAAGGAAACTATCCAATGCTATGAAGATCATCACTAAGATTTTCCTTTTTTTCAAGCTCAGGCAGTGATGTTTCTTTCTTTTACAGTCACAGGTCAAAGTTCTGATTCCTGCTGCCAAAGGGAGGAGGGCAGCATGATGAGTTAGACCCTGGTAAATCCATCTGTGACACAGCATTATTTTCCAGCCCTCTGTGGGTATATTCAGGAAATTTACTGTAAAAGTTTTCAGGCAACTTGACAGGCACTGACACTGGGCAATGGACCAACACCAGAACACCAGTCAGTGTCTGACTTACAGGGCTTGGTTCCCTCAAGAGCACGTGCTTAACGTATTATTTATAAATAATTGGATTCAAAAGGGTAGCAACAGCTTCATAAGCAAACAGAGCTTTAGAATAATTAATAATTAAGTAAAAAATTTTAAATTATGCTGACGTACTACAAGAGGACTCATCCTTGAACATCTAAAATTAACAAGTAATCGGGCATGTTCCTTGCTCCATCTAAAACAGTTCTGTGCTGCACCTCTGGCAGCAAACTGGAAGTACCAATAGCCTTGATAATGGGTGGAACTGTCAACAATATTTTTGTGCATGTTTGATGAAAAGAATAAAGGCTGAAATACAATAATCCAGTGGAACATCAGGGCTAAAGATGAAGGACTTGGGATGCCACACCTAACAGTAAAGCCCAGAGTTCTGAGAGAAGAGGTGTTTAGGCTCAGCTCCTGCAAATGCCATCACAAGGGAGTAGAGACAGCACAGCCTAAGAAGAGCAGATCTGGAAGGGAAGACTCCACCACAGGCATTTTCTCAGGGACCCTCACAGCAAACCCTGACTCTGCTGACACATGTGGCACCTGCCTGGCATTTTTCCTGACATATTCCTGGAGATGGAGGGAGAACCCAAGGGCTGTGCAGAAGAGCATACTGCCACTCCAGGACAAGGAGTGTTTGCTGCCTGCATCAGTAAGAGAAACTCAGGACCTGAAACTGCTTCCTGAATGTGTGGGTATTTTTGAAGCTTTTTCTTGAGTCATATTTCTTATAATAATTTTGCAGCTACTCCAAATCACAAACACTTGAGCCAAATCTCAAGAGTGCCATTCAAAAAATGAAACCTCTTTAATCTTTTCAGGGAGATAATCAACTTTAGTGGATAATAACTTCATCATTTTAGAGGAAACTGGTAAATACTTGTATGCTGAGAAAGCTCCAGAGCAAAGACACTAGCTAGAAAGAATAAAACCAAAACCAAAAGAGTGAAATTACCCGGTCTTGGTGTTAAAAGCCTGAAACATTTTAAAGATTAAATATGTATTTCATTTTACTATTTTTAGCTAAAGAAAAACAGCATTGTCTCTATTAGACATTTCAATTTACTTAAAATAATTGTGCCTCAGTAGCTTACAAAGGAATGATTACATACAATGTGACAATTGTATTACTTACTACCCTTGACATCACTTCAGTGAGGGTCACTCTAGTTAAATATTTCATTTGCTATAATGTCCATCTTCATCAAGCTATTTTTGAAGCAAACTGAAAAATCTTCAAATCTTTGTTTCTTTGTCTTTGTAAAAAGAGGACCCTATTCATTGTTCCCTTTAATACTTAGCAAATTGCCAGAACAATTCACAAAACCCTTAGAAGAAAAGGGCATGCAAGAGAAATTCAAAGTAACTCATTGAAAACATCCTTTTCTCACTTTCTTAGTCGTTTCCACTGTCAAATACCCTGCCTAAGTCCAGCCTCTGTCAGAGAGGCAAAGATGCTTTATTAACAGTATCCTCATAAATATTCTGCGTTTGAATGAACGAGATGAAGGATACTTGACATTTAAATGTTTCTTACAACTCCATTTATAAAGCAATTCTCTGGTATCAAAGCATGCCTCCATAGTTACATGTGAAAAAAATTACAGCCTTCTTAGACTCCTCCATAAGTGTCTTAACATCAGAGATACATCACCATTTTTGTTAAACCCATAAAGAACTAAGTTCTATTTGCCAAATCAGGACCACAGGACAACACCACTGAGAAGGACACAGCACTAAGCCTTGGTGTCTGTAACTTACCTACAAATCTCCACCACAGAAGCAGGTTTGTGTGCTGGTCAGACTGTGGAGAGCTGTAAATTACTGCATTGCACGGGGTACTGGGGAGAGGAGGAAATATTTCAGTGAAGTCACAGGTCGCTCACCTCCTCTGCACTCTCAGTCTGACCTGCATCACTCCTCACAGAAGCTGAGACAGGAAAATTCAGAGGCCTCCCCACCCTGCAGAGGTGTCTCCAGAGCAGCAGAGCAAGTACATTTCCAGGTCAAAAGCAACAACTCCAAAGCCAGCAGCTTCCCACCAAGCTGCAACCCGAGGTTTGTACATGTACCAGAGGCTGATACTGATCCCTACAAAACCTGAATTCTCATTAGCACTTCCATTACTTTTTCTATTGGAGGTCTTCGTAAGTTCTCTGAGACAAAGAAAAAAAGAATAATTTTTAAAATTCACCGCATTAGTATTAATTGGTTGTTATCATTATTATTAATAGTACTATGTATCTTCATATGGTAAATATTACTTCCTGCTTCCCACATCAGCATGAAATAAGTCCCAGTATGGAAATGTCATTCTGCAGATCTCAGCACAGGCAGGCTGACCTCAGTTCTCAGGAATTCATGTACAGCTTTAAAGAAAGTCACACCAGAAGCATATATTACTTTATTGGTTTCTCTGTAAAATAACCTATATCTCTTTGAGGCATGATTTAAAGACAGAGCCCGCAGGACATAAATCACAGCTGCTAAAAATACAAAACCCTTTAGGACATCACTCCTTAATGGCAGCAAAATCTTCACAGGAAAAGACACCTGCCCCAGTGACAGGGAATAATCACCTCCTCCAAAGCACGTGTTGGATGCCTGCTGGAGTTAGCAGGTTCACAGTGCCAAGTTTTCCTTTGGAAGAGAAGACAAGTTTCAAAATGCAAACCAAAAACCTGTATTTCCTCAAAAAAAAAATTGAGCTACTTTTCAAAAGGGTGAAGTGTATTATAAAGAAAAAGGTGCACAAAGGTCTCACAGAACTCCCTGGGAAAGGCTGCCCCATTCTTGCACCCCAATTAGCAATGCAATCAAGCCAGGACATGGGAGCTGGCTCCTAACAGCCACCCTCACTTACTGGCTTTACTTCCCCAAACTACTGGTAAGAGACAGGTTCAGAGAGTTAATTGTAAGTAAGAGGTCTTTCTCCAAGTTCCTTTTGATGATGCACTAGGTCATCAGGTCTCTGGAGCAATACTGATTGCAATATCAGTAATGCTGATTTAATGTTCTTTCCCTTCCTACCAAAGTAACAATGCCATCATACTTAAGCCATTTTCTTTGATCAACAAGATTTTCCAGCCACCATAGAAAATGTTAAAATATTGATACAGTTTCATCTCAAACTGGAATAAAATGTCTACAATTTACCCTATTTTTTAAAAATAGACACTTTATCAGGCTTTTGATGAGCTTATAACACATTTCTTCAAAGTCTTTCTTTCCTCATCCCATCCACACTCTACTTAACATTAGAATAATTTTACAGAGTGTAATCCATGTGCATCCACAGGGCACAGAAACATTCAGCAGAAAGAGCAGGGTTTGAAAAAATCCCCACAGATTTTTTCAAACCAAGATGACACATTTTGCTGGTAATACCAAAACCAACAAAGTGAGAGTTATCACACATAAGAACTGGACAACATGCAACTCAAACCAGAGAGCAGATTTGGCAGCAGCTTTCTCCTGCCCTCCCAAGTGACCTGGGTTACACAGGGCTCTGCCCTGTACAGGCTGTGACAAATATTCACCTTTCAGCCACCTGGCCTCCAACCCTTCCAGGGATGGCTCATCCACACCTTCTCAGGCCAGCATGTTCCAGTGCCTCAGCACCCTCACAGATTTAAACTTTCCCTCCCCTTGCCCTTTATTGAAAGGCTTTAAATTCCAAAATAATGATCCAATTCTTAAAGAGGAAAAAAAAATTGCATCATCCAGAAAAAAAAAAGAGTCTCAGTTTGATGAGAAGGCAGATTACCCCTGACTAAGGCTGGCCCAGTGCAGAAGCTTGTGCCTGGAGCCTGGCAGCTCTGATGATGAAAGGCAGAAATCTGAAGGGGAAGCCACTTGCAGTGACATTCCTTTCCCTACAATCTTCCCCACCCATCTGTCAAATGTTGCATCAGCGGATGTTCATGGACACTGTAAAATGGGTGGCTTTTTCCATATATTTTTGGTGCTTTTCTGTTTCTTCATTTTTGCCATTAAACTGCTTGATTTCAGAAGTTATTGGCACACAACGCAGCAGGGATAACAAAGCCCACAACAACCACATGAGGCAAAATGAAAAACAAACAAATAAATAATAAAAGCTTGTTGTATTTCCATTTCCCAGCTGGAAGTGAGAAGGATATTGGGAATGCTTAGGAAAACATAAATAAAGATAAGAACAGTCTTCCAAAAATGTGTGTCTCAGAAAAAATACCCTAAAGATATTATTAAAGTATTTTGGATAATAGGTAACTGTCAGGTTTTACCCATGAGCAGCACTAATCCTGGCATATATCCTGCCCTCAACCATCCCAGAGGATGTTCCTCCTTTGTACATAGCCAGTGCATACACAAAACTCCCTTTGGAAATGCTAGCCAGGTCCCAGCAGCAGTGAAATTACCCTGTCAGCAGGGCTCCTTCACCTGGGTGCAGTAACTCACTGAAATGCTCCATGCTCCACAATCCCACTCTTGTCCGATTGCCATCATTTCAGAAATCTCTGCAACGTGCTCCTGGAAGGGACTTGACATAAAGCAAATGGAACCAAGCCTTGGATGGGGAATTGTCCCAGAAAGCATCCATGCCAGACATTGTACAATCCTGAAACAGCTGCTTCTCAAAAATTTTATTCTAGTGGCACAATTCACCTAATTTCCATGTCTCATTTAAGATCTCACACTTCTTACAAAGTCTACAGAACAAGGCAGATGCCTTTCTGGTATGTCAGGGACTTTATTTGCCTTGTGGAAGCTTCCCTGCTGACTGCTGAATACTCACATGTATCCAAAAGTAGACCTTGTCCCTCTTCATAGAGGCTAAGGAAGGAAAAGAGGCCTCATGAGAAATAATTTCTTATGTATGCCTTCCTCTCCTCCCAGCTATACCAGTCCCATTCTCCCTTGGACTAGGCAATAAAGACAGCTGAAGTCTTCAACCTAACAACAGCGTCCTTATTCACTCACCATGTTTTGAACATGCAAGAAAGGAATAAAAAGGAAGGAGAAGCTTTGGAATAACATCTGCTACATCTAGGAACAGAGAGCATGGGCACAGAAATTAGGGTCTGATACACACATGCAACAACCAAATATGTAAGCAAGGAAAAATCATCAGGATTTCACAAGTTAGAATTCTCCTGCACTTTTACACCTTATTATTGTTACCTAACTAGACGGGATCTCTGCAAGGAACAAGCCCAAGATGCACCAACATTGAGGTTAGGGACAAAAGCTCACTTTGCTTGCAGCAGGGCAGTCCAGCACCTGGCAGCAGCCCCAGCACAGCTCACAGAGTGTGTGAGCACCTGCCTAGGCTGAGGGCTGGAGACAGCCTGAGTGATCTTTCTACAGCACTTCCCTTGCAAAATAAAAGGTGACAACATCCTCGTTGGAAGCTGCAGTGCCCGACACCCCTACCCCAGATAACAGAGCACAGACAGCAGCTTATCTCAGCCACCCTCCACCAAGCCCTGAAACAGATACAGCACTTCTAAAGCACTTAGCACTGCCCCTCCACTGCCACTGCCACTCTAAAGCCCAACACTGCAGCTCAAGTTCACACCATTCCCTAAGAACTGTATCCAGCCGACGGCAGAGAGCTACCAAAGAGAAGTGCTCCTAGCCATTCCCTGCTCCCACGCTCCCTCCTCAAATTAAAAGGCTATGGCAAACATGGAATACAAACAAATTCCCCGTGTTCAGTGGCACACACCACATTTCTGTCCATTATTAGATGTGACAAACACGAGAGGGGGCAGAGCAAAGGGCAGGACACCCAGCGATCTTGTCATACAAAACTTCTCAAACATGCTCAGAGCAGTGTGGGATTACTCAAGGCTTCCCATGCGGTGGGTCAGCAACACCAGACGTACAGCAAAACAGCTTCCTGGGAAACTGAGACAGGGGAAAAAACAGCCCTGTACACATCCTTCCAGGCACCTGGCATCAGTGTGTCTTTCAGGAAAGTTCACCACTTCAGTCTCCTTAGCTATCACCTTGTTACACTAAAACCAGCCCACTGAGAGAGATTTTGTCAGGTGCAGAAAGAGGTCAGGCTAGTGCCAAGAATTTGGGGACAGAAAAACCTCGAGTTCTCCCAATCTTTTCCATCACATGTTCAAGATAAGAAAACACTGCTGGCACATCCCATTAACATCCTGCTCCCCAGGGCACACTGCAAGATGGTTTGTGCTGGGGCATTTCAGCCTTCAGAAGACAGAAAGCAATCCCTGAAGCACTACACTGCATGCAGCATCTTCCTCTACCAAACTGCCCTTCCCAGAAATGCTGCCTCAGGTCTGGTAAGTACATGGAAATGAAATCTTTGCCATTCAGGAGGAAGGGAAGGCAGGCTCTCACTACCCCAAGCACACATGGTTGCTCCTTTCCTCCTGCTCTTCCAGACCCAGGTAACCACCTCACACTGTGCTGATGTGCCGCTGTTTATTTTTCAAGCATCTTCAGAGAGCAGCTTTCCCTTGTGGCAGCTCCCCTCCACAGGCTCTGTTCTCATGCAGACAGAAGGCTGCACTGCTGCTGCCTTTTTGATCTCGAGGCCGAGGTGAGGGGGCTAGAGGAGGGGGATGTAGTGGGAATTCCTCCACCCTAATGCTATTGGTTTGCTTTTCAAGATGCTCAGCAGCACTGCACGAGACAATCCTGCACAGCACAGGCTCTCTTTAAGATGATATCCTCACTTTCTTGTGTGACCTTTCTTCCCCTGTTTGCTTTCCTCGCAGGGTGAGGAGGCTGTAACCGAGCCCGGAGCATCCCCGCCCCCAGGGCGCCTCTGTCCCGGCTCACACATCAGCTTCTCCATCCCCACAACAATCTCCTGGTAGCAGATGTTAAATACAGAGCAAGGGGTGAAAACCCCTGGCACAGTGATGTTTGTGTGGGCAACTGCCCTCTCCCATGTCGCTTTTGCAATTTGCTTAACCTCAGCCAAAGCAGTGAACGAGGGTGCAGGATGGCACAGCTTTCCTCAAGAGCATTCTCCTTCTGCTCCCTTGCTGGCACCTCCTTCCTCCCAGTTACACCTTTTCCACCGGCTCCATCCACTAGCTCCAGGTGACAGAGCCCAAAAAACAATAATAGGGATATTGCAATGGCTTTCTACTAGAGAAACAGCAGTAGCAGCAGTGGCTGTCAAAAGAGAATCTACTCAGATTTTTCAAAGGGATTAGGAGAAAGCAGAGCTAATCCAGCCACCAGCTGTAAAAGTTAGGCACACGAGAGGAGACTCACATAACCAGCTTGCCTCACTTGCTCCAGGAGAAGCCAGCACATTACATTTCACTGCCATTTCCTGCCCCTTGCAGAAAAGGGCTGATGGCTGCTGAGAAGTGTGCCTTAGACTCAGCCTGCCTGCACTGGTATTGTGCTTTCAGATCAGAGGAGGAAAAGATCTTGGGAGATGCTGTGAGACAGAGCTGGACCTGAAGCCTTCCAGCTGCCTTCTAGAGATGACACTAGGGCAGTCCCTAGAAGAGTCAAACAGAGGCTTGGACTTAAGAATGAACAGGATGGAATCACTTCAAAAATTGTACAGTGAGAGTTTTTACATTACCACAAACTTTTTTATCATTATTAAACATGAATTTCTACAACACTGCTCAAGATTAGCACTAGTTTACAAACTGTTTTACTCTCATGGCTTCAAGTCCTCAAAATGTGTATTTTTTCCCATGAATTTTCAAATGCTCAATATTTTCATTGCAGATATTTCTAGAAAATTCACCACTAGCTCAGCATTTCCTATTAAATTATCATTGTGGTCATCCTTAGCAACTTTAACTTATGGAAACAGGTCAAACCACAAAAACTCACACCTACAGCTGTGCTGTATATAGACATCCAAGCAGACAGGAGCCCACAACGAGCAATGTGTGGGAGGAAGTGGCCAGAGATGTTCTCAGACATTGCTGCCTCTTTTAGACACCAAGCAGGGATCTAAATAGGTCCAACAAATGCAGCTGAAGGTCTGTGTGGCTTTACATGGGAATTTTGTGGTCATCAAAGCTTCAGATTAGCATTTCAAGGGGAAAGCAAAGTAATTATTATAGTTTGTTACTAATTTGCAAACAGCCCATTTCCCACCATACATATTAAGAGTATCCTGAAGACTTCTACAGCCTCAAGAGGAATAAAAACCATATTATAGTAGTAATATGGGCAAATTACATGTAAAACTCAGAGGAAATCATGTTTTCAAACACCATATTCGAACCTATCAGGAATCAGCCTCCCACCCAGCCAAATGTCAGGAGGGAAGAAAAGACTAATTCAGCCACATTTTATACCCACGTGACCCAAAAGGATGATGGATGAAAAGGCCTCCTTGTACCAGCAGCACTGCACACTCCTGCAGTTTCATCCCAAGTCTTGCAGCAGCTGGTGCTTCCAGGAAGCCTCAGAACCTGCAGGCACATGACTCACCCAAATCTAGGCTCTGTACAAAAAAAGAACATGTACCATAAAAATAAGTTTCCAATTCTCAGTTGCAAATAAAACCTTGAAACAGGCAATACAGATGGACCTAAAAGCTCATAAAATGACAACACATCCAAAATTTTTTTAAAAATAAGGAAAAAAACCCATCTTCATGAACTTTCTGAGGTATAACTCATTAATTTTGAGCACTTAAAGCTGGCAAAGATATACAAACTCCTTGTAAAGATGCACAGCAAGTAGGTCTCAGAATTCCCAAGTCACAGATACCACTTGGACTCAAATAACCAGAAAGTGGCTGCTTTTCAGCACCCACCTTTCCACAAGTGATTCCCACTTCTGTTAATGCTGCTGCTGGCAGTGCAGGCCCTGGTACAGGTCTCTGGTGGAGCCATTTCCAGCAGGGATGCCATCCCAGCCCTGTCCCAGCAGGGATGCCATCCCAGCCCTATTCCAGCAGGGATGCCATCCCAGCCCTGTCCCAGCAGGGATGCCATCCCAGCCCTGTCCCAGCAGGGATGCCATCCCAGCCCTGTCCCAGCAGGGATGCCATCCCAGCCCTATTCCAGCAGGGATGCCATCCCAGCCCTATTCCAGCAGGGATGCCATCCCAGCCCTGTCCCAGCAGGGATGCCATCCCAGCCCTGTCCCAGCAGGGATGCCATCCCAGCCCTATTCCAGCAGGGATGCCATCCCAGCCCTGTCCCAGCAGGGATGCCATCCCAGCCCTGTTCCAGCAGGGATGCCATCCCAGCCCTGGTCCCAGCAGGGATGCCATCCCAGCCCTGGTCCCAGCAGGGATGCCATTCCAGCCCTTGCCTGGAGAAGGAAAAGAGCCAGCCACTCACATGAGAAGACAGGGCTTTATCAGGGGGCAGGACTGGGAAAGCCCAACTGCAGTCAGTAATACCACGTTTCCAAGTTTTTCAAAACACAGCCACCTTTGGGGGAGACCCATAGATTCCTCCTCACAGCAAGTTTGATGAATAAGAGGAAGGGTTGATAAAGGTCTGTTTTACACAGAGTTTCTGCTCCCCAACCTGTCCCTAGCCTATACTCTGTGTTTTCAGACAAAATCCTCTTTGTTCTTTGCCCCTGGTGCCCCTCCTGCGAGGAGGAGCTCCCAACAGCCACCCAGAAAGTGCCTTCCTTGTTTGTCTTCAAGCCAGCCTTCAAAGTCTGCTGAACCACTGTGCAAACAAACAGCCTGTCAGCACTCAAACAGCAGCTTTCCTGAGAGACATCCACAGACCAACCTCCTCATCAGCCCCTCACACACCCGTCTGTAACCCCTTGTCTTGGGCTCACTTTGGAAGTGGTCTGAGGACAAAACTATTTTGCTTTGTTCCAATGCATTCCCTGATATCCTGGAACACAACTAAGACTCTCTGGCCTCGCAAAGCAAGTAACAAATTCTAAGAAAATGAACCCATTAAGAGTTAACCTGAATGTGTGTAGATCCCCTGCACGTGTTATTAATAGGAACTGAGAAACTCTCTTGATTTCTTCTATTTTCACAGACACATTTTAGTTCCCCAACTGACATAAAACATGACTTCATAGAATGCTTTAGCTTGGAAGGAACTCTAAAGATCATCTCATTCCAAACCCCTGCCATGGGCAGGGACACCTTCCACTATCCCAGGTTGTTCAGAGCTCCATCCAACACCCACAGGGATGGGGCAGCCACAGCTTCTCTGGGCAACCTGTCCCTCACAGGGAAGACTTTCTTCCCAAAATTCCATCTTACCCAGCCCTCTGGCAGCTGGAAGCCATTTCCCCTTTCCCATCACTTGCCTTCTGAAAAGTCCCTCTCCCAGCCACTTCAGGAACTGGAAGAGGCTCTAAGGTCTCCCCACAGGGATGGGGCAGCCACAGCTTCTCTGGGCAACCTGTCCCTCACAGGGAAGACTTTCTTCCCAAAATTCCATCTTACCCAGCCCTCTGGCAGCTGGAAGCCATTTCCCCTTTCCCATCACTTGCCTTCTGAAAAGTCCCTCTGCCAGCCACTTCAGGAACTGGAAGAGGCTCTAAGGTCTCTTGGAACCTTCTCCAGGCTCAACAATCCCAACTCTCTCAAGAGCTGGGACACATTACCATGACCTTTCCAAAAGAAAAGGAAGAAAATAAATCTGGAATCACAAAAATAAACCATCTGAGCCAAATACTATACACAAGTGAACTACCCCTGATACAGTTGATTATTTATACTGATTTGTCTGCAGGAACAGGACAAGGCTGCAAAAAAATCCATGTTTTATTTGCCACCCCCCATGAAAAATTTTGCTTGCAGGGACATAGTTCACAAATCTCCTAACCACTCATGAGAGCTAGTCCCACCTCTCAAAAGATTCATCTTCAGTCTTACAGAACTCTGTTAACTCCTCAGCAGAGCAATTCACCCACCTGTGAAGCAGGGACAACACCTTGGTCATGGCTGTTAGGAAGGTAAATTTGGGATTTACTATTTGATGACAAAACAACCGGAGGGAAAAAAATGCCACTGACCTTCTCCCTGTTTTTTTCTCTTTTTAAGTGGTGCCAGGAATACCTCAAAGTTTGTAAGAGTCATTAGACACTATCATGGTATACAGAACTAATAATGATGAGCAGTTTAAAACATATTCTATTCGTTCAGCTCAGAAAAAAATACATTATGATGAAAAAAATTACAGCAAAGTGAAAAAATATTATCATTGAAATAGATCATGAAGATCCCACATGGAGAGAAGCATACATTTGGAGATATCATTTATCCCCAAAACCTATGGCTACAGTAGAATAAAGTTAAATTGCTTGCAGTTCTTCCAAAAGACAACCTGTTTCTTGGAGGCATCATAATGGTTTGGGATCCTGCAGTTGCTATGGCAACTATTGCATCCAACAACAAAGTATTGTGTAGTTGGATAAATCTACTTAAGTTATATCTGCCCTGAGTTCCCAACGCTACTCAGAGTTATTATGCACTCTTAAAAATAAAGGAATGTAAACTGAAGAAACACGTTTCAACACTGAACAGTGGTGTGTAGAAAGCACTTTCTCCATAAACATTGCCTTTCAGGGCATGGTCATCATGTACCTTTATGAGGTTTCTTATGTCAGATTCTTATGAACCATTGGCAAATATATGTATTTGTTCAAATAAACCAAAGTGATAGTAGGATGACATCTCAGTACAGTAACACAATTGCATGATCTCTGTGCATGTTTTGACATTAGTCTGGTAACACAATAGGCAGGAACACAGATTATTTGCAGTTCATTTGCATACTACAGGGAGAAGCTCTAACACACTTCCTAAGTGCTTCATTTGCTCCAGTTGCTTGCTTTATCTCAGCAGGGATAACCAGCACATGAGCCAAGAGCCTTTCCCAGATGGGAGGTATCTGCCAGCAACCAGCTGACATTTTTTTCAGTTTAAAAGATTACTTGGTTTTCTGTGGTAATACCTAAGCACAGATCTATTCTGAAAAGATAGCAACAGAAAACCAAACCATTTCTCAAAGGCAAAACAACAGACTCAGATCACTCAGGAGTGAGGCTTGGAGACTGAAACAAGAATCACGATCTCTGCAATGCTACTGAGGTTTGTACACTTAGTTCATTAAAGCAGGGAAGTCAACTCACCATTTCTGATTTCCCAACCAAATTCCTTTTATATTTTGTAGTTAAGAGAATCTACATAATTCACCACAGGGGTTTCTAACAGCCTAAAATCATCTGCACTAAGAAAACCTGGACATGCTGGAGTCCCAGGCAGTGACACTGCAGACATGAGGAAGAAGGACCTGTGGTCCCCAGTGGTGACAGCACCCTGCTGCTCCTGGTCACAGGCCCAGGGCAGAGAGCAGAGCTTCAGCTGCCACTTCCCAAAGGGATGCACAGCCACGTGGCACCAATGGAAGTGCTCACAAACACACTTGTGTACAAAAGCAAGTGCTCTGTAGTTCAGACTTAAATTAAATGGCTTCAAAATTTGTGGAAGAGCAAGAGAACCCTTCTGTGTTCCCTTCAAGGCACAGTATTATTTGAGTATATTTGACTGTTGGAGTATACGTTCTTTATGCCCTGGGATTTTAGCTGTATGAGCCCAGGGAGGATACTGGGATTGTACTGAAGACACCTTTTCCCAGCTAAGGCAGCCTCCCCAGGGAACAGAGAGCGGCTGAAGCCAGCAGCGAGCCCTGCCCTCCTGAAGGCACAGGCTCCCTGGCACAGCCCGAGGCAGCACTGCACTGCTCCCTCTGACACACACAATGGAGAGGGGCTTCACCTTTTACTGCTCTTCCACCGACAGCACAAAACGAGATGAAAGAGTGGGGTTTATTTTTACATTTTTATGACTTTTCCCACCCCTTTGCTACCACGCTGGCGGCATTTCCCACCCCCAGCATCACGCCCTGGCTGACCCCACAGGGATGCCTATGCCCAGGAGGGCAGAGATACAGTTGCTATGGCAACACTACCTCCAAATTTTCTGGCCTCCATGCATGTAACATATTAACCTTATCACTTAATTGCCAGATGGATTTCAGGGTGGCACACAGAAAATTACTTTTAAGTAGATTTGCAGAGCAGTCATTGTGACAGGCAGCATTTCTGCACATCAGGGCTGTTCTCCTCATTACCCCACCACTTGACCCACAGTGCAGAGAAAGGTCCTTTCTCCATCCACCAGCCAAAACCCTGACAGGAGTCTCTGGTAAAGCCTCCTGCTTTCCTCTGCCCCACAATCCCATCCAAAGCAGGGACCACCCCTCCTCTGTGGTCAGTTGGAGGCAGCATGCAGGGACAGGGTGGGGTCACACTGTCACCCCAGTCCAGCCAGGAGGAGCCTCTTACAGGATCACATCCTGCACAAATAAATGCCTGCCCTGACTAGCCCAAGGTGCTTCCTCAAAAATCTGTTACTGCAGAGAGCTCTCACAACAGGCTGGCCAAGTAATAAACCAAATTCTTCTTCCTACATAAGGATGCCAAGGAAGGAGAGTTGGGACCTGCCCCCTTCAGTTCCCCACAAAGCAATATAAAACTAGCCTCAGGAGCACCTCCCACCAAAGCCACTGCTCAGACCTACTGCCCAAAACCACTATGAGAGCAAACAAACCACACACCTCCTGTTGATCCCAAACCTCCTGAAGCACGTGACCACACCAAAAACTTCTTGTTTTCAATGTGCCTCCTCTGTATAGAACTTCAGAGATTAAACACCTACCCAGACCCCAGGGAGTACTGTGCAGAATTGATTTTGCTGGCTCTGTAATTTTCTTGACCATTTGCAGGAGTGAGAATCAACCACTTACCTTTTTTTTTACTTCAGCCACCTATTATGAGGACATGGGGGAAGGAGAGAAGTGGGAGGAATCTATTTTATTTCTTGACCACTTTAATTTGTTTATTCTAGAAAATAGCATCCAAATGCATTTTCCAAGAAAACAGCATGATACTACCTGCTATCAGCAGCAGGTAGGGAGAGCTCTCTGCTCAAGAACTTTCCATGGGCTCACAGGAAGACCAGCTTCTGCCAGGAAAGGAACTTGAACCAATATGAAAACAAGAATATGTGACTTTATTCACAGTTACTGTGACCAGTAACTCCTCACTGAACCATTTAAATCTGCAAAGTTAATGCAGTATTACATAAAAAGCATTTCCATTCATTACTTCTCAACATTCATGAATTTTGGAATTCAACATATTGCTGAATGCTATTATTGTACACATAAAAATCCACACCTTCAACAAAAAAAAACCATTCAAGAAACAGAATTCACTTCTACCTTCCCATTAATGTCTACAGACAAGGTATTTGTCTTGGGAATTCTGTATGAAAAATAAACATCTCAAGTGTGTTGAAGGTAGACAGGCCACACCAGCTTAAACTATTCCAGGTGCAAAGGTGACTCAACAGCTCTCTCTGGGCACTGCCAGTTTTATACAAAGGAAACAGGACCAAATGGCAGAAGACACAATGTGTAAGCTGGTTAAATTTGGCTGCCTCTGTTCTCATTGTGCATCTGCCACCACAGTAGATATTTCCTACTTCTGGATGTTCTGGACAATAGATATTTACAAGAAGGTCATTAGGGCACGGCAAATCCTGACAGAAGGGCTGTATGTCACCCCACAGGGGGATGGATCTAGCAGTACATGGGATGTGTGAGACACCCTAAGCAGGCAAGGGTGAGTTCCCAGTACTCAGGTGAGTCACACCTCTGGCTGTCTCCAGGCTGGTTTATACAGCCTGCTGCTGTGCCCTGGCTCAGCAGGCTCTGTGCTGCCTGCACCCAGAGCAAACAGCTCTGCCATTCTCACCTCAGAGCAGCCTGGGCTGGCACTGGCCTCCCCAGCCGGGCTGGCCCACCACGCCCAGCTCAGGAAGCCACCTGAGCATGACCAAGTGGAACCAGCTCATCAAGGGAGCACAGGAGGGAGGGAAGGACAGCGCCGAGATTTCCAAGGGGCACTTCCCTCCTGTGGGTCACTGCTGAGGCAGACACCATTCAGCAGAGCCCCCAGCAGGACTGGGGCCCTCCCTTCCACAAATCTCCACGGTCAAAATGTTCCCAGCCCTTTGTTTCAAGTCTCTCTCACCCCTAGCCCCTGCAGAGACATGATCATAATCCTTTCCCCACCACCCTCCCCATGCATCAGTGTTATGAGATCTCCTCTTCTACCACGAACCTGCTCCAAGAATTGTCCTTCCTAAAACCCACATGGCCCACAAGGAGAACTCTCTGGAGCTGGCCCCAGAAAAAACCTGGGGCACTGAACACAGCTCTGCCTCCTTGCAGGGGCTGCAGCAGTGATGTGTGCTCTTTCCCTGTGCTCATACCCACTAACCTGTTTGCTGTTTTGCAGCAGCCATATAATAGCCTGACCACCACAAGGATTTTTCTATAATAGCCCATAAATCCTCTCACATCTGCCTCCTGCTAAAATACTCCCTGTCCATCAGAGACACACACTCCCTCTGTCCAGTCTTACTGCTGTAGTCATTTGGACACATAGACTTCAGTTACCTGCAGAAATAGAGAAATAGGCACTCAGTCCTGTTTTAAATAATGAAATATGGATGGCCCAAAACCCCCACGTTTGAATGACAGTCTGAACAGTACTCACTTCTTTCTCAGCCAGCCACTGCCTCCTCATCTGTAAAATGGGGCAATGGCACTTCTTGCATCTGAGCGACAGTGTTTGCAAACATTAAGAAACTACTCTGAAGAAGCCAAAAGGGAGTACTCTATTTGCATGCAAATTCATGTAAAAAATTAATCCTCACGTGGTTCCAAAAACACGATGCATACAAATACATTACTGCAAGCCTAAGAAATTTAGCTTAAGAAATGCAGCCAACTGTTTTCTACACTGACTGGGGGGAGGAGAGGAGATCTGACAATGCACCTTCCTTTATTTAACTGTTAACTCTTTATTCTAAATCTAATATCGATCCTTAATTTTCCATCAGCGTTTTGACTGCAAGAGAGCAGAGGACAGACAGGAGTGGCAAAGACAATCCATTTATTTCACCCTTTCTTCACTCCTGGGGTCAGCTAGTCCCTCTCTGAATCAGTGCTAGACCTGCTTGAATAGCTGAGAATGAACCTTCCACAAAGTGTGGATTTACTTTTACTAAATCCTCTAAGTATTAAAGCTCTTCACACCATTTGGTCTTGAAGTGATGCAAGAGCGAGGTGTGGACACCAGCGACAATAAAGCACCATCTGGCAAAGTGAACTCCAGGCAAACAATGACAAGCACAAGTGAAAAGAATTGCAATGATTTCCACAAACATGTGAAATACTATAAACTGTGTGACTTAGCAGCTTCCTCCTCCTCACAAGTAAATAAACATGTCTGCAGAAGGCTGTTTGGTTCTGCCTTTTATATGAGCTGAGAATACACAGACGACCCTATTTGCATTCTGCCGTTTAAAAAGTACATGCAGATTTGTGAGCAAGGGGGAAAAAGGGCGAGAAAGAAAGAAAAATAAGAACTAACCAGACTTCACTTTTTCTTGGTTCTTTACTGTCAGGGTGATGTACTGGAAGTCTTTATTTCTTTCAGCTTGGGCCCCTCAGTAGTTCATTCTCCTTCCAGCCTGTTCTCATGCCTTTCTTATCACCTGCTGAGGCCTTGATCATGGACAGAGCAGACAAGCAGCAGGGGACAATTAGAGAGGAGTTCAGACTTTGATCATTTGACCATATGTGAATACAACAGCTGACCACATGTTTTAAAAGACAACTAACTTAAAAGTATTAAAAAAATCACAAAGCAGGCATAGATACTTAAATTTACATTTTAATTATCTGGCACAATGGTGCATTCAACTTTGCAGAATATTGAATTTTTCTTCCTAAATGTACACATGTACACATCTCCAAAAGGAAAATCAGCACTTTGCTGCTTCTCCAGAGCCTAAATAAGCATAGTCTCACTAAAATAAATATTTGGATGATTTAAAACATAAACAAACATATCTATCTAGCAACCTGCAGTTTTTACTGACAAATAAATTCACAAATAATTTCTGTCCTGCAGACAGCCCAATTTAAATAGAATAACACTGTATTACTTCACCTCTAAAAATACCATGTATTTAATAGTACACAGACATACGACCCTGCACTACTTACACAAGTGATTTTTTTCCAGAACCTCTCTGTTAGCCTTTAAAACTTAATACAGAAGTACAACACGATTTAAAAGCTCAGCTGTTGTATGGACTTGGTTCTTACTGCTCAACTGCCTGCTTTTTGTTTAAAAAAAATGAAAAAAACTTCATTTACCCAACTGTTCAATCTTTGCTACATCTTTAAGTTATCAAAGCAAAGGGTGCAGTTGTGAGCAGTTTAACCACAATCACCTGACCCCAAATACTTGGGAAAAATCATTGTTGGAAATTTTTGTATACAATAGAAGAGTTATCATCATTGGTGAAGATACAACATCTACTTATCTTCTGCACCAACCAGATAATTAACATATTCATGAAATGGCTATTTACTCTCAAATAGGAGGATAACAGAAAAATAACACTAATTGTTTTGGCAGCAGTTTGTTTAGGAGTTATCTGAGGCAACAAATGTTTCTTTTGTAGTTGTAGAAAGGCAGAAATCCTCCTTTCTGTAAACACTTCTATCTTCAGCTTTCCTCGCTCCCTGAAATTTGGATACTACCAAGGAAAAACTGTGGAATCAGTGAAAGGAGAAGGAGGAGGATTTAAAAATTAAATGGTAGTTAGTTTTCTTTGGATAACAATTGCTTGCATATTTTTATTATAACGGAAACCACAGAGTATAACAACATTTTGGAAAATTATGTGTTTGCAGAGTGCAAGAAGGGCTGTACCACATGCTGACTGAACAAAACAATGGCACTAATGGGGCATGAAGGGTGTGTACAAAATATTTTAAGAGGCTCAGGCTATTCCAACACACAGGCTTATTTTTTGCTTCTCTGACTGGACTATAAAATGTGTCCTTGTTGGCCCAAGCCTCCCCCTAATGAGGACAGAGGGCCGAGTGCTGGCAGCAGGTCAGGCTGTGCCACAGCTGGACAGCAGCAGTGACCACCCGTGTGCAGGGCTGGGGCTGGTGGCCACGGGGCAGGGCTGGGGGCTGGTGGCCACGGGGCAGGGCTGGGGGCTGGTGCCTGGTGCCTGGTGGCCACGGGGCAGGACTGGCTGTGCTGCCACAGCCACGCTGACCCACAGCCCCGCTCAGGCCACACTCAGGCTGACCCCAAAACATCCCCATCTCCCCCTGTGGTCCCCAGCACGTCCCCACCCAGCTGCCCCGTGAGCGGTGCCTCAAGGTGGCCGCAAAAGCTGCCAAGGGCACTCCAGCCACCAACATCTCTGACATGCTCCCAGCTCCACCTAGCCCCACGGGTCACCTCAGCCACAGACAGCCACAGGAATGGGATGGCCATTCCAACAACACGTTGTGTCCCCTCACTGGGATCCAGAGCCAGAAGAGAAGGAGCACAGCATTCAGCGGGAAGACAGAGGTAAGCTCAGAGAATGGAAAAGGAAACCTCTTCAGTCCTGGAAGCTTATCAAAAGGAAAAAATAATCAGTGTAGTGTTTGTCTGCAGCCACTGAACCTTTCTTGCTTGCAATATTAGAAGACATTAAAGCTAATCAAATATGAATTATCAGCAATTTTGCCACTCGCTTTCCAGCCCGAGGCTGAGAGGTGAGTGGCAGAGGGTTTCTGGGCTTTCCCAGGTTACCCTGCAAGGAATTTAGGGCTGTTTTTAAAACCAAAGTTCACCTCCTCAGCATCATACAATAGCTTCAGCCCTCCAAAGCAATTTTTCTCACTGAGAATCTTCCTGCACCTAAGGGCTCTCTGTAATAAAATATGGATGCAGTATTAATTAAATATAGATGCAATTTCCTCCTCCTTTCTCTCCTTAGCTGCTATCATGAACATTAGTGCAGGCACCTAAGGAAAGCCTCGCTAACGGGGAGCAGCTGCCACACTAATTAGGCACCGTGCTCTATCAGCCAGGCACAGGCCCAGCAAACAGCCACCTGACTGCTGCCCTCGCCATCCCCACACCCTGGCCCTGCCCGTGGGGCTCCAGGCCCGGGAGAAGGCCCTGGAACAGAGCGGGGCTGCCTCTGAGCCCCCAGACGCCACAAGCTTGTCTCTGCTGAAGGCACTGCTCACGGGTCATTTTGCAAAGCACCTGGAGATGTGCTTGGCAGCGCTGCCATCTCTGGGAAGGGCTAAGGGAAAGCCACTGCCAGGGAACAGTGTATCAGCTGCCAGAAATTCCTACCCCAGCAGACAGTCTGCTCGAGGGCTCCAGCTAAACAAAGCAAAGCCTGAGCCAGTGGTGGTGCTGCTGGGCCCATCCTCACCTTGAAACCCTGAAAAGAGGGGACCAACCTCCCCTCCAAGAACAGTAAACCCAGTGAGCAAGAAGGAAGGACCCTGCCACTAAAAGATCTTTGCCTTCACTGTCAGGCTAAGAGGATTCCAATCTCCCTCCCCCATGCTGGCTGGGCAATTTGACAGAAGCTTTGCATCTGAAATTGTATCACTGGAACAAAAATATTTTAAAACAAGACTGAAGAATGAAGAGGCCAAAACAGGGATAGGACATGACTAGGACCTCAGATTCTAGTGGCTGAACGTCTCATGTATGAGTGGAGAGACCCATCTTCCCAGTACTGCACTGTGGCTTATGAACTATTTCTTGTGATGCCATTTTCTGTGCCATGTGAGAGCAGCCTTCCTCCATCCCCACCACCACCTGCTCCCAGTTTAGCCAATTACCATTTAATGTCCTCCATCTGTACAGTGGGAGCACTGGTACTTCCTGACCTCACAGGTATGCGTGTGTGTCTGCATGTGTGAAGATAAATATATTAAAGATTGGGAGGCATTCAGGCCCTGGGCCAATGGGAGCCATATAAGTGCCAAAGAGACTAAGACAAATGAGGGCCATATAAATAGATGGCTGGAGAGCCTCTTGCCTGAGGCTACAGGCAAGAAAGGGGCAGAGGCAGAGCCAAACCGTGGGAAAGAGCCCTGTTTGAAGTCTCTGACGGGGCACCCGAGTGCCAAGCAAAGCCCTGCTCCTCACACTGCCAGCTGTGCTGACAGCCCTGCCATCAGGAGGCATCCCATGCAGGAAAAGGAAGGGCTGTCAAAATAAGCCCAGCTTTAGAGTACCAGCTGATAAGGGAGCCCAGTGCCACGGCTCCTGGAGCGTGCCAGAGGTGTAAAGTGGCTTTGGCTCCCAGCACAGCCAGGTCCTGGGCTCCCCTGGCACTACCCCCAGCTCTTGATGCAGACAGTTTAGGCAGGGAAGCAAGGACTGAGCAAGCAGAGGTGTTCCCACTCAGTCCATGACACACGGACAGTCACCAGAAACAGATCCACCCCCTACCTGCCTCTGCATCCCCAAAACTCGGTGGACTGCAGTCTCCAGCTCTGTCAATCCTGCTGCGAAATGCACTTTATAAAGTGTCATAAATCATAAAACGCATCTCTCCCTCAGATCCACTGCCTCTTCTGCAGCTACTGAGGAGGAAAAAAGGCACCTGGGAGAAATCTGGCCCACAAAGGTTCACAAAAGACTGCACACGGCGCCTTACTGGCAAAGAAAGAAAAAAGAACAGAGGAAAGGTAGAGACTGTAGGAGGTTAGAGGGAAAAGCAGCAATATCCTTTGAGAGCTCCCTGAGCTTTTCTGCCTCGTAAGCTTTGGGGATCTCTCTCAGCTTTCAAGGAAAAAGCAGCAGCATTTTTCAGGGGAAAAAAAACCCATAACATCGAAGGGACACAGATCCTAACCATCAATATAGTTATAAAGGAAATAGGATGATTTTACCACAGTGGGTCTGCAAAGCATCTCCCAGGACTCAGCTGGTTAAGCCAGGGGAGAGACTATGAGGATCTGCTCTCCATTTCTTCACTGGTACACCCATACACTGCTAAAGCAACACCTCCTCTCGGGTTCATTATTTAACATTTATGAAGGCAGTACCCAGAGGCCCTCCCAGATCCTCAATAATGTACAAAACACACAGGTAGTTCCACCCCCAAAGATATTTAAAGGCAAACCACAGAGCACAGCAAGGGAAAGGGAACAGGCAGAGAGGTAGGGACAGAAAATACCTCTTTAAATTCGGAGCAGCCAGGAGCAGAGTCACAGAGCTGATTAAAGGATGTGGAGATGCATTTCAGTGAGAGAACTCTGTCTAATTAGCTTATCAAAGCCTAGGTTCATGCACACCTCTGTGGGAACCAAACTGTGAGAACAGCTTCCCAGTCTAGCAAAGGCCTAACAGAAACAGAAGTTAAACACAGTCTGGCTGGTCTAGAAGTCACTCACCACAGGTGACAGTGATGCAGATCCATCTCTATAGTTTTTTAAAGAAGACAAAGCAGATTGTCTGGAAAAGCCCCCTTATTCAAACAAATTCACTCATTTCAGGAAAATCCTGTTGCCTGTTTGGGAGAGGTGATCACAACAGAATTAAACACAGCTTTCCCTGCACTACAAGTATTAATCAAATTGAAAAGAACTGAACAGTAGGGTAAAGGATCACAAAAAAATACTAGAATGCAGCAACAATACATATTTGCTCCTGTTTATTTCACAGGGAGAAGGAAGAGGTTTGTATATCTCTCCAGAGTCCTAAACTGCTCTAAGATAAAAATGAAGCTCTTCAAATATTCCATACAAACAGCCTGCAATATACTGATGTTTAGTTTTTGCCTGGGGCTTAGAGAAGTTTGCAGCACTGCCATGCTCCATAAGTCTTCAGTTTAAACACTCCCTCCATTCTCAAAAAAAAAAAAAAAAAAAGAAAAAGAAAATGAAAGAGATCTTAAGCCACTGAAATTGATATGCATGCAAAGCAGAGGAAGCTTTTTCTAGGGGAATTAATCTTCCCTTTTGCTTGTCTCAAAGAGACTGATGCAGCAAAGCCAAAATTGCACACATCCACCCAGGATGATGGAGTAGTTTAGGAACCAGACAACCCAGAGGGTTTGCCTGCAGATGCTGCCTGCAGGGACTCCAGGGTATCAGCTCTCAGCTCTATCCAAAATCTAGCAAAACCACCATTACCACACAAGTTTAGGACAACTGAAGTTTTAAAACATTTGACCAAATCTCACATACCCAAAAATCACCATGAATTTCCTGAAAACTACATCTATCTGTACTCTGGCTCCAAACTTTCACTCTGTTTTGATTTTTTTTTTGTTGATATTTGTTTTTTGGGGTTTTTTTTAACTTTTGGAAGAATGCTAAAGCACACAGATGTCCTCTAAAAAACCAAAACTTGTGGGGAAGAAAAAAAAATCAGGGCATTACAAAAACTGTAACCCCAACACCCACCTGGATGTGCTGAACTGCCTGGGACGATTTCAGGTCATGGCACAAGACTTTATCCAAGTACTTCCACCATCCCACCCCAGATCTAATCCTGGCATTTCTGCACTGCAGGATTTTGCTCAACTACATCTGCACCTCCTCGAAAGTAGTAACACAGCAAACCAGAGACTGTAGGGAAGATGACTGGACTAAGCCTTTTTGCTTTCTGTCCCATGGAGGGGACCACTAAAGAAAACATCTCTGGCCCTCGTGTTGTGGTGGGATGTGATTCAGCAGCTCTTACAAGTTTTGGTTCGGCTTTTCCCTCCCCTCAGGTCTGGGAATGCCGTGCCCAGTGGAAATCACCCCCAGCACTGTGTGCAGCCCCACACAACCCCCAGGCTGAGGGCAAGCAGTGCTAGAGGCAAACAAGCCCCTGGCACACCTGAGGCAGCCTCCTGAGCCCAGGACTGCTCCCAGCCCAGACACGGGCTCACTCAGAGCTCATTCCCCTCTGTCTGTCCTCCCAGGCCAACAGCAGCACACAATGACAGGGCACATCCCCAACAGCCTCAAGCCAAGACAATAAGGAGGACGAGACAAACAGATTTCCCCTTTGTGGCATTACTCTGGATTTATTCAAGCATCCACAGTTACAGGAAAATGACTATAAATTTGAGCAGAAATTGAAACTTGGCTCTTTTCCCTATGTTTGCATTTTAAAAAGAGAGGGGGAAGAAAGAGAGAGAAAAACCCCACCTTTTGGTATTTGTTCCTTGCTGCTTTCATACTTTAGAAACCTAGACTAAAAACAAGAGGGCAATAGGAGCTGTCAGACTTCCACCAGCGTGTCTCTCTGGCTCCTCCGACTGACATACTGACAAGAAACTTCTGGTATCGTCCAAAGGAAAAATCAGGGCAGAATTGAAAACACAGCTGAATCGGAGGGAACTGGAAACTCCTCGCAGCAGGAGATGTCTGAGAGCAGAGCTGCCACTGCAGGTGACCAGAGCCCAGCGCCGGTCCCCAGGCAGGGCTCGAGAGCCTTTCTGTAGCCAGCCACCGCTAGAGGAGGTCAGAGTGCCACCGACAGAAGGGGACAGCTTCCCACAGCTCTGGGACACTAATCACAGCCTGAGTCACCACAAACAGACTTCGCACTCCCTTCTTACCATTTATATTTTCGTAACCAAGGAGTCTCCTCAGTATTACCGAGATTCAGTAGGAGCTGGGGGAAATGACATCACACACACACCCAAGGTATCTCCAAATTTTATTTAAAACCTAAGGGATCCGAAACCCATAGACATCACTTCTAGTAATCACTAACAATGCTAAATCATGATGATTCAGAGGATTTCAGCTGCAGAAATCAAGTGGCTGAAAGAAAGAGTTACCTATTTTTCTTTTTAAACAAAAGCTGAAAGTTTCCATCCCTTGTATTCCTTTCTATAATCCCCATAGAAAGCCTTCAAAATATGAGCTGAAAATAGAATAAAAGTTGACAAACTAAGACAGTAGGACAGCCTTCAAAAGGACTCAAATTTAAATGTAAAAGATAATTTTTCCATTTTTAAGACCATCTCATCATTTTGGGTGGACCCAATCACTAATTTTCAAGGGTAAAGGACTGCTTATTTTGTGGGCAAGTTTCTAGCATTGGTGGAACAGCCAAAAAGCTATCATTTGAAAAGACAGCAACACTGCAGACCTCAGCCAGTTTCAGAGCCATGACTTGTTTACCTGTCGAGCATTCTTAGATCCTTAAAGGGGCAGAATGGTTTCTAAAGGCTTTTCAATCCTACCTCTCTGAGCAGGACATTTGACTGTATCCCACTTCATCTGGTGCTCTGCTGGAACTCCAAGTGCTAGCCATGCTTTGAGCACGGCAGAATCCAAGCTCCCATCACCCTGACAGGCTCAAAGGCACAAGGCTCACCTGGAGCTTTCTCTGGGCACCACTGATGGTTGCATTCTCTGCAGGAGATGCTTGGATGGAGCTCCTGAGTGAGGGCTACTGCAAGATGCACATCACAGAAACAGCTAGTCCTGGAGCTCGGCTGCAATCCCCAAAAAGGGAAAATTCCCATGGTAATGCCTGAAGAATTCAGCTGGAGACAATGGGAGAACATGCATTATTAAGTAATAGTCAAGAGCATGAGTAGGCCCTGTGCATTATGCCAGCTACAAGTCTAATTATTTATGTCTGTACACAAGACTCACACATGCATATAGACATTTAGGGAGAACAGATTTTACTTTTTGGCATTGCAAGTCCTTCCACAATATTTTTCCATTTAGGAAACTCATGTAAGATCTCCCTATTCTTCTTACAGAACAAGTTCTCTGTTTCAAACAAAGAACAAACAAACAAAGTCTCTCAGTTGTGAAAGCAAGTCCTTCTGCAGCAAATATATCAACTCCAGCCCACAGTATCAGACTGAAATTTCAGCAAAAAGCAAATAATACACACTTATTCTGATACATAGTCTACCACAGGCAGTATGCTGCAGCACTAAACAAAAAACAAACAAAAAAAAATCACTGATAAAACAAAAAACTTTTCAAAGCATTGAATTTTAAAATCATCGTAGAGAATAAGCTCTTCCCCAGCCTCCAGAGTGTTTTCTCACCTGCAATATCAATCACAGTAGCCAGAACTCAAGAATTAGGATGTGGCAGAGCACTACTCTGGAACATGACATGTTAACACAATGGTGGCTATTTCTGAGCTTAAAATAAACAGTACTACTTAACTGTAAAATAAGCTCTACAGGCTCTTCCAAATAGCTCCGTCAACTTGGATTAAATAGCATACATTTCATGTGGAAAGAGGTACACCATATCCAGTGCTGAACTTAGCTATTTTAAAAATTAATTAGGCAATTATACACATGGGGAAACTGTTCTAGTAATTTAGCTGCTTAATCAAATCCCAGGTACCAAATTATGGACCTGATCCTGCAGTTCTTATTCAAGTCAAACTCCTATTGATGTCAGTGGGAGTTTTGCCTAATTAAAGATCAGGACATACACATGTGCGAGGCTGCTTTTAAACTATGGCTTTGAATTTAGTCTTAGGAATATGAATATAGCTCTGAATCCCAAATCGTTGCCTACAAGTTTCTCATGTGAGACTTTGGGTATATTAATATATATTTTTCCTAAGTCTGGCTCAAATTAACTTCTACGTAAAGTCTGGAGATTTAGCTAAAGAGTCTTACAAGGCCCAATGGCAAACTGACCTAGTTTTGCAATTTTGTTTCAAAACCAATTAAATACTGCTACAAAACAAGGAGCAGGTTGTAAAAACATCAGCTACGAATGGCACACAGCTGCAGGAGCTGGGTTTGTGTTATTGTTTGGATCAGTGCAGTCCATACAAGGGGTCAGCCGAGTGTGTTCCCAAAGGGACTGTCCCAAAGAAAGGCTCTGGCTGGTATGCCCAAGTCTCTGCCGAACCAGCTGCAACAGGAGGAGCAGTGTTTGGGGTGGAGGAGCAAGAACAGTGTCCTCCCTCACGCTCTTCAGTGCCACCCAGCAAAGAGCCCTTGTGGGGTGTGTTATCCAGGCAGGGCCAGACTGGGCTCCAGGGTCGTGCAGGAGAACTGCCTTCACCCCTGGCTGCTCATGCTGATGTTGGTCCTGACGGCTGCACTGACATACTCTGCTGATCCTGCCTCTGCAGATGCCTTGGTGATGTGTCAAGGGGCACACACTGAAGCATCACAGGCTAGCAAAAGGTAAACCAAAATCAGTCAACAAGCAAGAAATCTGGTGGAGCAGAAGATTACTAAACACTGACAGTTGCCTGGTTAATATTAGATGCTTAAAGGGAAATGTCTGTCTGTCAAAAAAACATGGGAGCGGGCAGATACCCCAGATCCCTTCTGCTCAGTGGCAAGGAAGAGCAGTAAAACTCTTTTTCTTTTAAGTAAAACAGAAAGAACACTTTTCAGCCAACACTGGGTTTTCTGTGCACTTGCTAAGTTACGCCCTCAAAGCAGGAAGGACAAGACCTTGTGTGTGTCTGAAGATAGAAGGAAATCACAATTCTGTCTAATATACTGGAGCAATTGACCATGAAAAGGTTACATGTTAGGAAATAATTATCTCTAGACACAGCTACTGACAAGGTCAGTGTCCAGAAGGATTATTTCCTGCTTACCCAGTGCCTGCTGCCTGGAAGGGAGGTGGGTCTCCCGACGCTCCCAGCCCCACATTTCACTGATGCTAATGGCACTTGTGCACTGAGTGGCCCAGCAGCTGAAGCAGATAACCAGGAGTGAAGGGGTTAAGTGCCTGTCACAATAGAAACCTCTGGGGGCACTTGACCTTTTCACATTTTTTATTCAGGAATGAGCATCTTGTGGCTGTTGGAGGAAGTTCATCTACATTTGTCCTCATTCTTCACCCTGTTTGTGTATTGTCCCTTCCCTTCACTCAGTGCCCCAGTGTCCCATTAAGTACCAAGCAACCTCTGTTGATGAATATGAATTTAGAGCAAAGATAGAGGGGACACAAATACTGAACACTGATCAAGTGACTTACAAGGAATTTAAACATATTCAAGGCATATGTTTCTGCCAAATAGCTTCCTACACATATAATACTCACCTGTCAGTACTTTGGCATGAAGAGGAAGAAAATCACATATCGTGAACAGAAGCACTATGCTAGCTGGAGCAACAGTCTGACAAGAGCATTAAAGAGATTTAAATGCTAAAAAAAAGACTAAATCACAGCACTGACTTTCACATGCTAAAAGAAAGTGCCACAAGAGAAGGCACAGTGATACCTGCCCTTGGTCTTTCACTCAGCAATTAAGACTGAATTCCTCTGCTCAAGAGGGAGGGTCTGCAAACCTCTCTGGCTGCAAATCAGTCAAGGAGGATAAATCCAGAATGAGTTTGTCACTGTCTGTTTCGTTTAGAGGCAGATATTCTAAAAAGGTGTAAGCAATACTCAAGACCTTGATCCTGCTGGGATCAAGGAGAGTTTTGCATTGGCTTAAATAAGAGCGGGCTCTAGTCTTAGAGCACGTGTGTCCAATTTGTTAATGTTTTGGGTTCAAATAAAAAACAAATCTCAAGTCTTCCCTGCATGGGAGTTTCAACCACATTCTTCCACTGGGGGAGAACATCAGGGCTTAGACAAGAAAGAGTTTCTGAATGATCTAAGTGAATGGTCCTGAGGAGACTGGCATTACTGTGAGCTTTGAACACAACTACAGAGGGTCTTTTATAGATGCACTCCAGAGGGGAGATCCTTAGATGGGTCCTTTAATGCCTACCCCCATATGCAATCCAGATGAAACTCTTTATCAGATGGGGCCCGGATCTTGCTCCCATTAAAAGTTCTGCCACTGAATTCAGTGGGAGCAGATCTATTTCTCTTAGATGCTTATACAGCTTCCCTTAGCTCAGTGCCTCAAAATAATTACCCTTCATTCTTTGAGTCTGAGGAATACTATTTTCTCCACTTTGCACACAGAGCACAGCCAGACCAGGTGATGGAGTTATGTGTCACAGGCATATCCAGGTCAGGAAAGGGTCTTAACTCCAAGTATCCCAAGCCTTAGACCAAAGTACTATTCCACACCTTGCCACCACCATGAAACACCTTTCTCAAGTGGAGACACACAAGTCAGATTAGAGCAGGCAGTCTCCTTTTCTTTTTTGGACAAGGAGGAACAAAGCCACCTGAGAAAACAATATTCAAGTAGCTCTCACTTCTTTCTTCAAATATGTTTTTCCAGCTTCTCTTCTGCCACTGGCCTTCCTCAGCCAATACTGGAGGAACAGGAGTTCATCCACAAAAGAGCTTTTGGGAGGATTCAGTGCAGAGTAGAAGGCAGGTCTTGGCCTAGAACAAGAATTAACTGAAGACACCTCAAGCTCACACAGGAATGTTTCCTGGCAGTGGATGCTGCAAAATTCCTGAAGAGCTGGAAAACTTTCAGAAAGATCCCTTCCCCACTGGCAAGGGAGAGGTGTGCTCCTGCTCCTGTCAGTGCCCCCCACATCTCCAGGGATGTGTTCCAGGGCGGTGCCAGCCAGCAGGGATGAGCACTGGCACTGCAGGAACTTGTTTGTCCCAGGGACTCTTGCACACCAGCAGAGCCAGCCCGTGCCATGTGAACACACCTGCACGTGGGAGGTGTCACAGCAGCTCCTGGGGAGGCAGCAGCATCTGCTTCCCTGGCAGCTTCACGTCCTGCCTGTCTGCACACCAGCCAGCCCTTTGCTGCCCCGACAGCCACTTACCATCATTGAATGTTTGTTATTATTTACATTCCTGATAGCTCCAAAGGGCTCCAACTGGGCTTTACACCAGCCAGTCCCCATGCCCCAGACTGAAGGCTGTTAGTACCAAAAGGAACTTGGGAAACAGAGGGAGAAGAGGTGTCACTCAAAGGAGAACCCAGGTTCCCCATTTCCAGACTAATACCCTGTCCAATAGGGTATTAGTCCATTTTCAAGAGTACTGACCCAAATACATAAATGAAAGCAAGCGTGTGTTGTTTATTTCCAAGTATGAATGGCATGGTTTCCCCTGGGCTCCATGTTTCTTGGAATTATTTGAACTGGAAACCAATCAGCCTGTATTCGCTATTGATTTATTTTCTAAAAATCTCTCATCCCTAAAGTAACAGTGCCTTTCCATGTCTCAGCCTGCTGTTTAGTGACACAGTAATCTAAAAGTTATTGATCACTTGGGTCTCTACAGCCATAACATATCTTTCTAAATGCCTTCATGTAGGACTATTTGCAACACAAGTACTATAAAGGGCAGGGCTGCTAATAAAATCAGCGAAGATATTAATAGAGACATAACACTTGTGTTGTAACACAGCATGGACAAAGGCCAGTGAAGGCCAGCATCAAGAAGAAACAAGTATGATCATTATGAGAGCAGTTGCAGTTCTCTTTGAACACCAGATAGGCCACAACCAAATTTTAGTCTAAACAAGAATCCAAGCCTGGACATGCACTGGTCAAACTACTCCCTACCTGAGCAGTGAGGATCAGTGCTGGAGACACCAAGATTGTCTCATTCTGCTACAGCAGTTCTACTTTACTTCAGTCTACCTATAGTTCCCAACATCCTGCATAACTTCTGCTTTTGTACAATAGCAATCAGGGTGGGTGCACCCCAGGACACAGGATCCAGAGCAAGGAAGGCGTGGACACCTCATAGGAGAGAGCTGCTGCACAGGTGCCGAGCACTCCAGCTCCTCTTGTCAGCTGCATTTTTTTCCACCCACCTCGACAGAGTCATCAACATCAGAGTCCCAACTGATCTGAAGGCAGACAGCACAGCAGCTTTCCAGTGGACCTGCCTCAGTTCCATGCAGGAGGAGACCATGTTATTTAGACCAGGTTTTGTTTCAGTAGAAATATCAATACGTACATCAAATTCAGTCAGGAACAAGGTCTGCAGGAAGGACACCCTAATGCATTACCCCAGCTCAGACATTCTATGAGCTACAGATTTAAACAAGAAACACGTTGCCCAGCCCAGAGATGAGGTGTCTGCACATGAATAGCTATCAGCATGTGCCACTTTACCCAGGGAAGCCACAGTGAACTGTGCCTTGCCAGTCCCCTCCAAAGAGAGCCAAGATGTGCTTATTTTACATGGCACAACTCAGCTCTGCAGCCTGGACTGTGTCCCACGTGGCAGTGCTGTCTTCATGACCAGAACAGAATTCTTCCCCCCCACAAAACAAAAACAGCCATGGGAACAGGACAGCTCTCCCTGACACTGCTAGGCAGTGAGCCTGCAGACAGCCATGCTCAGCAACACGCTTCCAGAAGCAGCTTTCAGGAAACATTTGCAACCATTTAAATTTCCCACCCAAGAAGTTTTGCACTTGTCAATTTACCTTATGCCACAGGTTTTTAATTTAGTTGTACGGGAAGAAACTTTATATGCCTCAAATTTTATATGTTAATGCCAGATGTGAACACAATAGCCATGTGTTCCCTGCCTGCCTGCTGCACTTCTTGAGAAAGGATGCTGTAATGCTGCAGCTCCAAATACTCACACAATCAACAAAACGCTTGCCCCTCTTCTTCAGCCTTTCCCCCAGTGCCCTGGGGAATTCCAACTGGCAAGACAATCTGCTCACGCATACTTCCCAGCCTTCTGAGCACAAAATATCCCTGGATGCAAAAGGATTAAAGACAAAAATTTGATTTGCTAATTACGAAAGATAATAAGGAAACTGCTGAAGACCATGCACTGTCTATTGCAACACGAGAATGCATTCCAGCTGCTTCCATGTATGGAGAGGGTGGAGATTATTGATCCAAAAAGCTTTTAAATTAATGAAGGTGCCAGAGTTTTTTCTACTACATAGACCAGAGACAGATGAACATGAAAAGATGCAACTTCTTTTGATTATTATTGTTCTGCTTTAAAACTACAAATTCTTTTGCACATTTTACCGGTTTTTTTTTCCTGAAGTTAAATATTTTTGCAACTCTTATCTGTTCTTAAAGTGTAACACAATACATGATACACGTTTGTCCTCCTGGACTTCCAGCACTCTTCCAAAGGCATCCCTGAGGACAGGGCAAACAACTCCAAATCCCATGAATGCTGTAAGGCATAAAAAATAGCATTACCTGGTAACGGCATCAAAGAGTTTGCATTTGCTAAACAATGAACAATATTTTCTTGTTAGAATCACCGCCCAAACGTTGCTGTCACTGGCACAGCCATCTTCCCCCAAAGCTTGGGCCACAGGAGATGGCCAGGCATGAACTCTGCCTCACCCCAGCTCAACTCTCATTTTCCTCTTGATCCCTTAAGGAAGAACTGCCCCAACACATTCAGGGGAAGGAAGATGTGTCCTGGGGACAGCCAGGGCAGGTGAACAGCGAGAGAAGACATCTCTTCTGGCCTCACTCTGTGTCTGTCACTGGGCACATGCTACTGCCTCAGCCTCCAACTTCACATTCCACAAACCAGTTCATTTTGAGTCCACCCTAATTCGGACACCTGCCCAATTGGGAAGCACATGTGTTTGCCCCAACCAGCCTGCTTTGAGCACTTGCTCAGCATTATAGCCCCAGCAAAGCAGGGGGAGAAGGGGCCCAGGGCAGCTCAGCATGGCAGTCCAGGAGCCACGATGGGGCCCATTTCAGTTTGATTTGTTGCGGCACTCTAGATGCAAGATGAAATCTGAGAGATGAAATCTGAGCAATTTCTTGCTTCTCTTCTTTCTGGACAGTTATTAACACTATAAAGAAGGCTGAACAGTGGGGCTTCCCAACTCCATTATTGTCAAGGCCTATTTCAAAGGCAGTGGCTGAAATGCCCAGTGCTGCCTTTGTTGATCCTGGGCTCAGGTCTCCATGTTCACTTCTGTCAAACCGCAAGGCTGAGCAAATTAAACATAAGCTTTCTCTGGAGGGGTGGAGGAGGGGGAGACAAGGACGAGCACTGCCTCAGCCTATGTGCCCATTATGTTCACTCCACTCTCACGTTCCTTGTGTAAAACCAGGGCAGCAGAAAAGCCACAGCAGTGCCAGCTCTCCTGCCCAAAGCCTTTCTGGGCATCACTGTGAAGCCAGGCCATGGGCTGGGCTGTGAGGGGTGCTGCAGCCTGACCATACCTGCCACCAACCCTTCTGATCACACAAAAATACAAAACACACGGCCTCTTTATTTTCCACCTGCAGGGAGTGGTATTTGTCCCCAAGACCCGTGACAAGCTTATTACAGACCGTTTCAATTCGAATCAACTTGTCAAGAAAAGAAAGTGGAGAAAACGCATTAATTAAACAGCTTTACTCATGCAGAAAAGCTGCCAGCATGAGCATTTTAAATTACCTGGGCACACCTAGTGGATTTGCATTCCCTTGGCACAGCTTTGCTCTGGCCCACAAAGCATCATCCACTCCATACTTCTATCTGAGCAAGGAACAAAAGAGACTGACAGCCCAGCACCACCTTCCCTGCTTGGGGGCCAGCGCCCTTCCCGAGGGATTTTGCGTCAGTTTATGCAGAAACCTTGCTCCTGCTAGATGCAGGGACAGGAAGTTTGGATTCTTCTATAAAACTAAAGACCAAGGCAAAAAGAGGCCTTCTAGAAACAAAGGAGGTGGAGCAGTGCCAGCAGGGGGGTAACTGCATGCCATTGTTAAATATTAACATAAAATAAAGCAGTAGAAATGGATGTCCATCAACAGAATTAGAAGGAACTAAGAGAGTTTAAGAACAAAAGGTTTACTTACTTAAATTACAGGAGATGAAAAACAACTGGGAATGCAATTTATAGCACGAAGTACAAAGCTACAAGACTGCTAAATGTAATTATATTTTAAAGTCCATTTCCCCTTACATTTTAAACTAAACATGTACAATTATTTTCACTAAAATAAAACTAATGACAATGTAGCCTTTAGATGTTCCATCCCTTCCCTCAATTGCTTTCATATTCAGTTCATCCCTTTATATTAACCAAAGAGTTTGATTCCCTCATTCAAATAGAGGTCGGCCTTCACACAGAAGACTAAAGCTTGAAGAAAGAAAACCACTATGAGCAGATCTTTACTTTTAAAAATTACCTCTTACTCTTAAATTCATGGACCTTAGACTGCACTTTTATATTTATTTTTATAATTTCTCTGCACAAAGGAAGAGTGGAAAAGCAGCTGACTAATTAACTTCACTGTTTGTCACGTTTGCTTTGTACACTTAGTCGTGGCAGGGATGCTTATGAGTAAAGATATTTAAAGGTATTCAAAAGTGTAAGGTTTTGGAGGTTTTTACCCTGCTTGGGAAAAAGAGCAACAGTGCCAAAGGCCAGCAGGATCCAGCATTGAGGCGATGCCTGCATCAAGGCCTGGCTTTGCAAAACCAGCCTTTTTTGCACTTTTTGGCAACAACATTCTCCAGGTGCAAAACCTTCCTTCAGCTGAGACACGGGGTTGTTTTCCTCTGCTTCTGCAGAGCTGCTGCTTGGTTCCACTGGGCTCAGGAGCAGCAGACTCCATCTCAGCGGGCAGAGTCCTATCTATGAATGGCATTTTGAATGCCAGGTGTTTCTAGCACTGAGCCGCAGGACTGGAGCCGGCCCTGCAGAGCTGCTTCTTGAATGCCCCTGTGTCCCATGTGATCAGACCCTTTAATCAGCAGATCAAATTCAGCATCACAAAAGGTTTGTGGCCATCCAGCCAAAGTGCATCGCTAATGGTCGCTGCTTAAGGCCAGGTAACACTCAAAAATTAGACTTGAGAGGTTTTCAGAAAAATCAAAATGCTGGCACAACCAGCTTTATCCCACTATAAACTTTTACAGCAGAAAAAAGTTCAGGAGTTTAGTCAAACATCAATACATTACATTTCTTTAAGTTTCCTTCTAGTATAATTTTTCATATTTAAATATAATTAAGAGCCAAATTAAACCTTTTTGTCTTAGTAAAAAAAATAAACCTATTTCTTTCAAAACAAAATGTCTTGCAACTCCTTGCTGTGACAAATTTTTCCTGGTTTAGGTAATCTCAAAAAAATATTACTGTTTCAGATGCCAAATAATTGCTAAATGAAAAAATAAAAACAGTTACTTGGGCAGAACTTTTTAAAGCTAAGAACATATTTCAAGTGTTCTGGGTTGCAACAAGCCATTAGATTTCAGTCATCTAAAAAAAATTTACAAATTCACCAAAAATTCACTAAAAAAAGTACCAGCCTCTGCTAATGAGCTATAAAAAACATATGCACATATAAATTAGTTTATGTTCTTCTGACAACAGTCTGTACCAGATGTTTCAGAGAAAGACACAAGAAGCCTTGAAGCAGACAGATGTGAGATAATCTGCCTCCCACCATGGGTGTTTTCCTAATCCCTTAAAGCAGAAGTAGAAGTTGAGTATCTTTCCAAAAACACTGCAGCAGTTTCTGTTTGCATTAGCTGTTATTAAAGACAAAGCCAGCAATGACAGCTCTTACAAGCTCTGTTTTCAGTTACTTACAGCTTTGCAAAAGTTTGGACAATGTTTCATTCCAGGTACATTTTGGATCCAATTGTTGCATTCTCTTTTGATAGGTTCTGCAAGAAATACTAATTTTAAGAATTTTAAGAATTAAGAAAATAAGAAATTTTAAGAAAACTACTTGAGGATTATACATCATTCCACAGGCATTATAAGAAACTCTTCCTGACTGCCTCAAGGCACAGAGAGCTTCCCAAGAGAATTGTCCCTTACACTTCAGCACAGGGATTTTGCTGGTGACCGGTATTTCACTGTGCCTTTTACTAATTTAAGAGAAAGGAGAAAAAAAAAAAAAAAAAGAAGAAAAAAAATCGCATTTGGCCAGGTTGTAAATCTTTGGGGAAGAGAGACGCAGCAGCATTCTCTGACGGTGAGCGTTCCCAGAGCAGAGCCCAGCCCGGCTCAGCTGGATGCTCTCCTCCCCGGGGCAGCAGCAGCAGAGCCAAGGCTCGGGATGTCACCCACCCCTCCGGGGACCCTGCTGCTGCTCCGGGACCCAGCACAGAGGGAACGGCTGAGGAACAGGGACAGTGACAGCGGGACCTGGGCAGAGCCGGGAGCAGCACTGAGCTGGAAGAGCTGGACAGGCTGGACAAGATGGACAGGCTGGACAGGCTGCCAAGTGCAGGTGAGAGCTGCTGCCGGGCCAGGACATCCCTGGAGAGGATGAGGCACGGACCTGTGGGAGAGAGGCAGGGCCTGGAAGAGCCACGGTGACATGGTGCAGCCCCCAAAGGTGACAGAATGAGCTCAGCTGGAAGGTGATCCCATTCCCCCTGCCACAGGCAGAGCCACCTTGGCTGATCAGGTCACTCAGAGCCCCAGGCAGCCTGGCCTGGCACCTCCAGGGACACCGAGGACAGTGACAGCAGTAGGACGGGCAGCACAGCACAGAGCACAGGACAGCACGGGCACAGGGAAAAACCTCAATAAACCCGGGAAAAGATGCCCTGCTCCAAGAGCCAGAGAGCACAGGGAGAGCTCTGCTCAGGGACTGAAATGGAAACAGGCTCCTCCGTCAGCCAAACATCATTTCTGTACGGTCTCTGTCCTCCACAAGGCATTTACTGTCTTCCTATTTGTCCTATTTCAATTACAGGAAACACACATCAAACCTCTCAGGGAGCTGAAGTCTTGACTACTACAAAGTTGCAATACTTGGGTGCAAATACTCGGATTAAAAAGTAGATCTCTGAGAAAAAAAAAGATTGATCCCCTAAAAACTGATGCAGTGCCCTGTGTAGAGACCTTGTTTATACACATTTTACTGGCTTAACACAATGTGCCATCTTCATTGGTTCAGCCTACAAAAAGCTAAATGCTAAACAAACACCAGTTTTGTTTAAAGTAAGTCTTATTCCAGCCTATTTTAAACAGATTAGGAACTTATTAAATTTAAGAACTTTGTTGAACCACTCCACACTGTCTTACAGCTTGGAAGTGGAAATACACATGCAGAAAATCCACAAGCAAGACAGATTTTGCCAGCATCTTTCGGTAAAGGCCAGATGTTCAGATGCTGAAGTATTTGCACCCACAAAAACTAAAGTCAACTCCTAAAGTTTAACTGCAAGCAAGATGAGAACAACATAAAGTGGTGCAAAACCAGTTATTAGTCTCCTGACAGAAAAAAAAATTCATTTTAAAAAAATGAAGGAAAAGAAAAAAGAAATCTAACTCCCAGGAGATTACTGCCAGAAGAGAGGCCTTGTTAAGACATTTCTAATCTGCTATTTTTGCAAAATGAACTATGAAGTATTCAGTATAATAATTCGAAATATAATGGGCTCAACAAAAAGGAGAGGTGCCTTTTTTTTAAAGGAATGTATTCTCTTTGCTTTCTATTTGGTTTGTTTGAATATTAATTTGTTTTTAAAGTCATAGTTCTACAAAAGTTTTTTTTATGGCTGAAAGTCAGAATTCAGAACATGAACATATGAAAACTCTTTAAAGGACTGGAGTCTTGCTGTATTTCCCTGCTACAGCCTGCACTCCAGAGAGACACCAAAAATCTCACCAAAACCAGGAATGCTTTAATAATAATTTAAAATATTTTCACCACAAAAAGTAAGGTATTTTTAATTCTAATGTTGAACATCTCTTCAACATGGCGACGTTTTCCTCTGAGAGAACCCTCAGCACAGATGCACACGGTGACACATCTGCTCAAGCACTGGGAAACCACCAAGGCCAGCTTCATGTTCAGGCGCTGCAGCACTTCTGCAGCAGGAGCTCCCACGGCCAGGATGGGACCAGTCCAGGCAAAACAGGTAACAGCTCAAAAAAGATTGAATTTTATTTATTTGGACAGGGGAACAACTGCATTGCCCTGCCTTCCCCTTCCCGTGACATTTAATCATCTGTTCTGCACACGAGCGGTGAGCACGTCTGATTTGTGTGTCCTTGCGAAGGACTGCTAAAGGACAGAGCCCAAAGAGAGGAACAGGCTGAGGTGGCACTGAGGAGCTGCACTGCCAGGCGCACAGCGATGGGGACACACACGGGGACACGGGCTGCACATCCTGCACTGCTGGGCCACCAAGCCTCTCCTGAATGCTCCCCCACAGCCGGGGAACGAGGCACCGGCAAGGCTGAGCCCGTGAGGTACCAGAGCTGGCTACCCACACGGGCTACCAACACGGGCTACCCATCCTGGCTACCCACATGGGCTATCAACACGGGCTACCCATNCATGGGCTATCAACACGGGCTACCCATCCTGGCTACCCATACGGGCTACCAACACTGGCTACCCATCCCTGCTACCCATCCCGGGCTACCATCCCAGTTACCCATCCTGTTACCATCCTGGTCACCCCCCCAGGGAGGGGAAGGAAGGTGTTCAGCAGTGCCCCTGAGTGAGGCAGACCCCACTGTCACGGACTGAAGCCGAGGTGGCTCCTCTGAATTACACACCAACTTCTCACATCCCTTCTTTCAGGTGTACCCTTCGTTTTTTAAACTCTTTTTCCCTGGCTACCTTTTAGAGCTTATTGCTGATTTTCCATTTTGTTGCTTACAAAAACCCGCAAACACTGTTACAAGACCATAGCTAAGCATCTGCAACTTATAAAACATTTAAAAGCTTTACATTTAACCTATCTATTGGCAATAAAACATACTCCAACACAAATCCACTATTTGAGACAGATGTTTGAAATATGAATGAATGTTTGAATATTCAGTTTTAAATACTCATGATAAAAGAAGCTGCAGAGACATGCCATTGATCTAATACTTGTTTGCACATTCCTTAGGGCTATGCATGAAGCATAATGGGATTTCTATGTTACTAAACAACAAAAGGTGTAAAAATGCCTTTTCAGTTGCAAACTTTGTTCATTTATTCCTGTGGCAAAAGAATGCAAATCTTAAGTCATTTTTTGTGCACTGACATCAAGTCTTTCTCACACAAAAAGTTCCTTAAAGAAACAAGAAGAAAGTTCAGAATAAAGTCATGCTTCCTCCCCCACATGTCCCTGAAAAAAAAAAAAAAAAGAAAAGAGAAAAGAGAGAAGGAAATGTCACTTAACCCAATTGTACCTGCCAGCTAAAAGCAAAGGCTAGTTAAGTGGGTGACTCTAAGCTATTAGGCATGTATGTCAGTAGTAAACATGGGTTTGCAATATCCAGACTAAATATTTGTATGCTTAAGCCTTCAGTATTTCTAGTGCAAGAATTTCTGCCCCAGCCCGGGGGTGAAGTGACAGAACCTCTTCACAGATGGAGGTGGCAAAACAACTCAAAAAAACATTTGACTTCTACATGAAGGCAAATGATAGCTGGTAACTTATAAACATGAGCAAGAAGATACTCTTTAAAAAGCAACATTCCCTGTTAATACCTCTAGTTTTGGTCCTTTCAACCTTTCATGAGTAGAGTAGGAGAGGAGCTTTTATTTTCACTGTGAAATTGCAGATATTTAAAATTAATACTAAAGCAGGAACTGAAAGAATGGGGTGGTGGGATGCATTTTCAAGGAGTGTAGGGAAACAGTGTTAATGTCAGAATCAATCCCTGAGCTATGAATAACTTAACTTCAAAGCTGATGCTACTGTCTGACTGAGCACCCTATGTCTTCAAGGAAGATAAAGCCACATATGTAGTCAAACCAATGTTTAATTCAGATTACGCAGAACAATACAGGAATTTGACTGGAGCCAATTAAACTAAGCTTTCACTGACTGATAAAAATGCCATTTCACATCCTTTCTGTGTACAGCAGGGAGCAGTTTGAGAGTGTTACAATTCTGAACCACATTCACTGACCAAACACATTTTTATGATTAACACATCAACAGCAGAACTTCAATTATGACGGTTGATATTCTCCACCTTTCAAAATGGGAAGAACCTTTACCTCTACCAGGAACAAACCCTCATAAGCCTATATTGACTATGTAAAAGTACAGAGAACATTTTCCAATGAAAAATACCATTTCTATAGGAGATGGTTTGGAAAATGTGAGATACTTTGCTCAGGCACTGTGCATGTGTTCAAGTGCACGTCTGCTACCAGTCTTACTACTGTCTTTCAAGAAAGAGGAGAACCTGTTCTTGCCCAGGGCCGGATTTTGGTTAATCTGTGATGCCTCATATGAGCCAGTCTGCCCAGGGCCCCACCAAACAAAGAACAAGGACAGTTGTCTCCCAGCTAATGCCCCTGTGAAACAACACACCTCAAGAACCGGCACTTAATAGCTGAGCTGCCCAGACACAAAACATTTATGTTGACTCAGAAAAGTGTCATGAAACATTTCACACTTCAAAATTTAGTATTGTGACTCCATTGAGTCCTGTATTTCCAATATAACAGTTGCTGGCACTGTTGAGAGTGAACACAAAAGTATCCCAGTCCAAGAATTTACAGTTAACCTAACTTAAACCCTTTGGGATCTGATTCCAAAATTTTATAGGTAACTGATGGGTGACTATAAAAGGCTACAAGCTGACACAGCTACACGGCAAGACAGCCTGGTCACCATGCAGTAGGTGGCAATGACAGCATCTAAAACCTGGAAAAAAGCCCCTTTACCCCTGCAAGGAAGAAGCCAGAAGATTACACTATTGATTATGTTCAGCTGCAAGTCTTCCACAAAGCCCCGTTTCTAAAGGGCTGGCCCCAGCACTCCTTCCCAGTTCCTTAAAGATCTATTTTCCCTGTGCCTTAAATCCCCACTTGTAAACCGAAAGCAACTTCATCCCTGTCCTACACCTTTGCCCACCTGTCCATGCAATTGCAAGTTCTTTGGGGTGAAAGAAGTACAGGTGGCGGCCCTTTAGGAGTGACAAATACAAACAGAAACGGCACAGAAGTAGTGAGAGCCTGAGCAACCCTTGGAAAGAAGCAAAGCTGGAAAGCAGCTGTATCACCTTGAGTCGAAGCTGTGCCACTGTATCAGACAAATGGCACGCAAGCAGCGTTAGCTGCCAGCATGAGCTTCACAACAGCCAGCCAGCAGTGGAGACAACAACTGAGCTACTGTCCAAGAAATTCTGTGATTTTCCAGCTAACCATGCAGCTGTAAAACGGAAGAGTCCGGGCTGGATTATGCAATAAGAGAAAGACAATATTGTAGGCAGTCAACATATTTCAAAACACACTGGAGAGGTTCCTGTGGAATTTCGTCGTCTTCTTTCACGCTCGTGTCCGTTTTATTAAAGGTTTCAGACGCAGAGCGCTGCCACCATCTCACGGGGCCGGGGCTGGCCAGCACTCGCCCCTCGGCCGTGCAGGTGGCCCAGTCCCCTCTGCTGGGGGACTGCACAAGCCAAGGGCGATTAACAAAGAGCAGGGGAGGGTTTCCTCGGAGCTCCTGGGGATGGACAGGGTCTGACTCCACACACGGGGATAAAAGGAGAGCGATGACTCTGGTGTTGTCAAGATGCAGCCTTTGAAATCAGCAATTTCCCCTCTCATCAGTGTCCTCTTGGCTGCTAAGCTCCCTCCTTTGTCCCTGAGCTGAAGGGCGATCAGCAATCGCCCAAGGGGCGTGTGTGGCCGGTGCTGTCCCCTCCGCTGGCCAAGGGGCACCAGCGGAGGGGACAGCACCAGGCACACCGCTGCGCAAGGAAGGGCTGGTCCCCCTCCGTGCCCCGTGGAGGAGGAGGAAGGATGGCAAAGCATGACAGCTTCATTTGTCCTGTTTAGGCACAGGGTATGGCATTTGCCATCGCTCATGTTAGGCTTACCTAGCGTCCCATCTCTGAAATTAATCAGAATCGAATGTGCAGGTGCCAGGAACCCCACTGCCAAACAAGCTTCCACCCTACAATCCTTAATCTTATTTTTGCTTCTGTCCTCAAGGATGAGGGTGAGTAGCCCTTCCACTCTGCTCATTTGCCATCCTGTCCTCAAACAGCTGCACTGCAACCAAGAAGTTTCTTCTTTGCAAAGTGTGTTGTACCTTCTGGTCACACTGGTCTTGTATTTCACCCAACTGAGCACAGTCAGAGCTTATCTGGAGTTAAAGATCACCAAAAATCAGCTTCACTGCCATAGACAAAGAGGGAAAGTTTTATTCTTTAAAAAACTTCATTTCTCGTTTGGGATAGTTCCCCTGTGATACTTTAACATTGCTGGTGAACCTGACTGCATGAGGAAGAGCTGTCCAGAGTTGTTTGCCATGTAGAGATTCTTCACTAATCCAGCTCCATTCAAGTACAGAGCATAATCACCAGTGTGTTACCACGTTATTTCTGAAGGGCCAGACTCCTGTCTTTTACAAGTTTTAGAAGCTAGAAATAAAGTTTTAGAAAAGAAGAAGGGAGTACAGACAGTTAAAAAAAAACAGGCAGAAATTAACAGAGTCTGTTACTTTGTGTGTGTGGTCATTTTCCTAGGGAAAAACTATATTGGGACAATTCTCTGAACAACAATGACCTAACAAAGACATCACATGTTACACCATTTGCTCAAATAATTACACATCATTTAGATATCAGTCTTCTATCTCAAGGCATCACGAGGGAGTCTTAGCTTTTTGAGCACGTGCAACTGCCATTAACAATAATGAGAGCTCCTCACATATTCAGGATGGACAGTACCTCTCTCGGGAATCCCTGCATTCCTCATACCCCATCTGGGGAAACAACAGAAACCTAACAAAGGCAGACCTGAGTCAAGGAGGATTCAGCCACTGACCTGCCATGACTGATTCTCCACATTTCTCATCAGTGATTGCTCCCCCAGCTCCTCGGGAAATGTTTCTGGGATGTTCCTCCCTGTGCTCCAGAGCAGCACACCTGTCTCAACTCTCCCCAGAGCTGCTCTTGCTCCAGGCTGCACCGCCAGGCAAACACACATTAGCACTGAGTGACAATCACTTTCTGGCAATCCTGTTCCTCAAATTCGGCTGAGTGGATCAGATGCAGATTTTCAGACGGTGGTTTATTACTTTGGGCTTTTCCAAATGTTGTGCCCACTAAGGAATACAGCACAGCAGCCAGCTGGTTTTGCTGTTAGGGCTGTGTCAATCATCATCATCCTCCTCGGTACAGTTGGTGCTTTGAGAACTGACATATGCAAAGGACAGCAGAAGTGTGAATCCTTCCCCAGGAAAGTGCGGCAGCCGTGTCACACTGAGGCTGCACCAGCAGGTATTTAACCCCTTCTCCTCCTCCTCAGCCCTGTCATGTCTGTAGAGTTCTGATCAGACTGCTCTTCACAGCTATGCCCACGAGGAAAGTGCATTTCCATGTGCTGTACAAGCTTTATTCCTGCTTATAATTCAGCAGGAGATCCAAGAGAAGAAGATGGAGGTGTCACTGTTGAAGCAGAGGACTGGTCATCAGGGGCTTCGAGCTCTATATCAAGTTTTGCTGTCGGGAATGAAACCTTTTTCACTTATGTTTCAGCCTCCAAAACAGTGACTGCACTACTTCTCAACCGTCTGGAGGAATGCTGAGAAGGCAGCCAGTCTTTCTGAAGGGCATTTTAAAAGCAGAATGCTTGTTAGCCTTGTGTGTCTACACTAGGTCATCTGTCATATCCCTTCCCTTGTCCTTCCAACGTCTCTCCAGCCCCTTGCTTTTGTTTCACACTCAAGTGCTTGTGACTTCAGCTCACACCAGCAGGGCTGGTGGAGAGCACTCTTCCATCAGCAATCAAGTCCAGCAGTAAAATTTATTGAGCTTCACCAAATCAGCAGAATTTCAATGGGGCACTTTAAGCAGCAGCATAAGTTACAGGCTGAGCCTCACAAACTGTTATAGTATTATCACAATTTTTCATTTCTATCAGTAGCTTTAGTGTTCAGTAGATAGAAGTAACACTGACTTCCAGGGCTGCATCTCCCAAATCCAGGGCTGCCCAAAGCAAACCAGAATGCCTGCTGTGATGTGCAGCACTGCCTGGTGCCCTAAGGAGTCCTTTGCTTACACGAACTGCTCATCTAAATACATCACTTTCCATGGCCAATGTGGTTAATAAATGGTGTTCCCTTTATTTGTACCATTCCACAGTCATTATGAAACCTGGTAAAGAACTTTCTCCAGAGCAAAGTTAAGCCAGATTCATGCTGCTCCAAAGTGCTGATTCAGCTTTCTGGTTGTTTATCACTCAGAGGAAAACACCACTATGCAACTGAAGAGAATAGTACAGGAGGACACTCCAAAGAAGAGAAGCAGTATTTAAAAAAAAAATTACTTGGCTTCTCTTTCACTAGTTATCACAAAATCAGAGTTTACTTTAAATAAAAAATAAAATATTATTTCAGAGAAAAACAGCTTGCAAGGTCATGATGCCATATTAAATTCTTTCCCAAGCTCAATAAACTATGACTTATAAAACTTGTAAAATCCTTACTAGACTCAAGACAGTTCCACATATGTCTGTGGCAAGAAGAATGGAACATTTTGCTAAACATCTGCTAAATCCTGCCTCTTGGCTGGAACAACTCTACCCATCCCCACAGAGTGTCTCAGTGCTGCTGGCTGCAGTCTGGGACTGGTGAGAGCTGGCTGTCTCCAGGAGAACCCTGCTCTGCCATGGTGCTCTGTCACTGCTGTGTCTGCCAGCCTGTCCCAGCAGCACTGCACCAGGCACAGCTCTCAGGGCAGCTCCAGAGTGGCACAGAATGCTTCACCATGGGCTCAAACCACACTGCTGCCAGCTGCAAGGGCATGCACCACGAGCATCTCCATCCGTACACACCACTCTGGGCTTCTGGGGTCCAGCACCCTTCTTTGTGAGCAGCCAGGTTATTCAAGGAAATTTCTGAGAACAGTCAGAGAAGTTACAGAAAGTAAATTTGCTTACTTGTGCACCGTATCAGCAATTAAACACTTCCCACTTGGTTATCTGTGAAAGATTTTTAAGAATAATCTCTCCTTAACCCAATAGGCATTTTTGTATTTTGAAGCCATCCTACAACTCTTGATTCAGAAGAACAGAAGTGCCCTGTGTTAATACTATTTGGAATAATTTGCTAAAACAGTTCAACACGCGGAATTTACAAAAATTTTGCTTGCATTTGCTCAGAGCAGCTTTTTAGCTTTAAGGAGAAGCCAGTGATTTTCCACTGACTGCAGAGACGCAGAACAAAGCCACTGATGTTTCCATAGTCTGCTGAGTTCCATTTCAAAGCACAAGTCATTATAATAGCACAAGGAATAGATTTGCTGAATGGGAGGTTTGCCCATCTACACCTTTAAGACGTGCTGGTCCATGACTTGGATGTGGAAGAAGTTGTACATCTACAGACCAGCTGAAGGTCCCACTCTTCAATGACAATCTCTCCAGCTCAATTCTACTTCCTACTTTGAGATACTTAGGATCCCAAATACTTATTTTTTAAAGTCACCTGTGCCACAAGATGCTTCCCACTTCTTGTGAGCAGAACAGATTATCAGATATTTTTTACCATTAAATACCTTTTTTTTAAAAATTTGGTTTTTCTTCTGACAGTCTACCCGATGCCATTTACAATAGGCATTTCCCCACTGCATCTCTTCACAGCCTTAATACTCTGTAGATATTAGTCTCATAGGTTTGACAATAATTTCTGGCAATAGATTTTTGGCAATAATTTCTTTCCCCACATTGTAAAGCCTTCTATTTTCTAAGGCTGTCCCTAACACTGTAAAATATTATATATAACCCAAGTAATTTACCTTGGAATACAGCAACGCTCAGGACGGTCTGACTTGGTCTTTAGCATGTGGTGCACCATAAACCATGAATATAGAAGCAATTCTCCCTGTATATCACAAGTACATTTCCTCGCTAGGGTGGATTTTTTTGAAACTGGGAAGTCATCTTGACAACCTACACAAGGAACCCTTCAGAAAACTGAGCACTGTATCACCATATTTATCCCACACACCTCCCTCCTCTCAGATGGCAAAAGGATAGAAAGACAAAAAGCAGCCTGCATTCTCACAAGACAAAAAAAGATCTCTCACATCTAAAAAAGAAAACACTGTGGCAATCTGGGAACTCCAGTGCATTAGAAGATGAAAGATAAATTGTGTTCTGTGAGTGTCACACATGTTGTTGTTATTATCTCTAAGAGGAGGATGCCATTGTGCTAAACACTACACATGCTCAAACCAACGGGCTGTTCCTGTCCCTGAGGCCTCATAACCCAAGAGAAAAGCAGTATTGTTGCCCCCTTTTTATGAAGGGGAAGTGGGATACCAGAAGATTCAGTGACTTGAACAAGTTACTCAATGAAATAGCAGATCTGAGAAACAAACACAGACCCAAGGCTCCATCTCATGACTTAATCCTCACAGTGTTTAAAATCAATTTTAGCTAAGCAGCAGCTAAGCTTCAAATTGGCACTCATGATTATTTCTACTTCTACAAAAAATTTGATCTATTGTTCATTCCCTCATTCATTTTAGATTCCTGTAAAACTCATCTTTAAGTATATGTCCAAAAGATACAACACAGCCACAAAAGAAAACACTTCTACAAGCAGATTAATTCCACATTCAAATTCAGAGAGTACGGACATCTATCTTTAAACAGGCATTTAAAAAAAAACCACACAAAAAAAACCTCATTACATGGAAGTACACACAGTAGCAGTATTGTGCTTCACAGGAGTTCACAATTTTGAAAAAAAATAATTACAACAATAGAAGAAGAGTGATCATTATGCTGCCTATGAGTGCAACATTAAGAACTGAGTTGCTCAAAACTTTCTGAAAAATCAAGGTAGTACAAACCAGGAGTTGGGTACCTAAAAAACCCAACCCAGTAGCTATCCAAGCCGGTGGCTTCAAATTCCTGCCTCATTTCATAAATAACTGGTGAAATCACACACTGAGTAAGTTACCTAAACATTTGTCCATTTAATATCTGAACCTAAATAAATATTTCAAAAATCCTGAAAATGTTTTCTTCTTTTGGGAAATAAGAGAAAAAAGTACTCTAAGTCTTAAAACAGAGTAAGGAGGGATGTAAGTTTTTTGGAGGTGAGGAACAATATTAGAAATTCTAAATTACAAATAATGTGAGAGCAAACCCACTAGTGTAGAGAAGCTGAAGAGATGCACACTGTGGAACTGTGACCTTTAGAAGAGTTAACCCTGGGCCTTACACAAGAGCTGAGGTGGAAGATGACATTTATAGGGCAACAAGGCTAGACAGGAAGCTGCACCCTGGGGAACCATGAAGCTTGTGCAGGGTGAAGAAAATGAAAACTCATAAGAAGTTCCAGCACTTTGGGATGGGGGAAGAGCGACAGTCTCGCCAAACTGGATGGCTCTGCTAGGCTGGAAAATGTCCTCTCATAATCCAAGGGTTGCGTGAAGTGCAGCAAGTTCTTCCAACTATTTTACAGAAAATCCTGGCAAAGTGAATTCTACTCCCATCCAGTGGGCTTTGCATACCTTCATGAGACAGCAATCAAATTTGATTTGTTCTCAGTATGCAATGAGAGACTGGGCTTGGCCATGTTCTAAGGGAGTTTGTCAAAAAAGGCCAGAAGCACTGGACGAGGGAGCAGAGCAGACTGCTACCGCCTCAACCTGGATCACCACAGTGACCAGAGCAAAACTCCCACCACGCCTGAGAAAAATCCAAATTCAGCTCTTTAGAGAGCTGATTGTTATTCATCCCTCTGGAAGAGAGTCTGGGAAGTGCCTCTCACTGCAGCTCTTGGGATTTAATAGAGTTAAATCAATACCAGAAACTGAGATTACACTGAACATCTTGGACGTGCATGGAAGTGGAGTGGGCTGCTCTTCTCACTGGCAGCACCAAGCCACTCTCCTGAGCCAAGGTTTAACTCACTGAACTCTATTTGTTCCTATTCTTTTGCCTCAACAGTGCATTTCTTTCTCATTTTTATGAAGAAAAAAGTACATAGGGCTACTTAATGTTGCCAGATGCCGTATTTGGCAAACTGGGAATAGTAAAACTATGTTGGATTACTGAATCTGCTCAGAAAAATTTCCCTGTTTATGTCCAACATTTCAGCTTGGTCTGTTCTGACAGGTTTCTGGCTTTTCAGCAAGAAACCCTGAACCAAATATTTTCAAACACTACCTCAAGAAAATTAAGTTTGCAGAGTTTTTCTTTGGAGAGGCCTTCTTTAAAAATAATTTTAAAAATCCAAACCAAAAAACCAAAACCAAAAAAACCTCAAACCAACAACACCACCAAAACCCCCAAACAATCAAACCCCCACAAAGTTTGTTTTCTCCTCCTCAAAAAATAGACCATTTTCTTGTTAATGGCTTCAAGGACTAGCAAACTAGAGAAATTTCAAGTAACTCTAAATAGTACTACTAGGAAAATCACTCTTCCAATGCAAATGTCTCTCTAGTATCAGCAACCCCATATCTTTATCCTCCACTGAATGAAAGTACATGTGGAAATTAACAGAAATTTGTGCCAACATGTTCCCTTTCTCCAGGGAATGCTGCAGCAGCTCAAAATCTGCCTTCACTGGTGCAATGCTTCAGTTATTATTTGGATAGCAACATGTAATTCTTTCATTACTACATTTGAGAGAAAGATCGCTCATTTCTCTCAATCTTCTCCTTGGTAATATATCATCCAGTGCTTAGGAGGGAAAAAAAATAAAATAAAGAGAGAAACATTGTATTCTCCCAGGGGAAGTCAGATCTGGGACACTGCTAGGAAAAAATAATTGCTCCCATTATTATCATTGTGTCTAGCTTTACACTTAAGGGAGAAATATGTCTGAAGAGCTGGTTCCATCAGCAATGCAGATAGAGGAGAAATTCCCACAGTGTGAGTAACTCTTCACACGTAGAGAACGTGACCACACACAATACACATCGAGACAGTGGAGGGGAACAAAGCAGCCTCAGGAAGTGTCCCTGATTGCTTTCGGCTGATTGGGGACATATGCCAACAAGCCTCGAGTTGTTGAGGGAAGCTCTGCAACTTGGGGAGGTCAAATTTACATAACACAATTAAAGATATCGAGTTGTTTGAGTCCATATAAAACTCACATTCAGAACAATGTAAGGTACAAGTCCAAGACAATTTAGTTGTTTCAGACCAGTTCAACCAAGGGACAACTTTATCTTTCAAGATGAATACGCAGGGGAGAGATTAAAAGTCAGTTACTAATGTAAAAAGCGAATTCACATTAACACCATCCACTTGTTTCGGAATCAAACCACACAGACTTCAACTAGTTACAGCAGTTTTGGAAAACTGCATTAAACCAGCATGAACATCAGGCCTTGAAACAAAAATACTGCCTATTACTTTTTTCAAAAGTCACCACACAGACCTAAATATCTTTTGATCAAATAAAACACCTGAAAAATAACTGCACTGAAGTTAGGAGGAATTTGCCAGGTTGGTGCTCTTTCCAAGAGAGAAGCCAGAATTGCCCATTCCAGTCCCAAAGGCTTCCCTGAGCTCTGCCATGGGGTGAAGCTGCACCTCTGGATTGCTGATGGTGTCACTCAGAGCCACCAGCAGGAAGCTTTGCCTGGAGATAACCAGCTTTACCTGGAGATAACCAGTGCCAGCATACCCTCGGTGTTGGGCCAGGAGTGCCAAGGGATGCCTTGAGAACAGCTCACCTCCACAAGACTGCTCACTTCTCTCCTCCAGCCAGCCCAACAAAAAGGTATTACATTTCCCTACAGATCATTCAGACTTCTGCAGGGAAGCATTAAAAAGCCACAGTGGCTTAAAAAAACCCAACAAGATAAACTAAACACAGTACTTGGAGAAAAATGTAAGGCTTCCTGTAAATTAAACTGAACCTTTTTACATAATAGATCGCTCACAGCTATTTGTAAGGAAGTGACAAAGCTGCTGCAGATCTTAAGATATTGTAGAGAGGTTCACAGATGCACTTATGTAAATATTTTCTGACAACTCAGCTGCTACCAAAACATTTTTGAAGTTATCAAAAAGAATTTAAAGTATTTTCCACTCTAGTCATTAAGGTTTTATTTGCAAAAAGACAGTACCAGAACTGTTAAGCAAAATGATCCCTTCTGCAGGAGGCACAAGCCCAGGCAGCAGTGCTGTCAAACACACCAGGGCTCTGTGAGCCCCAGCCCTGCTCCCCAGGGACAGCAAACAGCAGGGTGTGACATTGGGGGTGACCACCTTGCACAGCCCGGGCAGCCCAGACCCCACAGGTGATGCCCTCTCACCCCAGGCTGGGCAGCTGGGCTCTACTATGATATATGGCAACAAGGACAGGTTTCCCATTCTCTGAGTGCCAGAGGTGACACTGCCACTCCAGCCAGGGCAGCTCACAGGTGTGCTGAGAGCCCCAGCCCAGCCACACCTGCAAACACAGAGAGCAGCCTGACCTCAAAGCCACATCTGTGTCCTGGCATTGCAAAGCAGGAATATTGCATGGCCTGGCAGTGCTCTGTTAGCACATGTATTTTATCTACTGTCAGAAATGCATCACCATTTAGCTCCAGTTTCTTTTGGAGCTTATTTTGCTCTCCAGACATTTAAACTGCACAATGTTTTTTTACTGTTAAGGAGATACAAGAAAATGTCTATTAAGTGCAGACTATACCAGCTGGAGACAACTAAGCAAGCCATTAGTGGTTTGTTAACTCTCTAGCAGTCCTCCAGGAATCACTGGACTCACCAGATCCTATTAGATTCTGTGCTCGAGTCTCAGGTTTGAGACAAAAAGCTTTGTGAAGACATGTCTACAGACAGCTTTCCCTACTGGGTACACATCCAAGTCACCTCAAGCATGCAAGACACAATACTTTACTGCTAAGGTCAGCAGGAATTCACATTATTAAAAGGAGCTTCGCTGAACTCTATTTCAGGTGGTACAAGAACTTAGTGCTTGAGACTTGATACCAGTTGTCTGGGTTTTGCCCAAATAACACACCCTCTGAGGGGGAGTAGGGGCATTTAAGGGCAAAGGATAGGACAAATCTTCATTGCTGGGGAAGATCAGGTGATAGCAAATTGCCAGGAGACCACATCTCAGGTACAGAAGCTGCTTGACAGCTCCTCAACCATGTAATTCATTCCTCTTCTCAGAGCTACACAGGGCAGATCTCACAGCACAACAGATCTTCAGGGCAATCTGCTTTCAGAGTTCAGCACCACATTGCACTAGGGATGCTTAGAGAAGTGTAAAAGACAACTGGACATATTTACAGCACCATCTTCTGACCAAAGCACCCAATTAAAAAAGTCATTGATTACAAAAAAAAAAAAGGACAAATATCTGTGTGTGTGTACTCACATATTAACCCACATAAATACCCCATTTCTGCAAGTTCTTGTGAGTCTAATAGAATTAATAAATGCCTTTTTAGTTGGTTCCTTTTAATTATTTGATTTCTCTGTATGGGTAAGAAGCGTTTATAATACCCTTCACTTCACAACATATCAAGCAGGTCACACAATCCTGGAGACATGAAACA
>VXAX01003134.1:322-72241 GCA_013399835.1 Leptocoma aspasia
TTTTTTTTTTTTTTGTACTTTGCCATTACTCTTTCCTTTTCTGATTATCTTGTAACCTGCCAGGTGATGATATCAGCTCATCTACCCTGAAACCCAAGTCTGGAATGGAAAGAAAGGCAATTCCTTTGATACTCTGGCAACTATTCACATTTCCCTGACAAACCTGCTATGTTATGACTTCCTTCAGCAAACACCATTTAGAGAGGCAGTCCATGTGCCTCCTATATGGATGGCTGCAAGAGTCTATTCTGCCCTCTCTTAAAGTGGAATCACACCTAAGCAAGCATGAATTAACCTTCATAAAACATTCTACTATTTTTACTCTTAAGTGGCAGGAAGGAGGGACTTAGCTGATACATAAAATATCCAGCTGTGTTATTCATGTTAATTAGGCCTTTGCAGAGACCCTTATGACTTGGCGCCATCCCATTTTCCATAGAAATGTTACTCTGTTATGGTTGGAGAGCCCTTACATGAATTTCTGGGTTCTGAATATTAGCTCTTGCTCACGTGCAGACTCGTGACCAGGATATCTGGGCAGAGAAACACCTTTGCCAGTCTCTCACAACCCGTAATGCAAACCACAGCTTTCCCCCCCTCAGACTCGCTAGAAATTCTTCCATGTGAGAGTGCTGAGTCCCTGGCACAGGCTGCCCAGAGAAGCTGTGGCTTCCCCATCCCTGGAAGTGTCCAAGGGGTCAGGTTGGATGGGGTTTGGAGCAACCTGGGCTAGTGGAAGGTGTCCCTGCCCATGGCAGGGGGGGGAACTGGATGAGCTTTAATGTCCCTTCCAGACCAAACCATAGAACCAGTGATTCTATGAACAGTTTCCTTCATGTGGAAGAGTGCAGTCTCTGAGCCTCAGCAGTCCATACAGGTCACCTTTGATACTGGAACCACCAGTGTCTTGTTATAACTGCTGCTCTTGAAAAGTCTGGGGGTAAGCTGTGTTTGGTTACAAAGAAAGAGTTGAGAAATCATTTTGAAGTAATGTTTAACTTCTGTCTGGGATTTTCTAAGATCAGATCAATGCAGCTGAGATTAAAGAAAGGAAGAAAACATCTTCCTTTCAGGAAGTAAAGTAGCTCCCACAGTAAGTGATCCTATTGAGCTACAGTTTTCTTCAGCATGCCACCAGTTATTAGCAACACTATAAAGAATAGATTTCTTAGGTTGTATGAAAAGCAGGTTGAACTGTAGAGTATTTTGCAGTGAAGAAATGTGCTTGAAAATGAGCCAAAAGCTGTCATTTCCCTTTTCATCTATTAAAAAGTACATTAACACTGTCAATCATCAGGCTTCAGAGGTTAGGCAAATACCATCAGTATCTGCCAATAAAATCAAAGATTTAACACATCTCGCTATCAAAGTTAGATTAAAGAGAGAAATTTACCATATGGGCATGAGCCCCAGCTGTGCTCCAGCTCGGGTGACTCTAAACAAGTCCATGATCCTTTGAAATCAGCAGCATTCCTGCAGTTAAAGCAGAGGGAGTGGCTGTGCAGTGCTGGGCAGCAAGGCCAGCCCTCCTGGCTGTCCTGCATGCTCTTGTCCTGGGGAAGGGTGGGAATCAGGGAAATCTGTCAGCCTGCTCACAGGGTGTCCCAGTTGTAATGCAGCTGGTTGCATGGTGATGAGTTGTTTGAGTACAGGTGTCACTTTTATATGTTATTCTTAGACATTAATTCTGTTCTTCGTGTAGCTGGCAGAAATTAAAAGCATTCAGTGTTTTCCTTTCTAATTGGCATTATCTTCTGGGCAGTAGCAGCAGCAAAGTCCATCTAACAGTCCAGGCTAAAAGTCAGGTAAGTTAGCAGAGAAATTCTCATCATCCTCAGTAGCTGTTGGATCTGGGTCTGCCTGACCATTTTATGCCAGGATTGCTGAAGACATTAGTGTTGAGTAGTGTATATTATTTTTCTGACACTGTAGATTAAGCTTAAGACCTTGTCAAACCTTGCTTTTACTGTCTTTTAAGAAGCAGGTTTGTGTGTGTATTTGTTTGTGGTTTGTTGGGTTTTTTAATAGACCTCCTTAGAAGTCTTCTAAAATGTCCATTTCCCCTCATACCTCCCCCCTCTCCCACCACAAGTCTTTATAACACTTTAGCAGCAGTTACTTTGCTCTCTCTGCAGCTAACTGGATATTGCAGCAAGAATGTTGGAGTTTGTGCATTCTTGTTTTTATGGGAAAGTGTTTCCTGGATGCAGCAATCTCCATATTGTACATTACTCAAATTTCCTATGAGCTAAACAAGAACTTCTGGGATAATTGTGATTTTTTTTAGTGGTTCTGAGTGTTTACAGTGGCTTTGAGGGTGTGCTGGTGGCTCAGGATGGCCAGTCTTGCCACCTGGCTCAGGGAGCTCTGGGGAGTTGTACCTTGTTTTTGAGTCTTTTCCCATTTTGGCCTTGAAACTGGATTTTTTTATTTGTCCTGGTTGGGTAATAGGACATCTAGATCAGATGAACTGAAATTGTAAACATGCTACAGCTCTGTGAGTTAAAAGCAATTCAGCTGTTTTAAATGTAAATGGTGTAGGATTATATACTTGATTTGTTATAGCTTTCTAATTCTGCCTGCCTCAGCACTTACTGGCAGTTAATTGCATCAGGGCTGGGAGAAACATTCCATAAGCTGCTGAAGACAGCTTTGCCACAGTCTGACACACTTCTCCCTTGGTGACATAGCAAATGGACACTCTGGGATAATTAGTAAGGAGGAGCTCCTGTGGCCTGGGTACTGTTCTTTGCAGCCTTTTGCCTATGAAATCCTCTCTCTTCCAAGTCTAGAGGTGTTTTGTTTTGGATATCATTGTGTGCAGTGATTAGAATGACTAGGTCTGTGTTTTGGTGGGTAAAGAAATGTAGGGAAATATTTAATATTTTGCAAAGGCACTCAGTGAGGGAGATACAAAGTTCCCCAAAGCCACAATTACTTAAGCTTTTCCCTAGTTTTCTTCAATTTACAGAAGAAGTCCTGGGAGAGTAGTAATGCATTTAGCTTCTCACTATTACAGAATGAAGGTCTTAACAGCAAAAATACCCTGTTCAGTTTGATCTCAGTCAAGGACTTGATGGCATTGAGATGGGAACTGCCCAGTTACAGTCATGCTGAAGTTCGAGGCTCTGGGATACAGATTGAATCACTGTATTTTTTGTCTTCATTTTCCCGTCTTCAGCATTGGTTTTCTTACTTCTGTAGGTCAGCATCCCTCTGAATAGGTTGTCTTTGTGCTCTCACGATCCTGACTGGCTCTGTACATGGCTTTAAAAAGCAGGACGTGATAAACCCCAAACTGTTAACAATTAGAGCAGTCTGGTGAGTTGCTCTGTGTAGTAGGCTGTGTGATGTGAAATAATGCATTAGAGGAAAAATTTTCCTCAGGGAAATTAGAATCAAAGATGCAGGTGGACCATGTGTCTCTCTTTCCTGGAGATGATGTGTCTTCTAAGGCATAATTAAAATTCTTTATAATTACTTGCACAGTGCACAGTGAATGGATAAGTGTGACAGTTGAATGACAAGCATATATGCAGACTAGGACAAGCAGAATGGGTGAATATAGTTTTCTCACTAAAACTTTTGTTATGAGCTGAATTCACAGCTGTTAGGATATAGACATGACATTGGATCTGCCATTCTAGATGCTGATTCCTTTTCTTTGTGCTTCTTTTTGTATGTTGAACCTCTTACTAGCTCTTTCTTCCCAGATCCTATCCCATCCAGGAGTTGTGGTACATTGAGTCTGTGGCAGTGGAAGCTCAGGGGATGGTTTGTAGCTCACTCTGCTGGGTTTAGGGAGAAGTAATGTCCCTTCCAGATCCAGTAGCCTTCAAACAGAGCTTTTGGCTGCCTCAGTCAGTCTGCTGTTTGCTTAGAGCATCTACACCCTAGGGCCTTAAAGACTGATGACCTGCCAGGTACCACATTTACTTCTTAAACAGGTTAATAGATTTTGTAGTTTTAACCTTAATCTTACCTTGTTAATCATCTCAGCATTGACTGATTTACGTTTTTGTTCCAATGGTTGAAACTAGGATTCACCCCATTTTAAGTGTTAGCTATGTTAACCTGTACTCACTTGGGTTGCATTGCAGCAAAAGCGACCTCAAATCTTGCAGTCATTTCCATTATTAACAAGTTTGCTGGAGTCCTTATGGTCCTGATAATGGTTAAACTATCTGAAAAGTCTGTGGCTTCTGTAGTAAATCCTAGAAACCCTGGAGCCCACCCCAAGGTAGTGGTGTCACGTATATGGATGCACTGGTTCATCCCTTTGGAGCTGGCATGTGTCTCATGCCATTTGTACCCAGTGTCCAAAGGATCACTATCTTTGTGTGAAGCTGTATCCCATGTCTGTCTGGGTTGTGACAATGAGTGGAGGTATTACAAGGAGGTGTCCCCACTCTCTGTATTTGCTGCTGTTTCATTTGCCATGTCCAGCTGAATCCATTTGACCAGTACAGGTTCCAGTGGGACACAGGCATTTCCTTGCCTCATACTTATTTTCACTGGAAAATACTCTTTCACAGAATAGTCTTGAGTTAGAAGGGACCTAGAAGGATCAAGTCCAACTCTTAAGTCAGTGGCCCATATGGGGATGAACCCCATGACCCTGGCAGTATTAGCACCGTGCTCTAACCAACTGAGCTAATCTCAGGCTCTCACTTGACCAGCCTTGAATCTGTTGAGGTGTTCAGCCTGGTCTCATTAGGCAGCTTGAATGCAGACAGCACTGATGCTTTTGTCTTGTGCAAAAGGTCACTTAAAGCTGCATTGAAATCAGTTGTCCATTAACCACCTGGACCTGTTTCAGGGGTTTTTATCCTGGGATTTTTACACTGCAGCCCTGTGCCTCATTCTTCACTGTGCCCTCATCTGATGGGGAAAATCTGAGGTGCTGAGGCTCAGGAACTGGCTTTGTTATGGACTGACTTCCAGGAGTGTTTGCATTTCCATTTATCTCAAGTCTCTCATTTAGGAGCACATGAGGGAAAGAGCCTGTCTGCTGCTGCTGGAGTGTGTCCTGCTTGGCCTCCTGTCCCCCTGGGATCAGGCCTGTCCCTTCTCCTGCAGCAGTTCCACCTCAGTCCCCGCTGCCATGGAGACACATCACCAGTGGCATTACAGTGGTGCTGAGATGGCGGCTCCTGCTGTGCCTGCAATTCCCATCATCCTGCTTCCATCAGCATTTTTCTGGTTTGAATCCTGCTTTGATGAATTCCATCTTCTCCATGCTCACAGCACAGTGCCCTCCCAGACATACAGTTTCAGATGTAATGCTTTGTGGCCCAACACAGGCTGTCTCTCTCTTACTCTGATACCTCTTAGTCATTGAGATGCAGCATTTTGAGCTGTTTCTGCCATCTGTTTTTTACATGAGGTTTCTCCTGGCTTTCACATGATGTATAAAAAGTCAGGAGATCTGCATCTTCCCCAGAGGAGAGGTGGTGGTGAGCCCATGGGATCCAGCTTGGGATACCTGTAATTCCAATATAATTAGGGACCCAGTGTAATCCCTGTGCATGAAAGGGGAAGTTTTCTGCAACAGGGAAGTCGTGTGGATTCTGGTGTACCTTGCTTTGCCAAAACTGTAGCAAAGAATACACTAATCAGGCAACACATCTGTGGATATAATTTAAAGGTTGTTTGCTTACTGGCTGTCAAATTGGAGTCAGTTTGTTGTAGTTCAGTCTGGAAACTGTTCAAAACTGGTTCTGAATGATGGCAGACAGGTCATGTGGAGCCTCTGGAGGCCCTCACGCTGGCCAGGGCCTTTGGTGGAGTTGTGAATAGTGTCTCCTCTGGTGGGATGCCAGGCATCATGTGAATAGTGTCTCCTCTGGTGGGATGCCAGGCACTTGATCAATATAAGCAGGGCTCATATCACTTGCAGCTGCTGCAGGGTGTCCTGTGGTAACTATGAAACAGCTCTCAGGCTGTGGGCAGGGCCCTGGGCCTTGCTCTGTGCACCATTCTTGGAGTATTTATTTATCATGAAGCTGCTACAGGAGCTGTAGTTCTGTAAAACCCTGGGACAGTCACCCTGGCTTCTTCAGAGCATCCAGCAGGAAACTGCCCTAAAGTCCTGGTGACTGTATAAAGCACTGATCAGTTCACTGTTTGAATTTTCATTGTGGTTCCTTTCAGCTTCTGGCTCTCTAGCATTCAGAATACAATTCCATCTTTGTTTTGGTGTCACAGTCTAATGTGTGGTGGCTGGTGACAGTGCTATGCACGGAGCTTGTGGAGTCTCTGAATTAGTTTGCTCGCATCTGTGGGAAGAACTGGAGCCAAAAACCTCTCCTTTCAGAGGATTAGAATCACATCATTACTGGAGGGAGTTCAGAGAAGAGTGAAAAAAGTGATTAGGGGCCTGGAGGGACTGATGTATGAGGAAAGATCAAAGGGGCTGAATTTGTATCATTTGGATAACTGACTGAGTGGGGAACATAAAAGTCTGTGATTATGGAATGTGTATAAACAGGGATGTGTCAGGGAGAGATTATTCAATGTGGGATGATGGGGGCAATGGAATTACAGTAGGAAGGGGCAAACAGCTGTTAAATAGGAAAATTTCTCAACAATGAGATCGGGTGTTCAGTTGTCTCTTGCTGTAAATCCAGTGACTTGAGCTATTGCTTTTTAATTTACCAATGAATGCACATAAAATGTTTCAAATAGAGCTAGGAATGTAAAGTGAATATGGGTGCAGCAATGGCTCTCTGGTTTTATGTCCCTTTGGCCTCTGTGGCTGCATCTGCAGGGTCCATCCAGCTTGGGTGGGACTCGCTGAACAGAGAGCAATGAATCATCAGAAAAAGGCCTTTCCTGGCTTTTTCATCAGATTAATGTGATCAGGCTGAGAAGAGGTCACCTCTCTGTGGCATCTGTCCTGCTGCAGGTACTTGGGATTTCACAAGATGAATACTCACAGAGTCAGTAGCTGTGTTTTTTTGGTTCAGCAGCTTGGAATGCCTTGACTTTAAAGTGGGATCCAGGACCTTACTTCCAGAATGAGCAATTGCAGAAATTAGTGTTATTTTAGACTATATTTCCAGGATGCTGCTTTCATGCCTTCTGCCAGATAGCTCTGTTCTGCATTTCATGGCAGCTACATTCCTACCTCTGCCACTGAATTGCATTTTTAACAACCTTTAAATGAGTCTGGGCTGCTGTATGAATTGACTGGTTATCTTCTCTACTGATGTTAATAATATCTTAATAAATGCAAAACATGTTTTGGAAATTCCAGACTTTAGTTGCAGCTGAATCTTTCTTTGCCTTCAAGCTAAAGGTCTATTTAACTGAATTGGTGGCTTGAAAGTTTTCTTTCCCACCTGTTTATAATACCAAAACCTGGGAGGAGGGTTGTTGTCATCACTAACTGAATTTTCTACCTTGTTGATAGTTTAAAGCAAATCTTTTACATTATCTAGCGTATCTCTGCCAGTATAAACTGTCATAGCACTCTATTTTTTCCTGCATGGCTGGGAATAATAAATAACCTGTTTGAGGCAATGCCTTGTGGCTGTGCTTGTGGGTCAGCTCTGTCCCTGCTCTTGGAGGCTGTGCTCAGCCACACGGGGTCTGGCACGAGCCAGGAGGAGCTGGGGGATATAAGGCAGGTCATGAGTGTACCTGATGTGGGAGATGCTTGGCAGGTGATGCGTCCTGTGTGTGCAAAAGAGAGGATCAGTGTGTATGTGTAGGGTAGGGGTGGGTGTCTTTAAAGGCAGTGGGATAGTGTATTCTCTTGGTATTGTGTATTTCAGAGCAGAGGCTCGTTGACTCAGGTACATGAAATAGTGATGCCTCAAAGCAGGGTTTCCTTTGGGAGCAGTCACGTGAAAGGGCAAAGGGGAGATGATTGAAATTGAAACCTTCAGACCCTGCTGAATTACTTTTTATTTTTTTTAAATGGGGCTGAATTACTGAAGGAACATTTACTCCTACCCAGGTCTGTAACTGCTGTGTCCCTCTCTAGGACAGATGAGAGATGAGACGTGGCAGGGGTAAGGTGCTGCACGTGGCATGGGAATTGCCTGTGGCTGGAACTGCTGTGTCTGCTGGCTGTGGAGCTGATTTTCTTGTTGGGGGTATGGTGGCTGTTGGCTGCTTTTCCCCTGGATTGCTATACAGAATCTCCCAGCTGTAAATGAAATGTACAGTCACAGAATTACATTGTTTATAAACTGCTTTCCTCAAAGAAAGGATCTGGTGTGAGAAGTGCCCAGTGGTGTTTGCCAGTGTTGGTGTAGGACAGAAGCTGATGGTTGGCTGACAAGCAGGCAATCTTATGGGGGGCAGGTTTTCCCAGAAGGGAATTTTTTCAGGTTTTCTGGTAAAAAATTTTGTTTGTGGGTTTTTGGTTTGGTTTTTATTATGGAGAGACTTCTAACACAATGTCAGAATGCAAATACTAAGATGGTCCTCCAAAAGGTTTGTTATAGGCAGACTTAAGAGGCTTCAGGCTCAAAGTAATTTTCCTGAAGAGACTGTTAGAGGATTTCTTGATCTGCTAAAGTATGTTTGACTTATTTCCTGGCTGTAGACTGCCTTGTGTGAGAATTATCACATGGCCATTTTTCAGAGCTTGGCTGTGTGTCTGCAATTTTGCCACAGTAGCACAAACATGTGCAGAATCTGTGTGTTCAGTCCCAGTAAGGGATGGCCCTAGCACATTCCTTATCAAATGATAAATATCAAAATATCAATTTTTGTGTTATAGAAAAAAAATAGAACATCTGATAGTGACTGCCCTATAACATATTTATAAGAATTCTCTATATTATATTCAGTGAGTGGAGATCTGTGCTCATTCCTCACAGATCCCCTGTTTTTCTCATGTTTTTATGCCCAGAGATTGACCAGGAAAAGCTTTCAGAATTGTGATTCCTGAATATGTTGGTGGAGAAGTGCCTTGTGGCAGTGAATCATTGCTAATGGCTGCCAAGCTGCTGCAGACCTCATTGCACAATGCCATTAGTAGTCAAAGAACTCTTTATAACCAAGCAAAGATTTTACAAGGTGCAGGAGTTTTGGTCATTATTACTCTGTTAATTGTGTTGCACTTGCTAACAAAGTATTGTTTCTGCTTTCCTCTGTGAAGTAAAAGAAATTGTGATGAAGAGTAGGTTGTTATCCTTGCCTGTACCATGAAGGGGAGCATTGAAATATTGATGGCAGTGCTGATGTCTGAGCACAGAGGAGTTTACTGCTCTGACCTTCTGCTACCTGGGCTGCAACTCCAGATGGGAATTCAAATTCAATGAGCATGTGGCACATCTCACTTCTAGCAGCACGCAAGCTCTTTGTCTTCTTGACAAGGGAGAGCAGGATTCAGCTGTTTCTCCTGCACAAGTTGGTGCTGCACTTCAGGGTTTTTACCTCTGCAGAAAGATAGAAAATTGTTTGCACACTCTTCCAGCCTATCCTGGTCTTCCTGCAGGTTGGCTCTCCCTTCCCAAGTGTCCACTTCCACACTCAGCTTGGGGTCCTCAGCAAACATTGTCAGGCTGTACCTCTCCACCACTGTATTCAGGAATGCACAATTCTCTAAGCTCTTCTTGATCAAGTCCAGTTGTACAGTGGTGGTTTGGGGAGTGAAAAAGTGCATGCTCAGGGGCAGGGCTGGGAGAGACCCGCTGGGTTCACAGATCCATCACATTCTGCATAGTCTCGATTCCAAACAGACCAAAATGAGATATCAAAATAGATTATTTTTTAAATCTTGGTGCTTAGTCACCCCATCTCTTGCATGTGTAACTAACTTCTCCTTTATGTGGTTTCTGAGTGCAGAGCAGGAGCCAAAGCAGTCCTTTGAAATTGTGTCATACGATTGTCTTTTTTGCCCATGAGACTGTTCAAGTGGAAGGAGCAGAGCATGGCTGGAATTTATAACCTGTGACTCTCTTCACTGAAAACTGTAATTTTCAAAGCAAATCTCTGCAAGGGGACCATGTTACTGTGACTTCTCATGCAGTATAAATAATGTTCTTTTCAGTTTACATCAAACAGAGCAGGCCATTGCTTCCTGATCCACTGGAAGCTCTGGTAATTGCTTCTGTAGGTTCCATTTATAGATCAGACTTCTGTGACTAAATTTAATTACTTACAGCTGAATCCAGTGGAAGTAATAAGTTCAAAATAACCTCTGTCATGCTGCCGTGAAAGCAGCATGTTCCCAGAAAAAGGCACTTCCTAATTGTTTCATTTTTCAGGAGAAGTTTTTAACTTTCACCTATTTATTGTGTGGTTAAGTGAAGAATGGAGCTTGGAAGGAATCTCCCACTCAAAGCTGTGGGCTGTGATGAAGCTCCTGTGTCTTGCCATTTCCAGGTTGTACTGAGTCACAAATAGGTGACTGCAGGAGCTTTTGTTAGACCCAGTGTGGTGGTTGTCATCTTGCACAGTGATGTCCTTCTTGAGCTGTGGCACCCTAATTGGAAGTATATTTGGAGATGTGTGATGAGAAAGAACAGATGCCTTGAAAGATTGTCATATAATGAGAGAAAAGCTTGGAATTATTTACTGAAGTGTTAGCAAAGACCTAAAGGATGATGTTCTTGTTTTTCACTTAATTAGGCAATAATTGAATGAAAGACTGCTTAACTGATCTGCAGAAAAATTTGCTGCAGGACAGTGCAGGGACAGAATGACACTGGTGCAGTTGTGGCAGTTGTACCTTTGCTTATGTCTCTGTTTCTATTCCACTGGATACATACTATCTCAGACCTGCATTTTCTGATGTTCATATGGTCTGTTAGCATGATTGATCTGTGGCTGGCTGTCTTTTTTCTGTTGCATATGCATGAGTGCACACACGTGCTCACTTAAGTGAATTTGATTTCTTCATTCCTTGTCTTTTGCCTTTGTCTGGCACGTTGTCATTTAAATGACCAGTTCTTTCCAGACTTTTAAGTGTCACTTTCCATTTCTTTTTGAAACATTTCCCCTGCCTTTTTAGCACCCAGGTGTTTTCTGACTCTCTATATCCAGTTAATGACAATCACCAGTGGACAAATCCCACTGTCTAAGTGATGATATCAAGAGCCTTTGAAAAGTTTGTTGTATTGTACAAATAATGAATGGACGTAATTAATGCTTCAGGAAATTTACTGCAATTTAATCTAAACTCTTTCATTTAAATTATATTTTTAAGAGAAACGCAGAAAAATTTATTATTGTGAAAGCCAAAAGAATATGTGCATGTGTAGTTGTATTGCATTTAATTTTTTCCCCTCAAAAAATCTGATACATGACAAGATTCCTGTCAGCACAGGTGGAAAGGGGAATTCCTTGGTGACTGCTTGCCTTTTCCACAGGGAAAACTACAGGCATGCAGCTCTGCTTCTGAATATTGCTCCTTCTTCCTAGGGAGATGCTCAGGGGAATATCTCAGCTGGGAAGGATTCCTCTGTCATTTAAAGGATGAACTGGGAGGTAATTATTCATGCTGCCAGGTCAGTCAGTATTGATGGGGGCTGTTTCAGGATATTAGGATGTGGGAAAGTCTTTGATGGTTGAAAATTGATTTAAATCCTACAAGCTTTGTTGTGTGTGACCTGCCTGTGTGCTCATATTATCTAAAGCAGATTTCTAGGAAAGCAGATTGCCCAGACAGATTGAGCTGTGCTCTCTGATCCCATCATGGGTGGTTGGGTGTGGCAATTGTGGAATTCCACTTGGAAATGCAGGGCTTTTTACTTGCTGCCCTACAGTTATTGATTAAACAGGCTGGGTATGGATTGCTGCACAGGTACTTGCCCAGCAGTGAATGCTAAAAATGTGAAAAAAGTAACATTAAACCAATAAAATCTGAGTGCACATAGCAACCTGGCATGTTCCAAATGATGTCTGGGCAAAGGCTGTGCAGTGTTCATTGCCTGCTCTGGTGAGCAAGTGGCATTTAGTGGCACAGAGCTGTGGCTGGGGCTTTGAGATACTACAGACAGGTGAACCTCTGGATCTGAGCTGGATGAGCCTGAGTCTGGGTGACAGGGTGGCAGGTGCCAGCCTGAGCCAGGGTGGCAGCTGCCAGCACAGGAGGGCTCCCTGGTCTCTTGTGCTGAGGAGCAGCACTGTGGCAAGGTGGTGCTGGGCAGTACTAAAGCAGGTTCAGAACCTGTGGGAGCTCATGCACAGGGCATGACTGAGGGCTCTACAAATTTTTATTTGAGCTTAGTGTTTGGAAGGGTGAGTGGGTTGAGTTTTCATCACCCTCATGGACCCTGTTCTTTAGTCTGTTCAGACCCATTCAGGTGTCTTGGAGCGTGCTGTGAGTGAACAGCTGATGACCCGGTACTGACACAGAGATAAATTATTCAGAGTGTCTTATTTGGGAATTCAAGGCTTCATGATGAAACCTACAAAACTGTATTATGCCTCTGACATTCTGAGATTTCATCACCGTATCTTCAATTATTCACTAAGCCTGCTTGTTCTCCTCCCGACGCTCTGCTGGGGCTCGGGCTGGTGGCAAGCAGCAGGCAATGCTTTCTTCTCTTTGTTCTCCTGCTTGCTCTTGGTACCTTGTGGGGGAGACTTGCCTGATGCTTACTGTGTTAAACCCCTCACCCAAAGTTCAGATTTGTACAATTCACAGACAGGGATGAGTCTACAGCCATCCCTGTTGCTGGAGGTTCCTCAGCAAGCTGTAATTACTGTGAGCTTTCTCCTTCCCTAGAGACACAGTTTTCACTGTGGCTGCACTTACCCTGCACGAATGCTGCAGCTGAACAGCAGTGACCTGGTTGTCAGAACATCCTCTCGGAAATGCCAAAAGAGAGGCCAGAGGAAGTTGCAGGAAACGCTTAAGGAAGGGTTTGTCCTCAGGGGCACAGCTGAGGAGGTCTGTGCTGATGGTGCCTGCCTGGTGCTCGAGGTTCTGCCCGTGCCCAGGGGCTCCTGGCTGGAGTGGAGCTGTCACTGTGGGGTGTTTTGTGTTGCAGAATGCTGTACAGATCCTCAGTATAAGGATCAAGCTGTCGGTTTTGTAGGGGCAGTTGCCATGTTTGTTAGTCAGGGGAGGATTAACGCACCAGATTCTGCTGCTGAGTTCCAGTGAACTGGAACTCCCTTGTCCTCTGGCCAGGCTGTGGTCCCAGAGCAGGGCATTGCTTGGTTTTCTCCTCCAGCATTCTTGAACTGTGCCTCTGGAAGTGCAGGATCTCTCTTAGCTTAGCATGTCCCCTCATATTTGTACAAAGCTCTTCTACCACCTGGCACCTGCCTGCATCAGAGTCCAGATGTAGTGAGTTCCTGTGAGCTGGAAGGAGCTGTGACACATCAAACATTTCTCGTTGGTTTTGGTCTCTCTGTAGCTATGTCTGCATGATTTGCAGTTTCTATACAGCCCTGATAACTTTCTTATGAGTTCAGGCTTGAACTCTGCAGGCAGGCAAGCCCTGGCTTTGTGAGAAGCCCTTCTGCTTAGTGTACCCTGACAGAGCAATGCTCTGGCATCTGCTGTATGGAAGTTTTAGTCTGTGGTGGATAATTTTAGAAAAGAGAACTGAAATTAATACTATGAACTCATCGCCTGACGAAGGAGAAATTTTCCTGTGGATGTACAGAAAAATGTCTTCATTTCTCCTGGGATTCCTGGGGATGGAAAGTCTGAATCAAGGCTGGAGTCACCATACCAAGGCATGCCAAATACCTCAGAACTTAGAATATTTTCTTCCAAGCCAAGACCTTACACAAGTAATAGAGTTCACAGGATATGTGAGAAAGACCAGAACTTGTCTACATAGACACAGCTTTTGCTTTCTTTGTCATCACTTGAATAATTTCAGCCAGATGAAGAACGGAGAGAATGCATGAGGAGGTAACAGAGCCTGCCCTTTACTGGCTTGCCCTGGGCACAGAACTTAGGCATGGTTGTCATTAGAAAGTATGCAGCCTCTTAAATTCGGGTATGTTCTGTAATAAAGTGCTCTCTCCTGCCCACTCCAGTTATTTGAATTAAGTACAGTTTTAACTTAAAGGTTACCTAAAGATAACATTAAAGATAATTTAGAGATGTTGGAATAAGGATTTCCAGGTGATGTTGCCTGGGGCAGCTTTCTGTCTGTGGAAGAGACACACAGAGTGCCTTTGCATAGGGGAGCTGCTCATGTCCTCCACAGAGTAAGTGGGAATAATAAGAAATGTGGCATTTTTATGGAACTGACACAAATTCACTGAGTTCAATAGCAAAGTTGGAAGTGCAGCCAGTACTCCTGGCCTGTAGGAATAGAAGCTGCTAACTAGCATTTGGAATCTCTGGTGCCATTTTCTGTGTGATGAATAAAGGAAGGTAGATTGCATTATTTTCTGGTAATCCAGTACAGGCAATGCAATGGTTTGTGTTCCTAGAGCACAGACCCTTGCTGGCAAGGGAGACTGTCCTTTCTTGGGGTGGCAAAGCTGAGAAGAGCTGGGTGCTTGCTGAGAAGGGCTGGGTGCTCTTCTACTGCTGTTTTGTCCCTTTTCTGAAGGCACAAGTGGATCAGTCTGATGGGTTGTTCATCTTGTGGCTGGTGCAAGCAGCTGTGTGAAAACCCCAGGGATCATGGTGAAAAGCAGCTCCTTGTGTTGGTTACCACTGCCTCAAGTTGGTGCTGATGTGTGTGAGAGGAAAGAGTCCCCAGTCCTTTGCTATTCTGCCCTCAGCAGGGCTCCTTTGTATGAAGGATTTTACAGTGTATTAGAAAATGAAAATTGCTATTTTTGGACTTGGCTGTTGCAGCCCCACTGAAGAATGACACCTATTCTGGAGTCCATCCAGATAGTGTTCTAACAGCAAAACGGAGAAGTGGTAGGGCAACTAAAATAAAGCAGATGTTTAGCAGGGAAATAATTTACAATTGGCCAGTTTGATGGTACCTCTTGACCCTTTCAGGGCTATTCAATAAAACTAGCAGTTTCCATAGCAACTACTAAATTACTTGGTGCTTCAGAGATCTGTGATAAAGGAGGCGAATCATTGTAGGGAAACATGGTGTTGATGTTTTTCCCCTTTGCATTACAAGAGTAATGATCTGGCAAAACTTGCTAAATGGGACGCCCCTGCTGAAGAATTTTTCCCACGTTCACTTGGGCCAAAGAGATTTATATGTTTAGTACTTTTGCAAATTTGATTTTTCCCCTCTCCCCTGTCATCAGCTTTGTCCTTGGCAGGCGGAGCTGGCTGGGTGCTGGCAGGGGGACGCTGAGCCAAGAGGCAGGGCTCCTGTCTGCAGTAGGTGTGTGCTGGGCTCCTCTGTCACAGCCCCTGCTGAGCATCAGCTGCTTCTCCAGGGAATATGGAACAACTCCCCACTGCAGGTACACTGCAGCCCCCCAGCTGTGAGCAGTCACTGCTGTCCTGTGCTCCAACTGCTGTGTATTTCGTCTTCTGCTCTGCTCTCCTGGGGATTGTACTGCTCAGATTTTTTTACTCCTTCACCGGTAAGAAAGGATGTAGCTTAAGATCAGGGCGGTCTTGAGAATGGACCCATGGAGATGTGTGATAAGGAAGTGGCTTTGGGGCTTGTTTTCCACAAAGCCCAGGGTAATTCTGGCAGATCTCAGGGTGCATTTCACTTCTCTTTGAATGCTTGTTTGCATGCAGAGCTGTTGCTCTTGTGGAGTCTGTCTGCTGTGTTGGAAAAACTGTGTTAAAATCCTGAAATGCTAGTTTAAAATACTGCACTTCACTCATTCTTGTGACACACAAATCACCATTTGCTGATCTGACTTTCAGCAGTTATAGAGGTTTTGAGTCACTTGGGTGAAGTACCTTGTCGTGGTCAGCTAAAGTTGTTAAAGGGCTGTTAAATGACCTCTGCTATATCTCAGTGTCTCAGTGCAGACAAGATGATTTCCAAAAGAACACTAAATGCTTTCCAGATTCACAGCAATCAAACAGCAGCTAAAACCAGGAGGAGGTAGGATAATTGGGAAGTGCAAGACACAGGGATTTTACAGGTGGAGACTGAAGCTGAGAGAGAGGGCCCAGTATTGGGGTCCAGAGGAAGAGTACCTGGACTGGAGAAAAGAACTGAATTTACAATTTAAATCATGGTACAGTGCTGAAAGTGTAAACTAAGCACCAGGTAATAACGGTGTTCAAACCAGCCCTGCCTCTGCCTCAAGCTTCCCTGAGAAGCCACCTACAGGTGCCAGCTAATCAATTGAGTTTAAGTTTTGTATAATTCTGTATCTGTTAAATATCTATTAGTATCTTACAAGGACTGGTGTTGCTTCTGAGCTGAATGAGAGGTGGCCTATCTTCTGCCATTTCTGAAAGAAGTTGTTTAGCCAAAAATTGTGCCAAACTGTCCCTGTCCTCCTTGCAGAGGAACTGTAGCAGGTGCTGCACTGCTGTGCCTGTTGGCCTCAGACAGAAGAGGCTGGTTCTGTTTTCCTTGTGCTGTACTTGGGCACTGACAGGTTGGTTTTTACTCCTCCAGAGCACTTTTCTCCCTCCACTCATAGCTGGTTCTTGCTGTTAAATGAGGGTTAAGAGTTGTAGCTGATAAAGACCGGAAGATTGTCTGCTGGCACCTGCTGTTAGGGAAGGAGAGGGATGTCCTCTGAAGAGGGGTTCCAGGATGTAGCTGCTGTTCCTAGAGTAAGCCTGAAGGATGTGAGAAAGGAGCAGCAAGAGTAAGCTCTGTGAGAAGCTGGGCTGTTTACTTCAACTAAGTAAACAAAGGTTTGACTCTTTATTTACTGATTAAATTTGATTCATTTGTGAGCTGTGCACAGAATCCCATTAGCAGGTAGTGGAAGCACAATTAATAAGAATGATTAAATGCTCTTTGGATAAAACCAGGCAAGATATTTTGCACACACACCTATCTTGTTTTTCTCTATAGGCTCAATGGGGCTTAGAGGAAATTCCTGTTTCTAAGTAGTGTTGTTCTGTAAGAGGCATCTTGGAGACAGGCAGAAGATAAGGAAACAAAGCTGCAGAGACAACAAATCTGTTGTGCTGATTCTCCAGGGCAGGCTGACAGCTGCGGTTCAGGTGTCAGCCAGATGTAGGACTGTGAAGGAAAAGTGTTACCTGGGGTGCAGCCTTAATTTTGGGAAAGCAGGAATTCAGCTCGTGTGGTCAGCAGCAGTATTTATGCACGTGCTACATGTGTTCTGAATTAAAGTGCAGTCTTCCCTCTCCTCACATTCCTGAAATCCCATAGCAGAGATTTGTCCATGTTTTTCTCTAAAATTTGGCTGTAAAACAGTTATGAGGGGAGAGGATGGATTCAGCCTGGTGCTTGGCCCTGAGGAGCTGTGGCAGCTGCTCACACGTCCCCTCCCCTCTGTTGGTCAGCCCTGGGCACAGCTGGCGTGGGCAGCCCTGAGGGGCAGTGGGTCTGGCTGCACAAGAGGTGTTCTGCAGGCTGAGAACAGGCATTAAATGCATCAGAGATGATTCCTGCTGGTTTTGGCATTGCCTCCTGAGCTGGCAGACCAAGGGAGCGCTGTGGAAGAAGCGTTTCTGTGTGTTTGGCATTCCTGCCCCGATTCCTGCCCCTGTCCAGGCTCTGAAGCTGACAGCAGCACCAGGGTGGTTTGAGTTTCCTCCCCTGTGTACAATGGCAGCCTTTGTCTAAGACCAAGGTGCTTTTTTCCAAGTTTTCCGTGTTTGTTTGACAGGAATTTTCTGCTGCAAGTTCGTCTGATGCTGTTCCAGTTTTGTTCCTCTGTCTCCGTTATCTGGTTAATGTTGGGCAGCATTGTGCCACGTCCATGAGCCTGTGGTGTAAGGTTTGGTGGCAGAGGGACCAGGTGAGCCCTGGCAGGGCAGTGTGGCAGGAGGGCAGTGCAGCTGTGACCTGTGATGGCAGTGGGATCCTTGCAGAAAGGGAGGATGCAGGGGGAGGCACAGGAGCTCCTGAGCAGGGAGGGGAGATCCCAAATGAAGAATCTGTTGCTGCATTCCTTGTGGGCAGGACCTTGACTTGGTTTTATTTAGCAAAATCTTGGGGAACTTAAAGGTTCCATTTGTTATTTAGATGCTGTGTCTTTGTATTTTTATCTTTTGTATATTTTGTATTAATTATAAACCAATTGCTGTTGCCTAAAACAGTTCTTGCATATTGATATCAGAAGATTTAATAAGAATTTCAGCTCCCCTCTTGATTTTGACCATTCAGTTATGACATTTGCATTCTAATCCTGTTTCATATTGCACAGGGAAATCTAGTATTCAGGGTCTAGACAGTTACCTAGATGAGATCTCAAATGATGAGGATCAAAAAAGCTAATAAGCATGTTTATTTGTGTTGCCTGGACACTGCAGCCATCAGTGGCAACTCCTAGTAGGACAGACAGAAATTCTCCTTTTCCATTAAATGGGCTATAATAAACACAGGTGGAAAATACTGGTGTGTACAGAAACTACATAGGTCAATAAGTGGAGCAGAAAACATAAGACTTGTGCTTAGAATTACAGAGAGGGACTGTGCCAGCCTAGGCAGATGCAGACTGTGCTGTGGCCTGGCCACCAGCTGTCCCCACAGAGCTGCCCTGGCCGAGGGCAGAGCCATCTCTGTGCTCTTCTCATGCTCATACAAGTTTTGTAAAATTAGGTTGAGGGTAGGGAAAAGCAGTTAAAAACTTTATTCCAGCCGTAAAACGTGGGGTGTTCTGAAAAGCATGGGGCAAAGGGGGAAGTCTGGCAAAACCTGAATGAGGTCGGAAGATTTATTCCCCTTTGGGTCCTGTGCTGGGAGTGATGCCACTTCACCTCTCTGGGTTCTGTCCTGAGGCCAGCAGTGAGCAGCCTCTGTTACATCAACAGTGTTCTGCTGGCAAGTCTCAAGTGCCAAATGTATTTTGCCAGTTAATTAATTAGAGTAACCTATTTTTGCTTCCAGAATATCAACAGTGCTTTCAAAGGTATTATGGATAAAAAGCATTATCTATTCCTTGTCCTCCATCCTTGCCTTGGCTGCCTGAACTTGGGTAGCTGGGCAGAAGCACAGCCTGTTGTGCAGAAGGCTGAGCCCACCTGGCTGTGTGATTCTGGTGTCTGATTCTCAGAGATGTGTGGGAATGCTCACTTAACAGCCTCTCCAACATAGCATCAGGGACTTGATGAGATTGGCTGCTCTGCAGAGCTGCTTTGGACTCTTTAATCCTCTTCCCTTCCCGAAGGGCTCCTGCTGGCAGGAGCTGCATCCCTGCTCTCCCTGTCCTTCTGCGGGCAGAGCTCAGGCTGGAGGGCTGGGTGCAGGTGCTGGGAACCCCTGACATGCTGTGACTCTGGAGGTGGGAACAGCACAGCTGTGTCCATCCTGCTAACACAGGGACAGGAGGAAAGAATTCCCATTGAGAGAGATGCATCTGGTGCCAAATTCCAGCTGAGAGTGAGGCTTTCTTCTTGCACAGTGCAAGTGTGGTGCAGAGACTGCAAAAATGAGAGAGATGGTTCCATCTGTCTGTCTTACACTGAGAATGCAGAGAGCCAGGTTAGAAAACACCTGCTGTTTCTGTCTTGTCTTTAGTGAAACATTGTCTCTCTCCTTGCTTTAATCTTCTTAAAAGGAATTGATAGTTTTTTCTTATTTGGGATCACTGGAAAATGAATGTAACTGTTACTGTAGAGTGAGCACTGTAGTATCTTCACATAATGTGATTTAAAATTTAAAGCTCTCTCAGCAGGGGAAGGCTCTGTCTGTGTCGGGACCAGGAGCCACTCCTTGGCTCATTCCTTCAGCTGCAGCTGCTGGCTCCCTGCCTTCCCTTTTCCTCTCCTCTTCCAAAGGGTGATTCTCACCATTTCCTCTTTGCAGACTTTTCCCCTTGATACAGTGTCTTCATTCAAATGCTAAACTAACTTGTGAGTGCCTCTTGGGGAGGAAATAGGTGATGTGAATGCTTTTTATTTATTTAGTTAAAAGTCCGTGGGGAACACAATGTGCAGAGAGCATTCTTGTGTGTGCTGGAAACTGGAAGAGGAAGGAAGGAAGGTTTTTTTTTGCCGGAGAAAAATAGACCAAAATCATACTTTCTCTTATGATTAATAGGTTTCTCTTTTGGGCTTTGAATGTTGTGTTTGTATTCAAATTAAGTGGTTTCCAGGGGCACTTCCAGGAATAGATGTGGGGAGCGGATAAAAGCCCTTTCCATAAAGGATGTTCAGAATGTGCGGCACTGAGCTGGATGTTCGTGGGTCTTGCTCCATCTTGTCTCCTCCTGTCACCTGCAGCCTGTGTGTGTCCTCCATGTGTGTTCAGAGGATGGGGATCCTCATTTCTCAGCATTCAGGATGTGCCAGTGAAGCACAAGGTGCTGAAGATGCCCACACAGCACGTGGAGCTCGGTGCTGTCTGTGCCCACCTTGGAGAGCTGAACCAGGCAGGCACGGCTGTCCTGGACCAAGCAGCCTTGTGGGCTGGAAAGATCCCAGACAGAGTCGTGCTGGGTCCAACTCCCTCTGTCATCAGGCAGTAAAGAAAGCAATTAGATGGTAATTCTGCAAAAACAAGACTTAATAGTGTACAGCGTGATTTAGGTGACAGTTCACAGTCTGCTGGGAGGACTTGTGCTTGGTGGCTGCTGCATGTTGTTGGTTCTTTGTATTTTCTTTGATTTAAAGCTTCATGCTTGTAATCTAGTTAACAATGAATTGGGTTTCCAGTACAGTGGCTTGTTTGGTTCAATAAGAACACATTTATAGTAAAGGTTAATGAAAAGCATTTTGCTTTCATTGAATTCATTAAAAGGGGTTCTACAATCAAGACTTACTAATGGAAAAGAGATTAAATATTCATGTCTCTAAATTTCTCACATCATTTCTGATTTTTCTTAATCTCTGCCTTCCTGGATTGGAGTCCAAAAGTGCCTGAATGCTCTAACGAGTTCAGAAATTAATTAAAGATTTCTCCTGTTTAAGTAAAAAGACTTTCCAGATGTATACCTAATGTATCTTGAGTGCAGGTCTCTGTGCTATTATGGATGAAGAAAGAGTGATGAGGTCCTAGCCAAGAGAGCCAATCTCAAGGAGCAGTATTGGTTCTTAAAGCACTTTTAAAGAATACAAATATTGCTTTATCCTCTTTATTTGTGCTATTGAAATAGGTTCGAATGAACTCAAAGTGTAGCAAAATTTACATTAGAAAGGTATTAACTGGGCATGAAAATAAAACCTGAGTAACAGGCATCAAAGGTGCTTAAAGATTCAAGACCTTTTTATAACACAGTGTCCAGATGTGTGTGTTATCAATACCCTTTGTAAATACTGGATTGTGTTTTCTGTGGTCTTTTTCCCCAGGCAGCTCTGGATACTCTTTGGGGCAGGGCTTTGCCTGTGCCTGTTGTGTGAGCAGAGTGTGTGTCTGAAGTTCCTGCTTTGTGTGTAGGTTCCTGATGTGCCAGTGTGTGGAGATTTGGGAGCTCTGTTTGGGAATGCTCTGCAGCTGCATATTGATGTTGCTGATGTAGAAATGGAGATACAAGTTACTTTGAAGGTATTGCAGGTTCCCGTAAATGGTTTTCTGGAAAATAAATAAATGAAGAAAAATGGTCTTGTAAACAGTTTCAGAATTATGAGTGTCTTGCTTTGGTCTGAGAAGCTTGTATGGGTCAATGTATACATGTGTGTATGTGTTGTATATATAGTGCACTTAGCAAGTGGGGCTGTGCTGGACAGTGTCTGCCTCAGTGGATGTGAGTGGAGAAAGAAGGCTCAGCTCCTGGCTGCATCTTTGTGTTGTGTTTCTTTGCAGCTTGAGCTTTCAGTACATTTTGGGCCCTGCTAGTGCTGGATGTTGATATTGGACTGGTTGGCAAGAGCTGATGAGAGAGGAGGTGGGTTGCTCCTGTGCTGTGTGAGCCGAGACCGGAAAGGATGGTCCTGAGGAAAAGCATCTGGTTATAAGTAGTTAAGAAATAGTACTTGGCCAAGTCCAAGGGGAACGCTTTGCTTTACTAATAGTGACCAACCCTGGTCTCCAGAAGAGTTCAGAGGCCTTGCTAAAGCTCAAAAGGTGCTCACAATGAGGGGGTACACACTGCTGGGGTTCACAGACCGGACTGCAGCGTTGGGTGGCACTGATTGTAGCCACGTGACCAGAGAAGCCGCAGTGCCATGGTGTGGCCTGCTGTCCACCAGCATGAGGTGGGCAGGGCAGCTGTGTTATTGTGCCTGTTTGTGATGGCTCAGTGATGGGCTTTGCTGTTGCCTCTGTTCCTGCAGGCATACTTCCGTCAGGGCGTGGCCCTGCAGTACCTGGGACGCCATGCGGACGCGCTGGCCGCCTTTGCCTCGGGGCTGGCCCAGGACCCCAAGAGCCTTCAGCTTCTGGTGGGCATGGTCGAGGCCGCCATGAAGTCTCCCATGCGAGGTAAGCACGTGGGGGTTCTCAGGGGTCTGACCTGCTGCTGAGGTAGCCAGAGGTGGGAGCTTAGTCCCAGCATCTCAGGACAGGAGAACCTGGAAGCCTGAAGGGGAAGATTGGAAGATTTGGCTTCTCTGCTGAGTCAGGAGGATGCCAAGAATGGAGGCTGAAGTTACAGGAGGAACAAAAACTGTCCTTCTGGTTGGGTGGGACAGTAAGGTGGTGGTAGCCAGCTTGAGGGGCACTGGAGATGAATCAGACTGGGTTTGTACAGCAGTTCCCATGGAGTCCTTGTTGGTTTTTTCTTTTTCCAGTGCCAGTGCAGGCAGAGGTGTGTGCTGCTGTGGCGCTGGCTGTGTTGTTACTGGAACAACTTCCCACAATGTTTTGGTTGGGAGCAGCACGTCTGAAATGCCCCAGGCCAGTGTTTGCCCAGAAGAGCACATCAGCAGCCTTTCTGTGGTACTACTGTCTCTCAAAATACAGCATTCCAGAAGGCAAAAAGGCTGCTCTGCTAATTTGCTTCTGCTAAAGCAGTGTTTGAAATCACAGAGACCTTGAAGCCATATGAGCTGTGCAGTGTTTTGCCTCTCTTTCATCATGTCCCCGTTTCCAAGATTTTTTTCTCTAGAGGAAGGGGGTTGTCTCCTCCTAGCTCTGTTTCTCTTGCAGGCTTTGTGCTGCAATGCCCTAATGCTGTTAGTCAGGAGGGAACATGGCAGTTGTCCTCCTCAGCAGATGGTGCTGAGGGCCACAGGGCTTAGGAGCCAAGGAGCACTGAAATGAAAAAATACCTTGTTGGTGTTTCCTTTTTTACAGTGTTTTTCTCCATCCTCCAAAACAAATTCATCTGGAAGTTTCTGTCCAGGTAACAGCAGTTACCTGATGAATGCAATTTGATTTGCTACCCAAAGGTACTAAGGCTGCTGCTTAGAATGCAGGTTATGTGGTATTCTGTGGGAGCATCCCCACATTTGGCAGGATGATTCCTGGCCGACTGCCCTGCAGCTGTGTATCAACTGTGCTCCCTGCTGCAGTTAGACAAATTGAAGCAGTTGGGCAGGTCCAGTGCTATCATGCCACAGGAACACTGTCTCCTGCAGAAGGACCAGCTTCTTTCTGCAGTTTTGGTCACCTCTCTTAGCACACATCATGTGCTTGGGTATCTGGACAGGTACAGACTTTGCAGACGTTCATCTGAAGGTTTGTGCTGAAAGAGCAAAAACTGCAATGCTCTCAGACACTGCAGATGGCCCATTTCCAGTTTCCTACAAAATTCCACAGATATCTTCTGTATTCCTTCTGCCATTAGGCCAGACTTCAGAGCTCAGTATGAGACTGCTCTATGCTGAGACTGCTCTAAGCTCTATTCTTATGCTGCCTTCCTGAAGTGCTTTCTGCAAGGCAAACAGCAGCTTGCCAGGTGATCTGTCTTGATATGCCAGATCTTAGATGGTACCTTTGAGCCCCAAGCTCCCTTAATAAATCTTCACTGGATTTGGGCTGCCTGGCCCTTAAGTCATGTGTCATTTCTTTAAGAAAAAATCAAGATGAGTTGTGAAGGTGATTCCTGATGCAAATAACTTGGTTTGCTGAGTACCTCTGCCTTCGGTTTTGTGCTTCAGAGTCCCTGGAGCCCACCTACCAACAACTGCAGAAGATGAAGCTGGACAAGAGCCCCTTTGTTGTGGTGTCTGTGATTGGCCAGGAGCTCCTGACTGCAGGCCACCACGGGGCCTCTGTGGTGGTGCTAGAGGCTGCCCTGAAGATTGGCACCTGCAGCCTGAAGCTGCGGGGATCGGTGTTCTCTGCGCTGAGCAGTGCGTACTGGTCCCTCGGGAACACGGAGAAAAGCACTGGATACATGCAGCAGGACTTGGACGTAGCCAAGAGTTTAGGTAAGAATCCTCCTTTCACTCCTGGAGTGCTGGGTTGGGACTGGTGAAACAAATCAAGAGCTAGGTTAATGATCAGCATCTCTCTCGAATGCTCAGGTTTCTGTGGGTTTTCATAAGCTACTAAATCCAATCTGAAGCTTCTGAAATGTGCAGGCTGCAGGTTTGTGCATCCCTGTTTGCCTGCCTGTGTGGAGGGGCAGATGATCAATGGATGTGCTAAGGTTTTACAGGGTCTTCTAGTTACCTAATGTCATGTATGTGAGAGCTGTTCTTATTCCCTGTGTAGCCTCGGGCTCAAAACCTTACATGAGTCTTAAGTGAAGCCATCTGCTTTTCCAGGTATTTGAGAGACAAAAGTACTCACTCTGAAATTCTGAGGCAGTAGCCAGGGAATGAACAAATCAGTAGTGACACAATGATGAACAAAGAGTGTTTAAAAACAAACAAATTCAAAAATTCCTCTTGAGTGCAGTATATTCTGCACAACAGTGAAAGCCTTCAGCTTCGTGGGGTGCTGTAGGAGAGCAGACAGGTGTGAGACAAAGCCCTGACTGTGCAGAGCTGGAGAGACAATGCCCAAAGGCTTGAGCCAGGAGCATAGGGACTGCTCTCTTGAAGATGGTTGTAGGTGTACTTTGTACATCTGGGCTGAGCTGTGCTGCAGAATTGCTTTCTGGAGAAAGCTGGCATGCTTTGTGCTTGTTCTAGGCCTTGGCCCTTGACTGACCTTCACAATGTCAAGCAAGAAATAAACAGGGAGGAATGGAGAAGTGTTAAGCCACAGAAGAAAGTAAAGCAATTTAAAAATAAGACTGATGGCTACTGTAGAAATTTCTGAAGGCCAGCAGAGAGGGAAGTTTGGCTGTGTATTAAACATAAAGATGAGTTTGTTCTAATGCTGCTTCTCACACCAGAGCATCACTTGTACCCCATGTTTCAGTCTTCCCACTAGATGCTTCCAGCAGTGCCTGTATTAGCTAATCTTTGTTTTGTTTGCATGTGACACAGGTGACCAGACAGGAGAATGCCGAGCTCATGGAAATCTGGGCTCTGCATTCTTCTCCAAAGGAAATTACCGGGAAGCCCTTACTAACCACAGACATCAGCTGGTGCTTGCCATGAAGCTCAAGGACAGAGAGGTAGGAAGCTTTTCAAACAGTCAAAGCTGGTAGTCTGCAATGCATGGTTCCAGACAGATCTGAACATATCAAAAAGCTTTGTCTGTCTGCCCTGTTTTACCCCAAGAGTTTGGAAGCTGTGACTTCTCCTCCTGGGTGTCCACTTGCCTTTTGTTAAGGGAAGTCTTTGTACCAGTAGACATGATAGTGAGTGCAAGGGGCAGGGTGCTTGGCTTGTCCATTTGCCTCCCCCATCTCTGGGCTCTGAGCAGGTCCTTTTGCCTCCCTCTCCCTTTCCATCTGTGTTCTTACAGCACAGAGGCTCTGGGCTCCAGGGCTAGGAGCTGGGTCAGTGTCAGTACCACATTGCTGCAGCTGAGCCCTTGATGTCCTCAGCACATTTCCCTGTGTTACAGGTGCTGCTGACCTGGACTCTGCTAAGCTGCATCCTAAATTGTGCCTTTTCCAGACAAGAAATGGGCAAGATCCCTGTCCCCAGTGTTTGCATAAAATATGCTTAGTCTGAACACCAGTGAAAACAAAAAGAACCCATGCAAACATGAAAACAAATTGTGCAGGATCTGCTTTGCCTTTGACCATTCAATTCCTGACCATTCAGTTATGCTGGGCTCCCTGCCAGTGCAGGGAAGTGGGCTGCACAGACTGAGGAGGCTGTCCCAAGGGATTTCTACTGAAAGTTCACTGTAAGGACAGAATCATATTTTAGTGCACAGATACAAAGCCTATCCCCTGCTCCAGAGATTCCCCTCTACTGTGAGTGGGAAAATGGAGACTGGTGATTGCACGGCAGGCACAGGGAAGAGCTTGAGGCAGCAGGGCAGGTGAGAATTCATGTAAGCACAAGTAGTTTTGGGGGAGATCTAAAAAAACTGAGGAAGATCAATTTCCCACTGGTAAGTTGTGGAAAAGATCTGCTAGAATTTGCTGAATGCTTTACTGCTTTACTAACTTACTTGGTAAGTTAAATATCAAGTTAGCCTTGGAAAAAATGCATCTTTCAGTAGGTTGTGGAAGGACTGGCTGGGGGAAGGACTTCCTAGACATTTTCTTGATTATTCTACCAGCTGCAAAACCTCCTGAATCACTCCTGATTTCCTTGTTTCTGTTCATGAAGAGCAGAAAAGCTGTTACTTGTCATTGTTTGTAGAGTTTTCTTGGTCAGGGTCCCTGTTGCTGCTAACAGGGTAACCTGTGTGGCTGCTGCTCTCCTGTGGGGTTTCTTGCCCAGCACATCCCCCATTGTGGGCGTGGAGGCAGCAGCAGGGGAGTTGGTGTGCTGGCATGAGCACAGCAGTCCCAGAACCCCAGGCTGGCCTGGGATGTGGGGCTGGAGCATCAGCCCACTGATTTAAACAGATCTCACTGGGGGGAGTCCAGGGAATGAGGGCTAATCATAATACTCCTTAGTTCATGACACATCTGGGCACATAATTAACAGTTATTGACAACAAATGACTACTTGGTTTAGCAAGAAAGCTGAGCTTCTTGGATTTCCTGTAGGATGTAACCACAGGAAATTAATTTGGCGCTTTCTGATGACATCATCTTGACCACAGAGCTTCCTCTGAACAAAAAGCTGTTTTTCTTGGCCTCCTTTGCAGACATTTTTATAATGCAAATGTTATAAAGTTGCAGTAGGGCTGATGTGAATTCCAGCAGAGGGGAATTTGGTGTGCGACTGTAATGAGGTAATTGTTTTACCCCTGACTGTACAGAGAATTGGCAGAAAAGGTAAAAAGTGTCCTTTGTATGCGATACTGCTGTCTCTGGAGGGGCTGTGAGAGTCTGTTTGCTGGGCAGTGCCACCCATAAATGGAGGAGGAGGTTGCAGAGGGTCTGTCTGGAGCATTCAGGTCTGTCCTCCCCCATGCAGGCCTGGAGAAGGGGAGCTGTCAGCTGAGCAGGGAAGCATCTCAGCTGCTCACAGGGACTCAAGATTTTACATGTCTGTCTTCCTTGGCACAGGGAGTCTGTGCAGCTCCTGTTACAATCACAGGCTATGTGTCCAGGCAGGCCATTTGCTCTTTCAGTCAATGTGGGGAGAAGTTGGAGTTGTTTTGTTGTATTTGTGTCCAGAGAGAACATAGGGCAGGTGTTGCTGGGATTTGGCACACTTGTAGTGTCTCCAAGACGGAATTTGGGGAGTTGAACACACGTGTGGGTTTGGTCTGTGCAGGTGAGGGAGAAGACTTGTTCTTAGTGAGATGCTGTGAAGGGCACCATGAAACAGCCATCTCAGGTAAGGAATGGGTTGGATTTTTTGACCAGCTGCAGTGGGTGGTCAAGAAATTGAAATGAGCCAATTCTGTGGCTATACCTGTCCCTGCTTCAGCCATGTCACTGGTGGCAGGGTGGGCATCACTCATTGTGTAGTCCCATGGCAGCAGTGCAAAGTGTAACCACCCCATCCTAAGTAGGAGGGTGCTGCACAGCCCATGTGAACTCGGAGGGAACACAGGGACAGGGGGCTGCAGGACCCTGCTCAGCGCCTGTGTGCACCTCAGGAGCTGATCTTGGGCATCTCTCTTGGCACTAGTCCAACTAATGCCCATGTAATGTGTGCAGAAGTGGAAAATAAAACTTTCCTGGGCTGGTGGGGCCCCTAGGTAGAGGCTTGTCTCTTCCTCGCTCATTCAGAGCTGGCTGCAGGCTGTGGGAGTTCACCCACTTCTGTCCTGCAGAAAGGAACTGCTGCCTCTGCAGGGGTAATTGCCACTCAACAGGAACAAGAGGGTCCACTCTGAGCAGACCTGCCTGCAGTGGAGTGAAATGTAGGCTTTACTTCATTTCTGATTGATAAAGATGGATAATGAGTCACAGCCCTGTCCTAGAGCAGCAGCAACCTCATGTTCTTGTGACGTGTTCCATGCTCTCTGTGACTGAAATGTCAGCACATACTGTCCAGCAGTTCACCTGCCAAGGAAATCCCATTCTGGTAGCTTGGGCTGCTGCTCTTTTCTCCAGTCTCTGCTTAGTGCTCATGAAAGGGCTGGGAGCTGTATAAAGAGAGGTTCCCTAAAGCAGCAGCCAAGGTACTGGAATGTGCCAGAGGAGGAGTAGCAGATGATGTTAGCAGGGAAGATTATTCTACTGCATCACATTATTTTAGCTTGTTGTCTTTTTCTTGTCACAAAAGCTGGCTCTGATGAGCAGCAGAAGTTTGCAGCCTGTTTCTCCTCAGAGTGGTCTAAGGGCTGCAGTTACACCAGCCCATAATGCAGGGGCTGAATGTTATGTCTATATTCTGTTTCTGAATTAATTGCTTTGGTTTTAACACCAGGTAACCTAATCATCTAGAAACCATCAGGTAACTCATGTAGGTAGGGTGTGTTGATGCCACATCACAGGCTGTGATTTAGACAAGGATTATGCAGCTAATGAGCTATGCCAGGATCAGAGGAAAGAAAGGAATCAAAATGTAAATGTGAAAGCTTTTGATGCCTGTAACACTAGACCCCTGTGTCCCTTTTCATTGCTAGCTGCTCCTCAGGTGTTCAGAACTGTCCTGTATTAGGAATTCTGTAAGGCCAGAATACCAATGCAGAGCCAGTGATGTGTGATTTCTTTGGATGTGTTGGGGTGGCCCTTTTTGATGACCATTTTGAAGGCCCTGTGTTCCTTCCAGAGCATTTCATTTAGAGAAGTAATACTTGAGTTTTGGAGCTGTGAGTGGCTGACAAGCAGAAATGGACAGGAATGGGAAAGCTGTGGAGCCCCTTCTTGGGTCCAGTCTCCAAACCCTCACAAAGGCTGTGCTTGAATGCTGCCATGCAGAGGCCATGGACACCACAGGAACTCTGCAGTGTAATAGCTCCCTTCTCTCCTGGGCCCTCAGACGCCTTCAATTACAGCCCTGCTGTTCAGAAATAGCAGGGCACCATGGCAAGATCATAAACTAACCATCATGAAATGAGTGCTTGTGCTGCCAGCATGGAGCTCTTGGGAAGGATGCTGCTGCCAGAAAGCCACTGGGTGCTGGCAGCCCCTCTATATTGGCTGGCAGGCACATTTTGAGCTGAACTGTGCCTTTCCCTGGGATGCAGCATCTCTCTTCACCATGCAGGAGTGAACAGAAGGTGTTGGGTGAGAAAGAGGATTGTCTGCACCCCTGAATTCTCCCTAGGGCTGGGATGAAGGTGCAGTCAAACACTTTCTGGTGCCCGTTTTCTCAGGAGTGTGGCTGAGGGAAGGGCAAAGAGCCAAGGACAGACAGGACTGTGTCAGTACTGTCTTGCCCCCGGTTTGACTCATGATGACCAACAGCTTGCAGCCATCATTCCTGGCCTGGTTTTGAAGGGATTTCCCCCCACCTCCCTCTGGCAGCACCTATTTGTGGAAGGAGAAGGTGCAGAACTGCTAGGGCTCAGTGCCCTCCTGTTACTGACCCTTTGTATCAGCCTCTGGCTGCTGCCCTGGACATCTCCCTGAGCATCTGTGGCTCTGGGAATTCCCTGCAGCAGGTGGGTGTGCTCAGTGACTGATGAGCCAGGTTTTGCTGTCTCAAGATGCTTTTTAAAACGATTGCAAATGTAAGGCAGAGTTCATGTTTGCAGCTTCAGCAGATTTTGTTCAGAAAGGCTGACTGTGTGCAGGAAATGGGGATGATGAAGATGATAATTAGAACTGGGTAGTTAAGTAGCACAGAAGAAAGATGTTTATTAAGCAGGCTTTGCTGGGTTTTCTGTGTCGCCTTGCACTGGCATTTCTACGAGGTTTCTTGTGTGGCAGGGGAAATACCAGAATGCAGAAATTCCCACTGGAAAGAGAAACCATGGGCTTGCAGCCCAGGAGACTCCAGAATCCAGCTGGGTGCTGTGCTTCCTGCTACAGAGGGCATTGCCATGGAGTTGGCTGCACCTGGAGCCATGGCTGGGAGGAGTCACCAACCACTGGGCATCCCTGGAGTGTGGTTACTGGGACAGACATAATCCTTGGCTGGATTCTGTTGGGAATTTGAAGATTCTGCAACTGTCTGAAGATACTTTGTGAGCAGCTCAGCCACTGGTAGTTATTTAGGTTTGCAGTTTTGGTAGTTTTTCCCAGTCCCCTTCAAAGCAATGAAACTCAGTATAAAGCTCCCACATTTGGTGAACTGCAGCTTCTCACTTCCAGGCTGTGCAAATCAAAGATCAAATTTCACCTTCTTGTTTCTGGAAGGAGATGCAGAAGGAAAGATAGATCATTCCTTTATAATGAAAAATGTAAATTCTGTAAAGCCAACGTTTTCTGCCCTTTCCTGAGGGGAAGGGGAAATGCTTTCCAGGTGTCCCTCCAGTCCTGCTTTGTCTGTAAAGCCACATCTTCAGTCAATAGCAGGGCTGTATGGATTCAGACTTTTCCCTGAACTTGTATGAATTCTGGTTTGGGGCAGCAGAATGGTGGTTTTTTTGGTTTTTTTTTTAGTTCTTCTGAGTTAGATCTCAGAGAGGATGTGCTCCTTATCAGCAGTCTTGGATGGAGTGTGGAGAATCCCATCCATTGATGAACTGCAGCATAAGGGAGCCCATGGCAGTGTCCCTGCCTGTGGGATGTGTGTGGCACTCAGCCATACGAAGAGGTGGTCTGGCCCTGGGGCTGCCACATTTTTCAGAAAGGAAAAATCTGAAAATCTTATGACCACAGTTGTTTTGTTTTGTTTGCAAACAATCTGGAAAATGAGGACAGGATATAAATACCTTACAAATGAGAACTGGAAAGAGTCTTCAGGCTAAAGCAGTTTGTCATGCCTGGAAACATAGACTAAGATGTCAGAGACAGGCTGTGATGAGGAAATGATTCCAGCCTCTCAGTGCAGACAGCAGTCTTGCCTTATTAGGGATCCAGGGCAGACTGCCTTGTACCCTGGAGGAAGGCTGAGTGCCAGCTGCTGGGAGAACACTTACCACTGGAGTTTATTTCTAATTGTGGGTCCACGAGTGCTGCGTTACAGCTCGGACTGAATCACCTGCATGGCTCAAAGGATGAGTTCAGTGATGTGAATCAGCCTTAGTGCCTGACCTCCAGCATTTGGATTTGTGTCCAAGACGATAAATTCTTTGCCTTTCTCTTTCTGTCTTTAGCAGGTTGTTTTAGAGTCAGCTTGACAGGATTCATACAGGTTTGTCTGGTTCAAAAGTGATAGGATTAAGCAGAAGGAAGAGAAATCTGACCGGTGCAGGAAATTTGGGAATGCACTAAAAGGCCATATGCTTTGTTTTGTTTGGACTTGTGACTCAAGAGGGAAATGTAATACTTCCTGAGGATCTCCTTTAAATGTCCCCATTTGACCTCCACAGCACATGGATTTTAGCTGAAAGAAATGCAGTCTTCTGGTTTTACTTTCACAGTGTCTGCAAAGCTCAGCACGCTGCTGAGGCCTGGACCTGGCTGCAGTAGAAGAAATGAAGCAGAAAACTCATGCAAGAGCTGCAGCTGCAGCACTCTCTGGGTTTTCAGGAGGCCCACCTCAGCCAGGGCTTTTCTGCTCTGTATTGAGTTTGCAGTGAGGGGATGTCCATCTTATGAACAAGAGTAGCAAGGGTTGGCACAGGTCAGCACTCTGCTGTAGGAGTTGATGTTTTCTTTGCCTGCTCTGAACTTGTTAGATCCAAGTTTGTGACTTGCTGGCTTATTCTTCCTGACTGACTTTGACCAGGGTATGAGTCACTCCTCAGGGTCACCACCATGGAGAAGCTTGTGGTTTTAAATGAGGAATACTTACATCACCACTAAAAATGCCAAGTCAGCCATCCTCCCTACAGTGATTGCACACAGGAGCCTTTCAGATTATGTCCAGAAAGTGACCAAATTTGGGCTACTTGGGGTAAAGATAGATCAACCCCAGGTGATGTGTCGGCTTGATGATGACATCTCCTTCATCGTTCTTGGGCTGGTGTTTTTTGTGTGATTTCTTTGCAGAATGAGTGGAGCATTCCAGAGCCCACACAGAAAGGCAGCCCACTCCCCCAGGTCCCCAGCAGCACATGGTGAGGGGTGTTGCACCAGTTCCCACAGTGAACATGAACAGCCTGGTCAGTATGAGTGACAGACAGATTTACTTCTAAAAAGTGGAGTGGAATAGTTGTTGCTTCAGCTTTCCAGCAAAACTCTGCTAACTTAGTCAAAACTATTTGCAAAAGTGTTCTATTAAGGGTGTGGCTCAGGTTTACTTTTACAAGTGTTCTAGGTAGAACTAGACACCTTGCTCCTAAATGATAGTGGAGGAGATGGAGTCAGTGGATTTTCCACTGGAATGGAGCAGCATTATTTTGATCTCCAAATGAGCAGCTGAAAGTCAGCATTCCTCTTGAAGAGGAGTGACTGTGAATGGTCTGGAAGTCAAACCCTCAGTGCTGCTCAGGTTTACCTGGATTCATGTACTTCATGTGATACTTCTGCCATGGAACAGGGGGAGTGAGAAGTCCTCTGAAGCATTAACAATTTCCTGAGCAAGTAAGAACAGAGGGGGCTGGGAGCAGATTGTCAGCACAGTCCATGGCAGGCTCTCTCATGTGCAGCAGCTCTGTGAATTTTACTCATTAATCAGTGGGGGCCAGGACCATCTCTTTGTGCTGTGTATTTTGAGTCTTCCTATTGTGTCATTAGTTCCTGGTTGTTCTCTTTCAGTTAGTAGTTACAAAGCTCCTTTCAGGCTTTCAGATACTTGTGCTTCTGTTCCATGGCTTTGGCTTTTTTGGGGTTTGCTCTTCGGTAGCTTCTTTATTAAAAACTGAGACCTTCTACAAAGAAATAAGAATATTGATTGTCGGGGATATTGATTTCATTGTATTTTTTTCCCCAGGAAATAATTACCTAAAAGCAAATCCATCCCTTCTTTCTGTGTACTGATCATGAATGAGAGGGGAGGATATTGCCTGCTGCTTCCTTTCTGGTTTTCAAAAGCATGGCACACAAAGGAAGAAGCTAGATGTGGCACTGGCACATCAGCCTCACCTTGAAGGGAGGAGAGAAGGATAAGTTTTAATTTGGATGGGACATCTGCTCTGTTTGGATGTGAGACTTATCTGAGTGCATAAATCAGGTGTTGTCCAAGCCAGGCTGAGGAATACCTGTGGATTCTGAGGAAATGATGAAGTGGCTTAGTAGAAGTGGAAATAAAGCACAATTTGCAGCAAATGATCATTTTAGCAGGTCCATCACAGTGCTGTCCTGTTTGTGTGCACAGTGATTACTTGGTCCTTACCTGTAAAACAAACAGCTTCTGTAGAGAAAGACCTGGGATATGTCTCTGGTGTCACTTCACCTGTGCCCTTCCTGCCTGGAACAGTTACAGCAGCATAGGGCACAGTGAGATTTTACTGTGTCTGGTGACAGCCACAGCCTGTGCTTTCAGAGCTCTCTGTGTGTGTGTCTGTTCTGGAACAATCTGCTCCCCTCAGTACCCTCAGAGCACTCTCAATGAACCAGCACACCTTTGCTTGCATTCAGCAGCAAGGGCATGCAGGTGAGGGGTGATGGGGTGTGGATGAGGAGGTGCACTGGCTTTCAGAGGTGCTGCTGCCTGCCCCCAGTACAGCTGTGATGAATATGCAGGGTAATCTGCTGGATACAGTTCCACTACATCTGTAGGATCAAGCTGCTGTTACTCTGTGCCCAGAGGGAGAAGGGAAGCTGAAAGAAGCAGCATGAAGCAGAGCATGCTCCATCTCTGATCAGTCTTAATTAGTGTCTGTGTTCAGGGATTAAGGGTACCTTACAGTGAGATACCAGGCAGAGCATTTTCCATTACCTTGCCCATTTTAGGATGATTATAGAGTGTTCTTACTTAAGCAGGCTGTGCAGTCTGGTGAAGACTTGTTTAAATGTGACATGATTGGGAAATGACCATTCTCTGGCAAGGGTGAAATACCTAAGGAATGTATCTCTGCAAATTGCCAGGTGCCATTCTGTGGTGCACATCTGCTTAACATCAGACTCTGCCTTACTCAGCTGAAAAACCTGAGCTGGCTGCTGCTTCTGAGAGAAAGCACTTAGGAACCTTTTTCAGAACTCCCTTCTGTGCCTCAGCTCAATGGCAGAAGAATCTGCTTTCTATTAAAGTGATAAATTGCTTAATTGGAGGTGTAAGCAACCCCCACTGCAGAATTTGTCTTTGTCAGATACATAAAACATTGATTTTCTTTGTTTGCTGTTGCAAACCCCCTGTGGTATGGAGCTGTAGTCTCACATCACCCTGCTACCAAGCAGAGGTGTGTGCTAGCAGAGATGGAGTGTGTTTGCCGTGTGTCAGCTGTGTGCTCTCCCTGCCACAACAGGCCCCTTCTGCCAGTGATGTGGGAACACCCCATCCCTCTTGGGAATGAGCCACTTGGGGTTCCCAGTGGATCCTGTAACGTGGAGGATTTTATTAAATACACAGTCATAAATTTATCTTCTGGAATCCTGTTCCTAATCCCCTGAAGTGAGTCACTGGAGTCACCCAGCAGATGTTATCACCAAATGGTTCCTAAACACTGCTGTAAGGGTAAGCTCCCCTTACTGCCCCCAGAGCAAACAGGGCACTGATGGTTGTCTTGCTGGAGGATTGCTGCTGCACAGTCAGCCCCAGCCTGGGGAAGCCAGAAGTGCCACAGGCTGTCCTCATGCAGACTCCCAGAGGACTGAGAAGTGCTGTTCTCGGGTCAGGTAACAGTGGAAGCTGCTGCAGAATAAAACATGAGGACCATTGGAATGAAGGACACATCAGAGGGTAGAGGTGGCCTTCCTGCCTTGTCTACCTGTCTGGCTGAGCCACAGCCCAGCCTTTAAAAACAGCCCCAGCTTTCTAATCAATTTGTGCTATTTCTCATCAGTTCTTCACCCTTTATTTTCTATTTCTCTTTTTGTCTCCTTCAACTTATTTTTCTTTTCTGCTTCACTAGTCTTCCTGCCACATCCTGGTTTGGATAATCCAGCCCTGGGCACTCAGGCATGTCAGCCAAGTGTTTTTGCATGCTCTGAGAATGGTTGCCAAGCTTGTACCCTCCATTCTAGGTCTTTAATGTGATCCTGGGCATGCTCTTGGGCTAAGGGATTAGGAGCCCTAAGAATAAACATTTCCAGCCTCACAAATTTCAACTCCTATCATCTGCTTCCCATTCTAGGAGACATCCTAAACATTTCTTCCCATGTGCGGGATGCACAGTCCCTGCTTCTGTCAAGTTTTTCTTGTGCACACACAATCTGAGATCTGCTGCTTTCCATTTATGCCTCTTTTCCCCAGCCATAGCCCATTAACATCATCTAAGTCTCTGCCTGATGGCTCTTGGCCAGAGCTCATCTCCTCAGCAATCTGCACGCATGGATGTCCACTTTTTTTTATTTTAGCAGCCCCAGGAGACACCAGATTTCACTGACTCCTTGTTTTCCAGAAAGACACTTCTATTCTCTTCCCAGCAATAACAGAAGTTCTGTTGCTGGTGGTGGCCAGTCTTCCAGAATTTCTGAACTTCCAGGCTGGATCAGTTCTCATAGCATTACACTGGGCTTGACTTGGCCCAGGGGGTGCTGCTGCCTTGTTCCACAGCAGTGGGCATGTTGCTTCCTATCAGGATGAAGGGAGCTCTGATGCATCTTGAGGCCTGTAATGGGCCCCACTCAGTACTTTGGTCTGGGCTTGTGGAAGATGGCTGCATGTATCTGTTTTTTTCCCTTTTCTTCCCTACTTAGGTTGTAAATGACTCAATACTCTGTATATATTAAGCTTCACGAAGATTTGTGTAAAAATGGAGTCAAATTCAGAGCAACAATTTTTGTGTTGGTTTTGTAGCAGGCTCCAAACAGGCCCACTCAAGCCCTCTAAGAGCTCTCCCTCATGGTGTCAGCCAGTTTATGTCACTGTGCTGCTGAAGAGCCTGTCCAGGGCCAGACCACCCCAATTCTGTGGCCAGTCTGACCAGCATGGAGCAGGAGCCAGTCCCAGCTCTGCCTGTGGCCACACCAGTAGCAGCTGGCCTGGCCTGGCCTGAGGAGGGGCTGGGGCCACTGCCAGGACTGCCCAGGAGCCATGAGCAGCAGCCCTTGGCCAGCTGCTGCCCTCGCCCTGACAGCTCCTTTTGGGAGGTTTGGAACTGGGTCACAGCAGCAGCTGGGTAGCAAAGGAAATGCACATGTAGGAACTGCAGAGGAGCTGGGGTCAGCACACCGGAGTGAACAGCCTTGCTGAGGCAGCAGGGGTGTGAGGAACACATCCCTGCCCTTGGCTCCTTGCCCTGCTGACTGGTTGGGAGCTCTGGCTCTGCCAGGTGGAAGGCAGGTCTGCATCCTGGGAGATGCGGGAGGCAAAAGAATCTGATTCTCAGATAATTTCTCTTATTAAATACATCTGTTTCTTGGTGGTAGGAACTCAGGTTTTCACAGAGCTATACTTAGGTAAGATGTGCCTAAGGGACAGAGGCTCCAGCTACTGAAATGCTGTCTTTGCTGCATTCCCAAGGTTGTGTGGGGCTCAGGACCCTGATGCTGCACAATAAGAACTGTGCTCTTTGGAGCATGGTGTGCTTGGTGAAGCAGAGGTACAGAAGGATGTTGGTAACTGGAGCAATCACTCTCTGTCTCCTCAGTAGTCTCTGCATCTTTGCAGTGCTGTCCTTCCCCTCTGCTGGGTACAAACACACACTGCACACATCAAAGAAAGAGGTAGTCCAACCCATGTCCTCCTGAGTCAATCCCATCCCTTCCTGCTGCCTCCACAGAAGCTGCCCTGAGTGGTTTAGAGCTGCAGAGAGCAGGTTTTCTAGTTGGTAGACACATTCTTTTGCCAGGATGGCCTCTCATGGTTTTGATTTCTAGGATTGGGGCCATCTGACTTGTTGCCATGAATGCTTGTACTTACATTGTCTTTCTTACCCCTGCAGGCAGCATCCTCAGCACTGAGCAGTCTGGGCCACGTGTACACAGCCATTGGGGACTACCCAAATGCCCTGGCTAGCCACAAGCAGTGTGTCCTCCTCGCCAAGCAGTCCAAAGATGAGCTCTCCGAGGCGCGGGAGCTGGGCAACATGGGAGCGGTGTACATTGCAATGGGGGATTTTGAAAATGCAGTGCAGTGCCATGAACAACACCTGAAGATTGCCAAGGAGCTGGGGAACAAGCGGGAGGAAGCTCGAGCCTACAGCAACCTGGGCAGTGCTTACCACTACCGCAGGAACTTCGACAAAGCCATGTCCTACCACAACTATGTGCTGGAGTTGGCCCAGGAGCTGGCTGAGAAGGCCATTGAGATGCGAGCTTATGCTGGCCTGGGCCATGCAGCTAGATGTATGCAAGACCTGGAGAGGGCTAAGCAGTACCATGAAGAACAGTTGCACATTGCTGAGAGCCTGCAGGACCGAGCTGCTGAAGGCAGAGCCTCCTCCAATCTAGGTAAGGTCCTGACACGGAGCAGAATTTGTCATGGAATGCCGAGATTATCAGAGCTGCTGCCAGGATGCCCAAGATCTGCTGTGTGCTGTCTTAGTCACCCCAGTTTCACCAGGCTGCCTTAATAAATTAAACAGGCCCTTGGCAGATTGTGTGCTGTTGTACTGTATTCCATGTTCAATTATTAAATTCCTTAGAAAAACACTAGAAAGCACAAACTCACAGCAAGAGGGAAATGATGAAATAATGCATTTGAGGAGCTCTTCAGGAGTTAGGAATAAATGTAATTCTTGCACTAATGCAAGAAATGATGTGGTTTGTTACCTGGCCATTTCTTTCGGAGCTTGTCAGCAGGATATGTCAGTATATACCTTGTAAATTGAGAGACACGTGGGTCAAATCCTAACTAAGTTTGTTTTCCATATATACTCATTGAAATACTAGGGTGTAGGAGTCTTGCGTTCTCCCAGGGAGCAGCACTGGCAGGCTGGGAGAGGCTGAGTTCCATTCAAGTGAAGCCTGTTTCTCCTGCTGCCTCACAGCACCAGATGTGGAAGCGACCAGGGCTGCATTTCCATCTCTGCCATGGCTGTGGCAGTTGTGCTGCCAACGTTCCAGCTGTCATTCGGGATGTGTTCTCAGTTGGCTGGGAACAGCAAAGCAGGGCTGGTGCTGGGATATCAAAATAAGTGTTTGTTGGCAGCCCCTGAATCCCAGCCCTTGCAGGCTGCCCCACGCTGTAAATCAGCTCCTGTTTCTGCTTGGCAGTTGGCACTTGGTTCATTTGTAGATGCTAATTGTACTCTGATGTTATCAACAGCAGGTAATTGAAAAGAGCTTGATGAATTACTTAATTTCTCTTAGTAGCTGAGTCTTCAGGAGCTGAATGGAGAAGATAAGGAGAACTGCAGAAAACAAAACAGTCACAGCTTATTAATTAGTGTTGCAAATCTCCTCCTTTACACAAATTGAGGCAGATCCTTGGGGCAAAATAGGTTTGTGATGCAAAAATGCTTGTGGGCAGCTTAGCATGAGAGAGCAGTGAGCATGAACAAGGTTTCTGTTAATGTGACAGCACCCAGCAGGCAGGAGGGCTGGGAGAGGAGGCCTTGCATGAACAGCAAAGCACAAACTACATTCCCCATCTCTTCTCCAGTGTGGGACCTTGTCTTGGGCAGTCTGTGGCTCCAGTCCTGGGGAGATGCAGAGATGTGAGGTGGACTAGTGCAGCAGAGAATGTTTTTTAGTGTTAGATTTCAGCCTAAATATAGCTTTCAGTTGGTATGCTGACTCAGCCACTCCACACTTTGTGTTAGAATAGTCTGAGCGCAGGGTCTCACGTTTCAGCTGTTGTTTGGCTGTATTTTTTGTCTTCTCTGTCAGAGTTAAGTTATACTGGAGGAAGGGAACATGCAGTTCTTGTTGAGACAATCTATTACTGTTGTTTAAAATGCATCCAGTACCAATCAAAAAGTCAAGTTTTAATTGTCTCTTTCATCCAATCCACATGCAAAACAAAACCTCATCAAAATAACCATGCTGACAGGCAAACAAAATGTATCTAAATGTGTGTTTCCAGGCCAGAATGTTAGAGTTGGCCTCTCTGCTGAAGCAACAGACATTTTCTGTTGCATTTCCCTGATGCAGATGGAAAGCACCCTTAAATGTGTGATCCAGTGTTAAGCAGGGCAGACAAGGACTGTACAGAGTCCAGCTGCTGCAGTGTTCTCCAGGGAGATACTCTATGAGGTGAGCAGGAGGTGATGGACTGAGGGTGAAGCACAAGCTATCAGCCTTTCACAAGACATGGAGTTTAAACAGAAGTCTCAGGTTCTCAACCTTTGCAAAGCATCTGGTATTTCCAAACATTCAGGCTCCATGTGGAGACCAGGCTTTCCAGCCTCTGCAGCTTTTAATGGTTCCCACTGTGATGGAGAGAAGACATTTCACATTATTAATAGAGCACAGTTTAAAGTCTCTTGGTGCTGCCTCTTTGCAGCTCCAAGAGAACTTCTGTACCTCTTTTCATGTGCTCATCATGTTGCCCAAAGATGCCAGATATTTTCTCTTTAAGGTTTTGCAATTAATGTCAAAAAACATTTGCAGGGCCTCCTTCAGTGGCTCCCAAACCTCTGGGCTTGTTCACAGGTGTTTGCAAATTAGCCACAGGCATTAGTAGCACAGAGTTTAATTGAAGTGTAGGTGGTATCATCAGCAGATTCAGAGCTCTTGTTCCCATGTCTCATAACAAATGCAAGATGATTCAACTGAAATTGAAAAGCGTCTGCAAGTGCTGTCTCACTCTGTGTGTTGAGTCTGAGCTCTGGAGCTACCAGGTATCACTTCTGGAAATAAACAGCAATTTTATAAGGCCAGACTGTGTCCAGTTGTTGTGGTGAATGGGTGCTTTTTTATAACATGAAACCTAAACGTTCCCTGGGCTTCCCCTGTTAGAAGCAAGGAGGCCGTTTGTTCAGAAGGGCTGTGCCCTGCCCAGTGTGAAGAGCCAGGGAAGGGGCCGGGCTGCAGGCAGCCCCGGTGTGCAGGGTGCTGCACAGGCACAGGGCACCGTGTGTGTTGAGCTGGTTTCTGTTGTTTTTCAGGAATCATTCACCAGATGAAAGGTGACTACGACACGGCGCTGCGGCTGCACAAGACACACCTGTCCATAGCGCAGGAGCTGAGCGATTACGCAGCCCAAGGCCGGGCCTACGGCAACATGGGCAACGCCTACAACGCCCTGGGCATGTACGACCAGGCTGTCAAGTACCATCGGCAGGAGCTGCAGATCTCCATGGAAGTCAACGACCGTGCTTCTCAGGCATCCACACACGGCAACTTGGCAGTTGCTTACCAGGCGCTGGGTGCCCATGACCGTGCTCTGCAGCACTACCAAAATCATCTCAACATCGCCCGGGAGCTGCGGGACATCCAGAGCGAGGCGCGAGCCCTCAGCAATTTGGGCAACTTCCACTGCACGCGAGGAGAGTTCGTGCAGGCGGCCCCGTACTATGAGCAGTACCTGCGCTTGTCCCCGGAGCTGCAGGACATGGAAGGCGAGGGGAAGGTTTGCCACAACCTTGGCTATGCCCATTATTGCCTCGGGAACTATGAGGAAGCTGTTAAGTACTACGAGCAGGATCTTGCCTTAGCAAAGGATCTTCATGACAAGCTGAGCCAAGCCAAAGCCTATTGCAACCTGGGCCTGGCCTTCAAAGCGTTGATGGACTTCAGCAAAGCAGAGGAGTGTCAAAAGTACCTATTGTCCCTGGCACAGTCTCTGAACAATTCCCAGGCCAAATTCCGAGCTCTGGGAAACTTGGGGGATATTTTTGTCTGTAAAAAAGATGTACATGGTGCAATAAAATTTTATGAGCAGCAGTTGAGCTTAGCCCATCACGTTAAAGACAGGAGACTGGAAGCCAGTGCCTATGCAGCCCTGGGCTCTGCATACAGGATGGTACAGAAGTGTGACAAGGCTTTAGGTTACCACACGCAGGAGCTGGAAGTGTACCAGGAGCTGGGGGATATGTCGGGTGAATGCAGAGCACACGGTCACCTTGCTGCAGTGTACATGTCACTTGGGAAGTACACCATGGCCTTCAAGTGCTACGAAGAACAGCTGGAGCTGGGGCAGAAGTTGAAGGACCCCAGCATCGAAGCCCAGGTCTACGGTAACATGGGCATTACCAAGATGAACATGAATGTCATGGAGGAAGCGATTGGCTACTTTGAGCAGCAGCTGGCCATGCTGCAGCAGCTCAGTGGGAATGAATCCGTGTTAGATCGGGGCCGAGCATATGGGAACCTGGGAGATTGTTATGAGGCTCTGGGAGATTTTGAGGAAGCTATAAAGTATTATGAACAGTACCTGTCTGTGGCTCAAAGCTTGAACCGTATGCAAGATCAGGCAAAGGCCTACCGAGGCTTGGGCAGTGGGCACAGGTAAGGAGCTGCACGTGTGTTCTGATGTCAGTGAAGTACAAGTACAGTCGATGCAGTGTGGTACTGATGGGGTGTGTTTGAGGGCCTTGGCACGCACACACACGGTGATGCGACACAGGAGTGAGTTAGAGTCCTGTGGATGCTGAGGACTGTGCTGACAGCTCAAATTACGAAGCTGATGTCACTGCCCGGAGAGGAGGAGGTTGATTCAAAAGTGCTGGGGATGTCTCCTGGGGAAAAGCCTCTGACTGGAAGGTTTGAGCTGGCCTCCGGGGGAAATGGCAAAACACCTTCTCTCAAAGAAATAGCGGCAAAATAAACACTGCTGTTTTCTTCCCTTGTAGGGCTATGGGAAGTTTACAGCAGGCTCTGGTGTGCTTTGAGAAGAGGCTTGTGGTGGCACACGAGCTGGGGGAGGCATTTAACAAAGCCCAGGCTTACGGGGAGCTGGGAAGCCTGCACAGCCAGCTGGGCAACTACGAGCAAGCCATCTCGTGCCTGGAGCGGCAGCTGAACATCGCCCGGGAGATGAAGGACCGAGCCCTGGAGAGCGACGCTGCCTGCGGCCTGGGCGGGGTCTACCAGCAGATGGGCGAGCACGAGACCGCCCTGCAGTACCACCAGCTGGACCTGCAGATCGCCGAGGAGACCAACAACCCCGCCGGGCAGGGCAGGGCCTACGGCAACCTGGGCCTTACCTACGAGTCCCTGGGCACCTACGAGAGGGCAGTGGTTTATCAGGAGCAGCACCTCAGCATCGCAGCGCAAATGAACGACCTTGTAGCCAAAACTGTGTCTTACAGCAGCCTGGGGAGGACTCATCATGCTTTACAGAACTACTCTCAGGCTGTGATGTACCTGCAGGAAGGTAAGAGGCTGAGTTACACAGCAGAGCGTGCAGTGGTAGGGTCAGAAGGGTGGAAGGGAGACCTGAAGACGTGGAGAGGTGAGCTGCTGTAAACATGGCTCAAACAGAGTGTGTTTGACAGTGGCTTTTGATGCAGAAGCTCTTGCAGACATCCAGATGCAGCTGAGCATCTGTGTGAGTAGCTGTCTGTGGAGCTGTTATGGCCAGTGTGCCACCTCAGTTGGAGCCTTCTTGGTGTCCTCTAGACAAAGCATGATCTGTGCCTTCCTCGGGGCATCTTAGGTGCCTCAGAGCATGAATTTATAGACTGTACCTAGCAGAGTCTCTCTGTAAAGCTCATTTGTGCCTGAAGGTGTAAACCTGCTCTATAAATGGCATTGCATACCAGGATCTGGCTCTGGGGAAACCACAGAGGGTTATAATGAATTTCTCTGATCCTGAGAGGTCTGTTAAGAGAGATTTATGCCTTGCTGGTAGCCACCTGGCTCTTCTTGATGTGTTCACCTAGGAGCGAGACAAAGTGGGCGAGTTCCTCTAAAGTCTGAGTGAAAAAAAGTGTTGTTTGATAGAGAGGTGAGGGAAATTCAGCCTGAGGTGTCCAGGAGCTGTCTGCCACTGCTGAGTGCTGGGTCAGCACTGGCCTGGGAGCTGTGCTGCTGCAAGGGGGTGCAGCATGCAGGCAGCAGCTGATCAAACTGTGGGCTCTGATGCAGCAGATGAGCAATGTAGCTGGAGTGTATGAAGCTGAAGGCCAAAGGATGTATTACATCAGTTAGTTTGGTTTTCATGAAACTGATCTTGGCAGGATTCCAGTATGCTATTGGAAGGGGAGAAATGAAACACAGCTCCTTCTCCTGGTGTGCTGCAGAATTCCTGCATAGCCTGGGAATGCTAGCTGCTGCTGAGCTGCGTGGTGACAGCCAGGGCCCTGCTCCCCAGGCTGGGGGAAACCTGAGGTGCCTCAGAGGAGGTGTCCCTGTTGTCAGCAGGGGCCACCAAGGCGAGAGGTTTGGAGTGTGTGGAAGCAGGGACAGCACAGAATGTGCTGCTGGAAGTGAAATGAGCTCCAGGTCATTCAGGCCAGGCCCCTGCCCTCTGCTCTGGCTCAGCACATAAACCATGCAGAGCCTGCCAGAGGGCCAGGGAGAGCTGATGGGAAACAAGCCAGGAATGTGGCAAGTGTCTTTTCTGGCAGTGTTTGACAGCTCAGTGTGATTTTGTTTGTCTGTATGGCTTTTAGGGTTTAAAAGTTGAACTTTTTGATAGGGCCTTACTGAGTGTGTCTCAGCGGATGGTGCCTTAACCCCCACTTAGGAAGGGCTCAGTCCATGGAAGTGTTTGTCACCTCTCATGCTGGTACTGATGTGAGGGCTGGCAGCAGCTGCCCAGCACTGGTAGTGCCCCACTGGTCATCCTGGTGCTGTCCCTGCTCACCATCCCAGCACTGGTGCTGCCCCACTTTCTGTCCCAGTGCTGGCAGCTCTGCCTGCACAGGAGCCCTGTGGGGCTGAGACCACAGCCCCTTCTCCCCTGGGACACTCTCTGACTCCTTTTCAGGACTGAGGCTGGCAGAGCAGCTGGGACGCAGAGAAGATGAAGCCAAAATCCGTCACGGCCTCGGCCTCTCCCTCTGGGCGAGTGGGAACCTGGAGGAGTCCCAGCACCAGGTACAGCATGGTCTGCCCCGTGCTGGGGGGCTTGTGTCCTCCTGTTCTCAGGGAAGAAAATACCTGGTGTGTCCCAGGGAGGGTGTGAGCCAGAGCTCCCCAGCCTGAGGGGAGGCTGGCCCTGCATCATCCTGCTTTCCCAGGCAGTGCTCTGTGGGGTGTCCCTGAGGAAGTGACTGTGGCTGTTTTCCCTCCCAGCTGTACCGCGCCTCCGCGCTGTTTGAAACCATCCGCCACGAGGTGCAGCTGAGCACGGATTACAAGCTGTCACTCTTCGACCTGCAGACATCCTCCTACCAGGCCCTGCAGCGAGTTCTTGTCAGTTTGGGTAAGCGATGCCTTCAGATGCTGAGGCTGAACTCCAGGCTCATGCCAGGAGTTCTGCTGAACTTGTGGGGTGACAGTTCCTGATACGTCCTTTGCTCCACAGCTGTCCAACACAGCAGAGCATTTCTGTTCCAGGACAGCAATATGGGTGTCTCTCTTTGGGTTTGGGGTGCCTTTGGTTCTTCTTCCTTGCTTCCTCCATTGATTTGCCTTTCTGTGGCTCGCTGTGTTATTGCCTGCAACAAATATATTCTGTGGGACTGTGTTCCAGTGCAGACTGCTCTTTTGGGAAATAGGTGACACTGCTTCCCCAGGTTTCTGTTGGGATTGGGATAGCAACTGTCCGTGTTCCATCAACATGGCACTGCAGACCACACTTGTGTCAGGTCTGAGAGATGGCTTTGTCTTTTTAGGTCACCATGATGAGGCACTGGCAGTAGCAGAGAGAGGACGAACGAGGGCTTTTGCTGACCTGCTCGTGGAACGTCAGACTGGGCAGCAGGACTCAGATCCCTATTCTCCAGTGACCCTTGACCAGGTCCTGGAGACTGTGAACAGCCAGAGGGGACTTGTTCTCTACTACTCACTGGCTGCAGGTTATCTCTACAGCTGGCTGCTGGCTCCTGGGGCAGGTGAGCTCCTTTTTGGACACAAGAGCCTGGGAACAGGCCTTACAAAGGGAGAATAGGAATGAATTTAGGACCAGAGTGGATGTAGGAGGGAATAATTTCCATCTAGTACCTTAAAGCTGAATAGACTAAAAGCTACAGTGTAGCCACAGCAGTAATGATTCAGAAGTGCTTATTCAGGACTTTGATGTTCACCTGGAGATGGAAATGTTTCACATGTTCAGTATTTTCATTTTTCACCCTCCAGTCTGTATGTATTTCCCACAGGGCAGAACAGAAGAGTAATGAAATTCCAAGTATGTTGGCTCTATGAGGATCTTCTATGTATAAGAATCCCTATTTTAATTATAGTTCTATGCTTTATTCTTCCAAAAGCTTTTGACGTTTATTCACTGAAGTGGATTGCAGAAAACAGAAGGACATCCCCACTTCCTAATATGCCATTGAACTGCCTGATCCTCACATGAATGTGGAAACACTTATCACAGAGGAGCAAGGAGGATTAATTTGAAGAGGATTGCTTTTTGCAGACAGCTGTTATTCATTATCTAATAAAGTGATGACTGTAAATTTTAACAAGTTCTTTCTGGATATAATTTAATAATTGCAGCCCTTCATCATGACAAAGCTAGAGAGATAAAAAACCACTATTTAGATTGCATGAGAAATGCTTTAGAAAGGGAAGGAAACACACATGCCTGGCTTAAATGGGATGACAGTGGTTGGAAGAGACACTTTTTGGGAGAGTTTTGCAATGTTGCATGTCTGAGTGTAAGATGGGATTGTCCTGCTGTGCATCCAGTCACTAATTGGCTCTTCAGGACTGTAGTTTGCACAATAAAATGCCAGTAATTCTATAGTATCACTATCAGGCTGAGCTTATTAAAATTATATGGATCAAGTGCAGGATTTACCATTGGGGCTTCATGATCAGTCTCCTCCTTGCCCAAAGTGAGTCTTGGAGAAAAGCAGTTGCAGTGTTTGAGTCCATGGTTTGTGACTGCCTCTTTGAAGGTTCTATCAGGTGATGGGAAGGGTACAAGCCATGGTGTTGGCTCAAGAAATTTTGCTGGGAGCCCTTCAGTAGTGACTCTGGTCCAGCCATGGTGACCAGTTCTTGTTCACTGACAGAGGGAGCAGCTACAGTGGCAGGCCAGGGTCCTCGTTGTCCCACTGACATGGAACCCTCAGAACCTCTTGGCTGTTGCTGTGTTTGCTGCTGTTGCTGCAGAAGGAGTTGCTTTATTCTTTGTTCCTCCCCTCTTCTCTAACTGTGTGTAATAATTGATGCTGCTAAGGCTTCCAGAGCAGCCTTTTACTGTTGATCACAGGCTGCAGAATTAATTATATCGGGAAGAATAGACCAGTCTGAAAGCAGGAAGGTTTATCTGCAGTAGCAGTGGAATTCTCAGCAAAACAGGAAGTGGCCTTTATCTGGTTTACCCATTGTGAAATGCTATCTTTTAATAATTCACTGTGCTTTAATCCATCTTCTTTCCTTTTATAGAGTGAAATCACTGTGTGTGATGGGAGGAGGTCCTGCTGTAGTAACAACTCTCTTGTTCAGCCTTGTGTGTTCAGTTAATTTGCTCAGGGACTATTAATAGGTATTTTTCATCTGCATCAATTGAAAAGTGAATTACTGTAGTAGGGGCTTGTATGGAAGACCTGGTTTATAATTTATATGAGTGCTGCAATAGCAAAGGCATTCTGAGCATCTTGTAAAAGCTCTCCACTGCCTTTGTGCCTTTGAGCCATTATCTGCAAAGTACAAACCCAGATTTTAAAAACAAGGCTGCAAATGCTGGAGAAGTTCAGTGGAGACCTGGCACAGAACACTTTGCCCCAGTTATGCTGGAAATGCCAAATGCTTGGGGCTGTGCCATCTTCTTAGACAGCTGCTGGCAGCACTGTTCTAGCCCTGCAGAAATAACCTCCTGATTCTGGTGCCTTGCAGGAATTCTGAAATTCCATGAGTATTATCTGGGTGACAGCCTGACAGAAAATGCTGGGGACTTCCATGAAGCCAACAGTGTGGCCCTGCAGACACTGACAAACTCAGCCCTGGAGCAGCACATCTCCAGCGTGCGGGAGGCTCTGGGAGTGGATTCCTACTACACCAGGTGAGTTGGGGTCAGGGGCTCTAACATCCTGGTCTCTGCTCTCCCTCCTGAATTTATAACATTTTGGGATGAGCTAATTGGCTGAGAAGTCTGAGAACTGAGAGTCAGAGAAGGGGCAAATTTTCAGTGCAGCAACAAAAAAATGGCTTTGTTTTTGTAACCGTGATTATTTTCCTGCCAAACAACTCTATGCACATGCAAATAAGATCCAAACCCACAGGCTGTGTGGTGAATCTGTAGATTGGATGAGGAGGCAGGTGCCATGTCTGAGTGCATATGGACAGATTTTATCCTGCTTACAGTTTCCAGTGTAATTAATTCTCTTTCAATAGTTTGCTTTGAAAAACTGCAAATACCATAGGAATTCTAACACCCCCCAATGTGGCTTGTGGCTATAGCTGAGTAAATAATTTAGAACCCACATGTTGATTGTTGAGTCTTACCCTGCAGACATACAGATACACAAGATCTAAAACTGAAATCTGCAGTTGGACCTCATACAGCAGTTTTGCAGATACAGTTTTTAGTTTCATTAACTGTTTGTCACCACAGATTCTCATCCTGGCAAAGGCAGTCCTTCAGTCTTCAGGTTCTGAGATGAGCTTTTAATTTGCTGGGATGTCAGCTCCTTCCTCACTTCGTGGTACTGGTAGGGGTATTTTTTGGTTAAGGATTCTGGGTTTAATGCTTGTCTCCAAGATCCTTGGACCAGTGTGGTACAATCATGGGCAGACGTTCTGTCCCCACATCAAGATCATGTGCAGGGAATCAAGCAAACAAATCTTGTTTGTTCCACGTGGGTGAACATCACTTTCTACTTTGAAACTACTTCTGCATGTGGTTCAAATGCTTCCCCTCAGCCCTGCTGACTCCATTGCTCTCCAGCCCCCCAGGGCCCCAGCAGAAGCTGCCAGCCTCAGTCCCAGCCCCAGTGCTCTGCCCAGCAAGCTCTGCCCAGAGTGTGAATATGCACAGCATATGTGAAGGGACTTGACTGCTCAGTCCCTGGCTTGCTGGAGTGCTCTGGGGTTCAGGTTGAAGAGCTCCTGCTGTCCATGCTGCTGTGAGCAGGGTCAGAGGTACTGCTGAGTCTCCAGACCATGGCTTCACACTTTCTGGAGGTGAAGGGATGCACAGGATGTTCAGTTCCACACTGCAGCCTTCAGGTTCTGCTAGAAAGGATTCTTTTCAGCTGGTCTAATTAATCCTCAAAGTAATGCATTCTTGCAAAAAAAAAAAAAAGAAGTGTAAGGGATTTTAAAGTCTGCTTGAACTTGTGTCAGAGCAGACTCCACTCTCTTTAGGGAGAACATGTGACCTGCTCTCTTGGGTTCATGAACTCAAGATTTTTGACTCTTTAAGGAGCTGTGAGTGTTACTCCAAACTGTGCCAGGACTCAGAGCTGAGCATGCCTCAGCTGCAGGAAAAATGTGCAGGGAGAAGCTGTTGACAACCTTTTCTTCTCCCTTTTTTTCCCCTATGTTGGTTTTTTTTTATTCCCCATCTGTGGTTCAGCTGTCCCCATTTCAACGTTCATGAAGTGATTGGCTTTTGTCAGGACTTACCAGGTTATAAATCATATTGACCAGGAAATTCACTCACAAGAGATCCATGATCCATACAGCAACAGAGGTACAGCTCTGGTTGCCTGCACAAGTATGGGTTGTGTGTTCATTTAATTACCGTGCCCTTGAGGAGGGGCTTCAAGCTGTCAAGAACCCAAACAGAAGCAGAAATGAGATGCAAGGAGGTTTCGTCAGCTAGCATCAATAGGTTTATCTTAAAGTGTACAAATTTCAAGGTTTGTGATGTGCCATTGTTGGGGTTTAGGAATGTTACTCCCCAGTTTAGTTCTCCCACTGAAGCTCTCCAAACCCCAATACTCCCTCCCCCTCTCTCCCTCCTTCTGGTGGCTGGAGAAAAGAATTGGAGGCACAAAAGGTGAAGATTGAGATAAGAACAATTTACTGGAAACAGCAAGGAGACAAGGAAACAAACAGTAACAGCAACAACATTAACAAAAGAAATGTACAAAACAGAGAGAATGATTCACATGCAAAATGCTCACTGAGCCCAGCCCAGCCCACCGTGAGCACCCCAACTGCACGGAGACAAAATAGATATTAATGTCAGGAGACTGGGAATTTAGAATTGTTGGGCTGTTTCTCTGCATTGCTGCTGCCCTCGGGGCACTGATAGAGTAAGTCATTCTGTGCCTTTCCTCTTTGTATAACAGGAGTGGCAACACAGCTCCCTCTGCTATGTCACTCTTTGCCAGTGAAAGAAGTCTGTGGAGCTTGAAGTTAACTGTGGAGATTCAAAAAGGATGTGCTCATGTGTGTTCTTAGGCAGATAAGGGTTGAGTTGGTGTTTCCTGCAGACTCAGCTTTTCAGTGTTTTGCTGCAGCTTTAGAAATCCCTGCCTGCAGTGCACAGAGAGGGTCCTGCACTCCCACCTGTGTGTGTGCCTTTCACTAAACCTTGAGGAATCCCAGAAGAGCAGGAAATGGGGCTGGTACTGTCTTATATGCCTGACAAAAGGCAAGCCAGGGAAGATTTGGCATTAGTGTTTGGTTGAGCTTCTGTTTGAAAAACATTTTTGCTCAGACTGGCCGAGCATTTGCCATCAAGCTGTTGCTCCTTCTCACATCAGTGACCCCTTTATCCCACTGCTTCCCCCCAGGGCCTGTGCTAGCAGTGAGACAGAGAGTGAAGCTGGGGATATCATGGACCAGCAGTTTGAGGAGATGAATAACAAGCTGAACTCAATGACTGATCCGACTGGCTTCCTGAGGATGGTCAGCAGGAACAACCTATTGAACAGGTGAGAATGCAGCACTACTGTGGGTATCAGGAGATGCCTTGGTGATGGGCTTCTCTCCAAATTGCAAGTTTAGGTGCAGCCAGTGCCAGTGCTCGAGGGGAGAGCCAGCAAGGACTGGTCCCAGTTGTAACTGATGAGTGTCCAGAGGAACAGCTGTTCTGAATTTGCTCTTCTCCTGGCCAAGTGCTGATTTTGAGACTCCAAGCAATTGCAGGGAAGCACTATTTTGTCCCTGCTCTATGTGAGATGTGGCACTTGGAGCTCTCTCCTGCACACTTATACATGTTTCTGTTTATCTCAGGTGTTGTCCCAATTAGGTGGGAATGTCTGCATTTCCAGAGTTACAGGACTGTACCAGCTGCAAGTCTCCACTCATTTTCTGCCTCTTACAACTTGTTCTCAGCCTTTCACATGACTGTGCTGATTAGGGCTTAGGGCAACCATTTGGAAAGAAAATTGAGGACAGAATTTTTCCAGTGTGTCTGCGTGATGCAACCCAGAGTTTCTGACTAGATCTGTGCTTGATTGTGGTTTAAGAGCACAGGATACCCTAGGCCTTTCTCAGCTGGAAAAGAAAATGTGATCAGCCTGGAGTGTTGTGAGCCACCATTGGAGCTTGTGAACTGTTACAGCATCCCCACAGAACTGGGAGCTGCCTGCTGGCACCAGCAGCTGGCCTGGTTTTCTTCTCAGAATCCACAAGCATATCTCTTCAAGCTGCTGCACTGATGAAGGACTATGAGTACTTGCTAGCTTTGGATCACACAGGCAGATCCCCAGAATTGCTGAGATGTTTTGCTAGTTTATCAGGCTTAGAAAGTGAGGAGATTGTCCCTCTGATTACAGGGGGAAGTAGGATGTGATTCTGTTCCAGGGAATGTTAATCTTCAGGAACACTGCAGTGGCCAACCATGTCGCATCTCTGTCTTTCTGCTCCACAGGAGCCACATACATTACTTTGAATCCAGACCTAGGAGCTTAGCTCAGGTGTCTTGTCAAGTAAGTAGTTTGCAGCTCTTAGGAGCAGCCCAGGGATGGGGCATCTTGGGCATTTAACTAAAAGCACCCTCAGAAGAGAAGCAGGGGAAGCATTAGAAGCAGCCGTGTCTGTCGTGCTCTTGCAATGAGCACTGAGATGAAAAAATAAGGAGACACTGCTGGATGGGCTCCCTGCCTGACTCTCTGTGTGGAGAGTCTGTGGAGGGGGACCTGGGGCTGGAGCTAATACTGCCACATCTGTTTGCAGCTGGCTTGCTTGTGTGTATGTCAAGGCTCTGAATGTGGATTTAGGGCTGCATCTTTAGGAAGAGTCTCTTTGAGGAAGGCTTGATGGGTATCCAGCTTCCCCCAGACCCCAGCAGCACCAGCCTGACTTCCAGCCCCCTCAATGGCTGTGCTTGTCCAAAATCCTAATTAGTGCTAAGGCAGGAGCAGGTCTGTGCTGGTTCTGGGATGAACCCTTCCTTCCTGCCCAGGCCCAGCCACTCATCCTCAGCAGGCAGAGCCAGCACCTGTGAGGCTGGTGCTCAGCCAGGTCAGTCTGACCCTGTTCTCTGAGGCTTTGCTTTGTTCCTGCATCCCCAAGACAAAGGCAGGGAGCAGAGCTAAGCCCCAGCTGTTTGTGCTGTTTCTCTGCTTGCTTCAGGCCAGGCTGCCTATACAAAGGGTTGTAAATCAGCAGCACTGCAGAGTCTGAGCAGAGGCTTCCAAATGAGAGATTTCACTGTTCAGACATCAGGCGATCCTTTGCATTGCAAGAGCAAGGTAGAAATCATCAGTGCACCTGTAGCCTTTTGTTGGCTTCTTTGGGAGGAAAGGATGGACTGGCCAGGGCTCCTGGTCAGCTCCACTTGCCACAAGAGATCTGTCCATCCTCCCCTGTGGATTTGCTCACTCTTTGTGTACACACCCACACACGCACAGAGAGGCAGGAGATGTGAGAGATTTATGGTGCTTCCTTGGTTTTGTTCTCATAAAAAGCAATCTGAGTGGTGAAGAAATAAATCTAGAGCTGCTTGGCTGGGAAACCCAAGATGCAAGAGGGCTTTGCTGATTGGAGTAATCAAGCCCTGTTCCCTGCAGTAAATGAGTGTGTAACAATCATTGAACATGGGCTGTGAGGCTGGGAAGTGCTGCCTGCTGGCAACAAGCCACTCAGGGAGGATCAGGGCACAAGGTCCTGGGGACCACTGGGATATCCCTGCACATATTTTCTTTCCTGATCTGATTTTAAAATCTGTGCTTCATAAAGCTGAATGCTGCAGTCAGGTGCTGCAGATGGGTGTGAGGGGAGCACACAGTGCCAAGCCTGTGCTGATTCCCTGTTGCACAAATCCCCCAGATGAGTTTCCAGCAGCTCTAAGCAGCAGCAGAAGCAGCATACTCATACTGTCACTGGAATCTCTAGGTTGGAGAGCATGGGCAGTCAGACACCAGCCTTCTGTTGACATTCTGAGGTTATTCCTATGTGCTCACAAGATGGAAATTCCTTGTGGGTGGTAAGAGCATTTTTTTCTTCAGAGAACTATAGGTTTTAGGCATGATGTGAGCTGGGTCAGGAGGCTGGTTGCAGCAGCTGAGGAGAGAAAGAGAGGGAAAAATGCATTTTCTGAGTGCGTGTGTTGGTATGTATCAGAAATGGTTAGGGTATATCCCAGGCCTCCCTACCTTTCCTTTGAGGTCCTCCTGCTAAAATGTTTTGGAAAGTTACCCTTTCCACGTAAAATGGTTGTTCGTGGCCCCAAGCCAAGGATAACATTTCTGGGGAGCACAGCTGCTGGACTAATGAGCCCAGAATGGGGCAACTTCATTTCCTCAGCAGGGCAGACACTTGTGGCTGCTGATGCAGAGCTCTGTGGGAATATCAGAAATGGGCACCAGGTGTTGTACAGCAGTGGCAGAAGTGCAGAATCTTGATGTCTTGTGGTTTGCCTGTTGTCACATTTCCTCTGGTACCATACTAGGTCAGTTGGTGCACAGCCCAAGTGCAGATCCTCCTGTGGCTGTGGTCAGTTGTCAGTGGGTCTCATGCCTGCCTGCACACAGCTGCTGCCCATAGGTGTGCAGAGCAACTGGGGACAGCGCTGCAGGCACTGGAGTGTGTAGAGAAACTCCATAGCAATGTCATGTGCTGTCTGCAGCTGATTCATCCTGCCATTAATGTCACTGTTCACTGAGGTGTGAAGCTGAATAGGAGACTAAAGTCCTCCCATGAAGCATCTTACAGAGCAGAGTCCCCTGGGTGACAGGGCCTGGCTGATGTCACTGTCAGAAGTCAGGGCAGCCACAGGGCAGCTCAGATTCCTGCAGCTAACCTCTCCCTTGGCTTTTGCCCACAGGAGCTGTCAGAGCATGACCAGCCTGTTCAGCAGTACCGTGTCTCCTGTTAAGGATGGAACATCATCACTTCCAAGGAGGCAGACTTCTTTCACCAAACCCCCACTCCGTGCTCTCTACGACTTACTGATAGGACCCATGGAAGGAGTAAGGCTTTGGCACAAACACCAAAACCCTGTCAGTGTGGGAAAGCAAGGACAGCTTGGGGCTGGTTTCTGAAGCGTGGCATTTTCAAAGAACAGTCTGGGGTGGAAGGGGTCTTAGTGACCATCTAGAGTTGAGAATCTAGAGACAAGGATCTAGTCCTGCATACTTGTTTTTTTTTCTTTTTGTGGGCTGCCAGTATTTAAGCCGGAGCAAATTGCAGTGCTTTGAAGTTACTCTTTCCTGGAGTGAAAACTAATTGTTTTTATGATACACTAGATTAATAAATTTCCACAGTTACATGGGAGCAGGAGCAGTTGCCCAGCTGCATGGTCCCTATTGACTAATCTCTCTGCTTCACTTCTCCATCCATGGGATGCTTTTGGTTAGATCTTTTGGTGACTCTGGGTTGATGATGATGTCCAGTGTCTGGAAGTGCAGTGCATTGGGCGCAATTTGTCTGTAGATGGTTCACTCTTCAGAGGAAATGGCTATTTAGAAATTCAATATCAGAAGGAACGTTCTCTGACAAAGGATAAGGTGATGACAATACTGACAAGGCATAGGTGGGTGGGGTTAGCCAAGGTTTCAGGCTGGAGCAGAGGGAGCTGCAGTACCAGGGTGAGCCCACGTGGGCTGATGTCAGGATGATAACCCAGAGCAGACAGGTCAGTGCCCTCAGCACTCACTTGTCCCAGTGGAACTGGCTGGGCACAGGTGAGCAGCAGTCCAGCTGCACAGGACACATGCTGATCTGTCACACAGAGCGTGGTCCTGATGTGGGCGTTTGCAACCCTGACATGGAGCCAGACTAGAGCCTGATGCTTGGGAAGTGCAGACAGGGACACGGGTGGACTGAAAGGGCCAAACTGATTCTCTCTCCTTTCTTGCCAGGGTTTGATGCATTCCAGTGGCCCTGTTGGCCGCCACCGTCAGCTGATCCTGGTTCTGGAGGGAGAACTGTACCTCATTCCTTTTGCTCTCCTGAAGGGCAGTTCCTCCAACGAGTACCTCTATGAGCGCTTCAGCCTCATTGCAGTGCCGTCCATCCAGTCACTGAACCCCAGCTCCAAGGTCTGGCACTGCTTATGAAACCTCTCCTGTGGGTGCAGGTCCTGGTACATGCTCAGAAAGCAGCAGCTCTGTCCTGCTGTGCCAGACACAACAACAGAAACCACAAACAGGCCACCCTGGGTCTGAGGAGCACGCTGAGCACCACAGCTCTGAAGTAGGTTCTCATGTAGTTCCTGCAGCACACAATCACAGCCCCAGGCATGCCAGGAAGGATGAGGGGATTGGATCATTTGGATATCCTCCTCTAAAGGATTGCATGTGCTGGGTGTGGAACTACATGGCAGACTACAGAGATGTAGGTGTCTGTGATCTGTGCTGAGCTTCCTTGCCAAGCTGACTGTCCTATCACCCTGCTGGTATGTTCACCTCCATTTTAGCATTCTGAGTGGGGAAGGCCACTAATGTCTCAGGACACCAAAGCTATGAGGGAAAGCAAATCCCACAGGTGAGTCCTGCAGAAGTATCTTCATGCTGGGGTTTGGCAGCAGCATTTCTAATGCCCAGGTCTCTGGGAGAATGCACCAAGTCACATTGGCTCTTGCTGGGCAGTATTTTGTGGCACATCTTGGTTTGCCCTGGGTTAAGCACAGTTAGTGGAACAGCAGGAGGGTCTGAATCTTGTCAGCATTACTGCTATTCCATTCAGTATCAGCTGGATGCAGCACCATCCTGCTGGCAGTGCTGACACTGATCTTGGAAATACAGGTACGAGGAACCACTCAGTGAGTGATTGCAGGTAGTGTTCCAGTAATGTGAGAACCTGGAATCTTCTTTATGTTTTTAGCTCTGCTGCAGCCCTCAAAGGGAGCTGGGCTATATCTGTTGCTTTCTGTTCTTAACTTTTTGTTCACCCAAGATCTGGAGATAGAAGTCTTGACCAGACTCAAACAGAGGTGTTCCTTGGAAACACAGAAGAAACTAAAGAAATGCAGTGTTCCTGTAATTATGACAACCAGACTTATGTTTAGAGCCAAAGGGACAGGATATTTTATTACCTGTGCCATAAAAACCGTATCTTTGAACCCCATTTTCTCTTTCTCTCTTTAGTCTCATGTGAGGAAGAATACTCCTGCTTACTCCAGTTCTACCTCAATGGCAGCTGTGATAGGAAATCCCAAGCTCCCTTCAGCAGTTATGGACAGGTGGCTGTGGGGACCTATGCCCTCTGCAGAAGAAGAAGCATATATGGTATCTGAGTTACTTGGCTGCCAGCCCTTAGTTGGCAGCTCATCAACAAAAGAGAGAGTCATGAGTGCCCTCACCCAGGCAGAATGTGTCCATTTTGCAACCCACGTCTCCTGGAAACTGTCTGCTTTGGTCCTGACACCCAACACTGACAGCAACCCAGCCAGCAGCAAGAGTTCCTTTGGGAACCCCTACACGATCCCAGAATCTCTTAGGATGCAGGATGATGCCAGTGATGTGGAGAGCATCTCAGACTGCCCTCCTCTCCAGGAATTCCTGCTTACAGCAGCTGATGTGCTGGATCTGCGTCTTCCTGTCAAGCTGGTGGTTCTTGGCTCTTACCAGGAGTCCAACAGCAAAGTCACTTCTGATGGAGTCATTGGCTTGACAAGAGCATTCCTGGCTGCTGGGGCTCAATGTGTCCTTGTGTCACTCTGGCCCATTCCTGTGGCTGCTTCCAAAATGTTTGTGCACGCCTTCTATTCCTCTCTCTTGAACGGGATGAAAGCCAGCGCAGCCCTTGGAGAAGCAATGAAAACTGTGCAGAGCAGCAAGCAGTTCTCCCACCCCGCCAACTGGGCAGGTAGGAAGAGTCTTCTTCTGGACAAATCACATGGGGTTTCTGCCAAACTGTATGAGCTAAGCAAGGAGCAGTGCTGGCAGGTAATTGGGAGCAGTGTGTGCCCTGTGCTTTCCCAGAATTCAGCCCCTGTGTCTCAGACCCTGATTCAGCTGAGTGTGGCTGAATGTCAGTGTCACAGGACTCATCAGCATTTCACTGGGCTCAGCAGGTGGGTATGGATTGGGTATAATTAGAAGCAGTTGTGAGGTGAAGTATGTTTCATGACTGGAAAGAAATAAAGGGCAGTACAAGAACTCATTCTCTGTGTTTGAAATCTCCAGGCTCATGCTTCCTGTGTCCATGGGATGGAGTCAGCTGGAGCACACATATAGACTTTTTAATGGAAAATTTAGTGACACTTCAACAGGAGGCAGGAGAAGTACTGCTAGAAGTAGCAGCAGCAAGTAGCTGTGATTTCTGTGACATAAACCTTGTAGGGCTTATTCCTTTGGTCCTTTTAGGAGAAAGGCTTCCCTTGCTTCCATTGGAAATGTCTCAGCAGTGTCAGCTCCTTGTGAAGTGCTGGTGCTTGCTCCCTTTCAATTAGATCTGTACTTTGAGATTTGAAATGACAAAGTCTTGGAGTTCAGCAGTGCTGTGACAGGAACATGTACAGATAACCTATTTTTTCTTCCTGGCATGAGGCCTGGTGTTTGAAAGCTGCAGGCATTCCCCAAATTGATTTTTGCACAGGCAGAAGAAGCATGTTATTTAGCTCAGGAAACTGTGGTGAATATGGCTCTGGTGGGAGCTGCATATGGCTGGAGGAGCAGGAACTTGTTAAAACAAGTCAGGCTGACAGTGATTTCAGGCATGTTGAGTCCAGTGTTAGGATGTGGTTCAGGTAGTACCAGCTGTGAGCTGAGTTCAGCTTACGGTCCACAGTTCAGTTGGGATTTTATTTTCTTTCCAAGATTTTTCTGTGTCAAAAGGAAAGAGCACTAAAAAGCCACAAAAGTGACCACTTCCTAGGCAGAAAAGAAGAGTGTGGACATGGTCACAGGCATTGCCAGCAAGCAGAGGCCTTCAGCTGCTCAGGCTGTCTGAGTACTGCCCCTTCCATGGCACTGTGCAAATTCATCACACACAGTCCCTGACTTCCACTGCTGACCCTTGGCACTGAGTTTTGGACAGACCTCAGAGCCAGGAGCAGCTGCATCCTCCTGCATGAGTGAGAAGGGAAACATAGAGCTCTTTGTGCTGACATGAGCCAGGACAGGTTTCTGACCAAGACAGTGAAAACTTTTCATGTTCACAGTTCTGTTCTATGACCACTGTTGGCATGTGTTAATTTCTGTGGCTGTAGAGGAGACCTGGAGCATGCCTGGACAAGTTTAGCTGGAATACAGTGGTTTTCTGCTTGCTTGAACAGGAAGACACTGTTGATTTAATACCAGGGGACACTAAGAGGTATCTAGAAACTTTCTGGAAGTTCAGTCTGCACGACTGGGCAGGGAGTGGGCAGCAGCTCTGGGAAAAGAATGTCCCTGTGCAGGGTACAGTGAACCATCGTTCACTGGTCTGAGGGCAGAGGACATCTGCCTGGTTTGAACATTTTCCATAACAACAGGAGATTGATTGACTGTCTCCCATTCTGAATCCTGCAGGCTTCATGCTTATTGGGAGTGATATGAAGCTGAACAGCCCTTCTTCACTGGTAGGACAGGCCCTGACTGAGATCCTGCAGCACCCTGAAAGGGCCCGGGATGCTCTGCGTGTCCTCCTTCATCTGGTAAGGGAAAAGAAGTGCTGTCCCAACCATGAGTGGCACCACACCCCATCTAGTCCTGGGACACCCTCACCTGAGGGCATGAGTGGAACAGCAGCCACTCCCACTTGGAAATATATATACACACACACACACACACCTTCATTCCCCCCTCCCCTGCCATGACATATCCTCTTGCAAAACTCTGGGTCAGTGTGGAAAGACCTGGACACCTAAGGAAGTGTTCAGTGCAAAAAGAGGCAAAGTAAGCAAAATCTTAGATTGTATTGTGACAGAATTCTCCCCAGACCCATCTGGTTTGCATTAGCTGTTGAATTGGGTTTCTGCTTAAGGGGTAAGCATTGGGATTAATTGTTTATACAGGGAAATAGCTATGAACATGGCAGTCATGGAAACACAGAGCACAGGCACTGCTGTCTCTGCATATTTGGAAGATAAGAGGCCCTTCTGTCCCCATCTGTGCCACCAGTCTGTCCTGGGGAACAGTGGGACTGGAGCCAACTGCCAGGTGGCTGGAATGATCACTCATGACTTCTAATACTTTTCCTCCCAATGCATCATCTGTAGTCTCACAGGAGTGTGAAGTATCCATAGAATGATGGAAACTCGTGAGTGTTGCTGGGGTTTGTGGACACTCACCTCTCTTTCCTCTCTGCCATGTGGCTGCAGGCTCCTTGTCTGGTAATAAGCAGCCTAGAACCCCAAGGTGAGTCATCTTTAGGGAGAAATTCCAGGCTTACAGGAACCTATCCCAAACAAACTGTTACTTTGTTTCCTGTGGCATTATTGTTCCCAGCGTCCCAGAGAATATTGACACTCATCCCTGTGATGTTACAGCTGTGAATGCTGAGCTACTGAGCTTCTCTTTCCAAGGCACTAATGCCCTCTTGTGTGAGACAGGCCAGGATCAATCTTGGATTTGCTGTGTCTCAGCCTGCCACTCCAGTCCCTTCTCTTAATAAAAAGAGTCAGTCACTAACAGCATCTTGTACAATAAGCTGTGTCATTTCCCCACAGGTGGAGAAATCATTGCAGCGAATCCAGAACGGGCAGCACAACTCCATGTACACCTCCCAGCAGAGTGTGGAGAATAAAGTTGGTGGCATTCCAGGCTGGCAGGCACTCCTCACAGCAGTGGGATTTCGGTTGGACCCACCAGCCAGTGGCCTCCCAGCAGCAGTGTTCTTCCCAACCTCGGACCCTGGGGACAGGCTGCAGCAGTGCAGCACCACCATCCAGTCCCTCCTAGGTGAGAGGAGGCAGCTGTGGGCCCTGACCAGGCAGACATCAGCCTTTCACACCCTTCTGTGATGTCAGCATGTGAAACAGGGATGTCAATGAAATCAATGTATTGCACTGGGAAGAAGTTCTAAAAGTAAATGTTAACTGGAAATTTTGCCACAGATAAGAATCATTTGCTGCTGGGTTGAGTAAGCGTGATGTGGCTGTTCCCTTCTCCCAGCTCTCAGTTAGGAAACCTGTCATCAGATGCAAAGTGGGAAGACCTTTTGCTTTCTGGAAATTGCTGCTGCTTCTGGAGCTGTCCAGTGATTGGGGGAGAGGTTTTAGGAATTAGCTGAGTGTGTGTTCTGTTCAGGCTTGTTGCATTTCTTGCAGTAAAGAAACAGATACAGATGTTTCTGCTGATGTTTTTCAGGTTTGCCTAACCCTGCACTTCAGGCACTTTGTAAACTTATCACAGCTTCAGAAACAGGAGAGCAGCTTATCAACAGGGTGAGTTGGGAGGTTTTCCTCCAGTACCAGGTTCCAAATGGCTGTTCCCAGGTCAGTAAATTCAGAAATATGCAGAATGGTTGATGCCCTGGTTTATCAACCCAGAGCTTGCTAGAAGACTTGAGGGTTGAAATGCTAAACTTGCCTGTTTGTGTGAATGCAAATGTGTGTCCAGAAGGAAAATATGCAGTTGGGTTACTGGGCTGCATGGCCCTGGGACTCCCTGTTCAGTGACACGTGAAAGCAAGATCCCTACAGCAGTGTGGGGGAACTGAGTAACAGACCCCTAATTGCTGTTTGGCCATCCTGCCTAGGCCCACGTTGGCTGCTCATTGCCCACTGTATTTACTGAAGTCCCAAGGTTTGGTTGACTTTGGACAATGCAAGGTCTGTCAGAAAACTCTCTGAGCCTGTGCTGCTCCTGTGTGTGCTCACAGCTCCACAGAAAGGATTTCTGGTCATTAGGAGAAGAGCAGTGCTACCTGTGGTGATGGGACTTCTCCCTGCTCCCCTCAGCCTCCTTCACACTCTTCCCTCTCCTGTCTTTGGAGCATGCCTAGCCTAACCTGACCTTTCTGTGCACCACCAGCCTGGCTGCTTTCCATTCCATGGTTCTTACTGTCCTGAGTGCTCCTGTGATGAGGTTTGTCTTCATCATTTGCCTGCTTTAGTACATGGACATACTCACACAGGGAATGGGCCTTATATCTCACTGTCTTTCCCTTTTCCCCATGCAGAAGCATTCCAGGCAATACTGTGGTGGGGAGCTGGGATTGGCTCTGTGTGGTGTCAGGCTGCCCTTCCTTCAGTCACTGGAGTCTGCAGAAAAAGCCAGAGAAGAGCCCCAGCCTCTCTGTTACCTGCTGAGTGGCTCTGGCAGCCCACTGGGATGAGTCTGCTCCAAGGAAAGGGTTCCTGTTAGGATCCTGTTAGGATCTGCAGCAGAGTTTGAAATGTTTCCAATGCCCTTGGTGCCCTGGTGATGTTTTGCCTCTTGCCTTGCCTCTCATCAGTGCCTGAGATGTGTGTGGTTAACTTCAGGGTTATCTCCCTCATGGCCACCCAAGGGAGGCCAGGTCCCAGGGGTGTGAGGAGGCCAGGACAACATTCTCATGGCTCAAAATGCCTTAGAGTGCTAATGAGGTGGCTTCATGATTGCTGCCCTGCCTCAGATAATTAAATTACCCAAGGAAAAAACATTCAGCTGGCTGTGCACAACTAACAAAAGACACACTCACCCTTTCCTCGCTGCCCCACAGAGTAAATACTGACAGGGATATTGCAAGTTTTCTTCCATAGCCCAGACCCCTGACAGGATTCCCTTTTGCACCAGTCTATCCTGTTACATGTTGGTTTTCAGCAGCTCTCCCCTCTGTTGTGGTTATTGCTTTTTTCCTCTCCTGCCTCTTGGCAGTTCATGGTGTGAGCAGCTGGGGCTCTGCCTGTCCCAGAGGAAAGCAGACTTTGTTCCAGACAGAAGCAGGATGTCAGACATTTCAGTCAGGGGGTGCTGCTGCTTGGTTTTCCCGAGTGGGTGACCAGCATCCCAGGGGAACGGGTGCTCTTGGCGTTAGTGAAGCAGCAAGGTGGGAGCCTGAGTGGCTGCACTGGATAGAAAATGCTTATTTAGAGTGCAAAAGAGAAGAAAGGAGCCACAAAAGAGAGAACTTCAGACTACTGCATGTGCAAGAAAAGTTAGGGATTTCTGACTGCATTGAGCGCCAGTACTGTGTCCCAGAGGAAACAAGAGAATGGCTGTTTTATGTTCAGCCTCCTGCCAGAGTGTGAGCTGGCCTGAGTGTCTGCCTGCTAAGTGTCTGAGCTGTCATGAGCTGGGCACTCCCAGATTCCAGCTGGCTGTTCCCATGCTGTTGGATTCACAGCTCAGGCCATTCCCATTGCTCCCTTCTTTCTCTGGACAGAGCATCTTGCAGTCAGGCTGCTGGCTCACACACGGATGTGTCCCTGCGAGGTTCCTCAGCACAGGCACTTTGTAGCACAGAGTAACCCATGTTCTTTTCTCCTCTTTTCCTTTCTTGTTGCCTGCTGCCCGAAGGCTGTTAGAAATGTGGTGGCAATGGTGAGTATGCTGTGCACGGGGGTGACACTGCGGTGCAGGGTGACGTGCCGGGGTCACCGCAGACCCGTGCCCTGTGCTGCACCGTGTCTGCACCCCCTCCCAGGCCTGGGATTTGCTCCACAGAGCTACTGTGGAAAAAGGCCTGTGTAAGCTTTTGTGGGTTGTGAGAGATGGGTGGTCCTGAGGTTAGCTGGTCCCTGATTAGTGGCTTTCCATCCTTGCTGCCCTGGCTGTGTTGGTGAATTACACGGGATCCTGGCATCTTAATTTGTGTCATTTTCTCTCTAGCTTGCTGCTCCTGTCCCTTGGGCACAGTTGAGAAACTTCTTTCCTGGAGGCCGTGGAGATATTAGGAAAGTCTTCCATGGTTTCATATGACTTGTTCTGCCCAGTTAATGAGTTTCTTAGGATTTGCATAAGGATTATGGCTCAGTCATGGAATGGGCTTTAGTGTATTTCTGTGAGCAGCCCCAGAGTATTTCTTTCCTTTTCTTTCCCTTCACAGATGTTCCTGCTGTGCTTCCTTCTTGCTCAGTTTCCACTGGCCACCCCCCAGCCCTCACCCCTGGTCTCTCCCTGCCTTTGCTGCTGTTCCAGTCTGTCTGATGTTGCTGTCCCTGAACTGTCCTTCTTCCCAGACCTTCCCATCTCACTGCTCTGTTCAGGAGCAGCAGCTGAACTGGGTGTCCAGGGAAGGGGTGTCCAGGGAAAGGGCATTGCTTTATCTGTGGCTGTAAGAGAAGCAGTGATGTGACTTGTAAGGCATGGCTAATGTCTGTATTGCTGTCTTCAGCTGCATCAAGTCCTGGTTCAACTTCAGGCAGGCGAGAAGGAGCAAGATTTCCCCTCTGCACCAATCCAGGTCTCCATCAGTGTCCAGCTCTGGAGGCTGCCTGGCTGTCATGAGTTTCTGGCAGCTCTAGGTAGGAAAACTCTTCCTTCTGTTGTCTCTCTAAACCCATTGCTGGTGTCTCATGTGGGAGCTTGAAGCCCAGCCTGCATTTGCCAAATTCCAAGGTCTGTGCTCTTCAGCTCCATTTCTGTGAGAAAACTGGAATTAATAGTAAATGGTTTGGCATGTAGGACACTGTCCCCTGAGATAAGTTTGGTATATAATTTCCAGACAACTCCAAATAATTTGCAGCTACAGGAGTGTTGACAGGAGCGATTTGTTAATGAGTGTGTGTGTTCCCAGTCCAGTGCCACAAAGCTCCCAACACCTGGAGAAGGTGTACTAAACAGTAATAAATAACAGACAACAAACTGAACATGAGAGGTGAAGTCATAGTCATCCTTCCAAGGGTGCTGCAGGCTGTCATACCTCTCTGTTCTGTCTGTGTTATAAATAAGATTATTCTTATTTGAGACAGAGGGTCTTTCTGTGAGCTGTAATTTTCTGTTCCATGTCCCACTACAGGTTTTGACCTTTGTGAAGTTGGCCAAGAGGAGGTCATTCTGAAAACTGGGAAACAAGCTACCAGGAGGACCATGCACTTTGCTCTACAATCCTTGCTGGCACTTTTTGGTAAAGCTGCTCAGTGTGTTTTTGCTCTTGTGTCATCTGATGATTTGATCAGAATGGCTTCTGCTGAAATCTCACACTCACATCTTTGCAGAGGTCACACACGTGTCCCACAGACCAAATGTGATACAGAGGCTGAAGTAAATGTTATTTTTGTATGGGAAACACTTGTCTGAGCAGAAGCTGGAGTCCAGCAACTAGAGGACATATAACTCATTCTTTGTTTTGAGATATAAAATGATAATGAGCTGACAACTTCCATCTGGGATACCTGGACAGAGGTTCTTGCCTGGGCTGTGCACTTCTTTTTCCTTACCTAAGTAGTAGTTGGTTGTTCTGAGGTAGCATAGAGCCTGAGGGCATGTTTTGTAGCATTTTCTCTTAATTCTGATAGAATGGTGCCTGGTTTTATTTGATTTTTATGGTGTACCTAGGGGCATGTTTATACATACCGTTGTCTTTTCTTTTTCAGATTCTACAGAGCTGCCCAAGCGCCTTAGCCTGGACAGTTCCTCATCACTGGAGTCACTGGCTTCTGCTCAGTCTGTTTCCAACCCTGTACCCCAGTATCAAAACCCTCCATTCTCTCCTACCTGTCCAGACAGCATTGCCTCAGATGCCATTTCTGTGTACAGCCTGAGCTCCATTGCTTCTTCCATGAGCTTTGTTTCCAAGCCAGAGAACATGCTGGATGGGGCAGGACACAGAGGGCGGCAGGATTATGAGAGGCCCAAGAATATCTATCCACACAGGTCTGCAGCTCAGAGCCAGCTGTCACCACAAGCCACTGCAGCCAGCAAAGATGAGGAAGAGTATGAAGGTTTCTCTATAATCAGCAATGAGCCTTTGGCCAGTTACCAAGAAAACATAAAACCAAGATTCTCCCCTGATCACAAACAGCCCAAAACTAGTCAGAACGGAGGCATTAAAGCATCCATCAACTCCAAAGGGAGCATAAGTACTCCAAATTCTCCTGTTAAAATGACTCTCATCCCCAGCCCAAATTCACCTTTCCAAAAAGTTGGGAAACTTGCAAGTTCTGATACTGGAGAATCTGACCAGTCTAGCACTGAGACTGACAGCACCGTCAAATCCCAGGAGGACAGTAATCCAAAGCTTGATCCGCAAGAGCTGGCTCAAAAAATCCTGGAGGAAACTCAGAGTCACCTGATTGCTGTTGAACGTCTTCAGAGAAGCAGCAGCCAGATGAGCAGGAGCACCAGCTCGGAGGATGGGGCTCCCAGCCCGGGCGGCGTGTCCGCCTTCCGCTCCTCCGAGACCAGCGCCTTCAGCCGCCCGCTCAGCTCCAGCCACAGGAACCAGTCTTCACCTCTTGCAATTAAACCAAAGCCTCCAACCAGGAGTTCATCCCTTCAGAAGGTCAGCTCTGGCTATAACAGCCCCACAACGTCGGAGATGTCAAACAGAGAAGGCACAGGCCAGTACGGTGGGCAGCCGTCTCCAGGTTGTGATTCGCACGGGTCACTAACTGAGCAGCCTCCCTTTAAACTCAAGTACCCCAGCTCTCCTTATAGTGCTCACATTTCTAAATCACCCAGAAATATCTCTCCAAGCTCAGGGCATCAGTCTCCTGGTGGCAGCACTCCATCTCCTGCTCTTTCTTATTCCTCAGCTGGTTCTGCTCGCTCAAGCCCAGCTGATGCCCCAGACATAGACAAATTAAAATTGGCTGCCATCGATGAAAAAGTGCAAGCAATTCACAACTTAAAGATGTTCTGGCAAAGCACTCCCCACCACTCCACCGGCCCAATAAAGATTCTCCGAGGAGCTCCTGGAACAATGACTTCTAAGAAAGATGTCCTCAGCTTGCTCAATTTATCACCACGGCACAGCAAAGAAGAAAGTGCAGAGAAGCTGGAACTGAAGGACCTGTCTATTGGGCAACACCTTGCTGCTTCACCACAGAAGATCCCTCCAAATGGACACAGATGCCCTGAAACCACAAATGCCATGACATCAGCTCATTCCTCACCTGGCAACACTCTGGGAGCCGTGCGTCCCCTGAGGCTGCCAGCTGGGAACGGGTATAAATTTTTGTCACCAGGAAGATTTTTCCCTTCCTCCAAGTGTTGAAATGTCCCGAGTACCAGCTGATGACTTACAGTCTTGTTGAAGTATTTGCTTCTGCCCACTTGCCTTTACCAAAACAGAACCAGTAGCTAAGCAGCCGTGGCCATGCCCTCAGCTGGCAGTGCCCAGGGATGGGACAGGCTGGCCTGCTGTCACTGTGGGGGCACACGGCCTCACACACATGGGTTTTTGTTTCCCTTATCAGGACCTTGGCCAGACTCACCTGATAACAGGTTCTTTGTAGTATTCAGTATTTGCAGCAGCAGGTGCAAAGCATCTGGTTGTCTGTTCCTTAAATACTGTCTTTTAAGCCACCTCCTTGTATTTCTTAACCAGAAGTTTTACAGCTGGCTTTTTGTACAGAAATTACACATATCAGGGGTTGGAGAGGAAAGGGAGAGGAGGGCCCGCATTCCTGTGTACCACAAAGAACATGGGTACAAGTCTCTGCCTGGAGAAAGATGAGCTATTTACTTGACTGCTTTCAAAGGCTGACAGAGGAGAAGACCACATGCCTCTAGATACCTCTGCCAGGTTGGCCAAACCAGAAACTGCTGTCAGTAAAACTCCATAGCAGCAGGATCTGGCAGTTCTGTTGCATCATTTAGAGACTGGTGAAACAAAGACAAGAGGAGAGAGGTGCCCCATTCTAAAATCTGCATCTCAGGTAACTTTTTTGGAAGCAAGGCGCTCAGATGAGACTTTGCTGGTTGGTCTGCTCAAAGGAAATGTTTGGGGCCTAACAAACCAGGTGAGCCTGTGTGTGTGGTAGTGAGTGTGTGTCAGAGAGACAAGTTCTGGTTTTATTGGGTGCTCTGGTCTCTCTGGCACACCACATTGGGAAGGTGAACTTTTTATCCTGGCAAGTTTTGGGCAGTACTTACATCTCTGTCTGCTCAGTGAGCACAGAAAAGGATTGCAGATGCTGCAGCTCAGAATATTATTTTGCAGTTCCACAGCAGGCAAGAGTGTGACATCAGTGTGTGTGATTCAGACATCACCTGACCAAAAAAATCCCTCCTTGATCCTGCTAACTCATTGCCAGGGCTCAGCGCAGGCAGGCGTGCGAACCTTTTCCCTTCTGTGGAGGCAGGTTTCCTTTGGAGCAGGTGTGGAAACAAGTTTCATTTGTGGAAAATGAAACATTTCCATTTGTGGAAACAAGTTCCATTTGGAGCAGGTGTGCCAGTGCAAGCAGCTGTTGGTGCAGCTGGAGCCAGAACACGAGGCAGCAAGCGGAGGGGCTGGATGCAGAACCTGAGTGCCCTCTGACATGTGGAGGAAAGGGGACCAAGAGCACCCCCAGGGCAGTATGTACAGTCAGCTTCCCTAGGCTAGGTGGGGTTTAGGAGTTAGGGGCAGGCTGGAGATGGTTTCTGAGTGGCTGAGGGATGCAGTGATGTGATCAGGATCCCAGTGATCATTTACATGCACTGAAGCCGTGGGCATGCGGCAGCATCGACGCCGCCACGTCAGCTCAGATCCACACAAGTTATTTGCAGGCTGTGAAGTCAGAGCACTGTATCACCAAGGTTTTTGGTGTCTATTCTGCACTCCCAGAATTGGCTGAGTGACTGAAGGCTAATCACTTCACCTCTCCGTGCCTCGTCTTCCCTTTCTATCTAAATGGGGATAGTAATACTTACCTACCTACCTCACAGAGGTGTAGTGAGGCTGAATTCATTAGGCCCTGAGTTTTAGCTGGATCTGAAGTCAACTTCCAGTCTTGCAGCTGAATGGAGAGTGCAGGCAGCTCTGTGGACGTACCAGAGGTACGTTGCTGATGCAGAGAATTGTACTTAGCATGGCTGGATGCTCTTGTTGTAAATGTGGATCTGATAATTTGTGATTTTCTTAGGGATCTTGGAGGAAGAGCATGATAGCAGGGCAGAGAATTCAGTTCTGGTACAGAAACATGAAAATGCTTAGGCTCAGCTTACTCGCAGGCATAATCAGATGAGTGCTGTGAGAATATTCTGGAGTCTGCTGGTTTCAGGAGAATGTTTTCCTTTTTATCGTTGCAAGAAATGAACACAAGCACTAAAGGTAAAGGATACTGGGCTGGGTTGTTAGAGCCAGCTAACAAGGGACGGGGGGGATCACCAGAGTTTTCAGTGCAGAGAGAAGGAGTAGTTACCTACTCGTACACAATGTAGCAGAACAGTTGAGTCAATCTGTTCAACTCATTATGGTGCAAGTTATTTGTCTGTACATGACATCTTCCTGTAATGGTTTGGTGCTAAACTTCACCTTCGTGTCATTTGGCAGGAAAGATTAAAACAGTGGGCCAAAATGAGTCAGCACAGTGTCTGCCCCTTGTGGAGACTGTGATGCTGTTGATCACGCCACTTGCTGTGGTCACAGGACTGCTGAGAGACTTCATGTGACCTGCTCTGTTTCTAACCAGCATAAACTTCTTGAAACGACATCCCAGGAACACCCAGGATGGAAGTGGGCAGCTTTTTGTTTATAGCAACAGCAAATACTCCCTATAGTGCTGCATAACACGCCAGAAATAAGCCTCTTTGTTGTAGTTTACTTCCATAACTAAAGGATCTTTTAACCTGTAGAAATTCTATGCTGCCATTTTGTTACAACCCATTTCTGTGCTCCAGCAAGTTTCATGCTGGCTTAAAGCTTTCAGACAGAGCTAAATCGGGGTGGGGGGTGTGGGGGAGTGGTTCTTCTGTTGTTGTTTTTAAGGAGGGGGGAGCTTTAGAAGCAGGGAAGGGTTCAGATGTAGAGAAAGTTCAGTATTTGGGGAATTTGATGTTGTATAAATATGGAAGGTGAGTGTCACTAGAACAGGTCTTTTGGGAAATAGGTCTCCGTTGACTTGGCACAGGTCACTTCCATTGGCTTGCCAGGAGCCATGAAATGCATGCTTACTCGTGGCTGGGAGACACTGCACACCTTGTCCCTCACTCCTCCACCTCCTGAATGAGAAACAACCCCTTTGTGAGGAAAAAAAGAGTTTTATCAGGTTTGCCCAATACATGGAGAAATTCAGGAAATGAAAATCACACGTTCTCCATTTGCTGTTAGAATTCCTTCTGTGGGTTTAATGCATTTGTCGTTGTTGTATTTGTGCATGGTACAAGTGACAACCCTGCGTAATACAGTGAGCAATAACAATTAGGTATTAACCACTTTCACACTAAACCTGCCACATGCAACCGTTCCCCAAGGCCACAGAATGTTTTGGTTTTGCCCTGTATGTTTTACTGTGTGAGATTTCAGATTTTTTTCTTGACTGTCTTTAGCTCCAACTAAATGGGAACAGTAAACAACCCCTGTGATCAAAATCTAGTTTAATTTGATTTTGTTGGTTAGCCTGTACCTCTGGCCTGATATTGATTTTCCTTCTGTTTAATCATACCTTAGTGAAACAAGGAAAAAGCATTGAGGGGGTGCTACCCCATGCATATCACTCTAGGCCATATTTTCTTTCATTAGGGCAAGCTCGTTCTGTGAACATCTCTTCCAAGTTGCAGAACAGATCCAGGGGCACAGAGGCGTCTGTGAATCTGTTAGGAAGCATTGTTAGTTTCAGCTGGATGGTGATAATGGGTTTGAGCAGTTCCGGGTTCATTGCATTGCCATGCTGCCCAGCAGGGCTGCACGTGTGTGTGGACACTCGTCCCCTCAGCTGCAGAAGAGCACTGGAGACAGTGACCCAGAGAAGATGGTCAGCAGAGGCTTCCCAGCAGCAGCCCTTCAGCACTCTCTCTCCCTATGTGCAGTGTTAGCCATGTTTGGCCTCTATGGACTTTCTTTGTAAATTAAAACTCTGTTTCCAGACAGCATTAAACTTTTTATATTATGAAATTTACCATGTAAAAAGATTTTCATATTTTTATTGAAATTGCTAAGGCATTTGGCCTTTTCTTCTTTGTGATTTCAGTGTCTATTAAAGCATGAGTTCTCTCAGTGCCTCAGTCTCTTGATCTGGAGGGATGTTGGGGCAGGGTGGTTGGTGGCTCGCCGCTCTCTGCCCACACTCAGCTCCCCCGTGTGACTGCATCCTGTGGCAGAAACTCACAGCAGCTCTCCTCAGCTCCCTCTGCAACTTTCCTCCCCTTTCTGTGCAGTGCAGTGTTCCTGTTACCAGCACTCACTGGGAATTGCTTTTCCTTCCCCTGACAGGTGGTGGGAGCGCCAGTATTGGCTCGTGTCTCTTGTAGTCAGCAGCGAAAGGACTCACAGGGCTGGGAGGAGCTCTGAGAATCCTGAGAGAACCCAGTGCTGAAGGGATGAGACTCTCCCCATAGCAATGCCAGCTGGAACTTGATGAGTTAAATCTTCCTTCTGCCCCCACATGAAACTGGACACATAAAGCTGTACTGGGGCCACACACTCAGCCTCTGAGAGCAGCCAGGGGCCACTGGCAGTGCTGGTTCTGCCACAGGCTGAGCCTGGGCTGGAGCCCTGCCATGAGGAGCAGCTCCTGGGACAGCATTCCCTCCCCCACAGGGGCTGTGCTGGAGCTGGGCTCAAGTCTGTGCCAGGTCTGGGGTCAGCGGGACGTGGCTCCTTGTGACACTTGTGCGTGGCAGGATGCAGCTGTAAACAGAGGGTTTGGGGACTGAGCAAACACCAGACAAATGTTGTCCATATGGGGAAGGAGCAGCAGCAGGGACTGCACGCTGCCAGCGTTTTGAAAAACCAAATAAAGGAAAACGCTGAATGCTTGGGGAAACAGAGATTTACAACCCCCTCCAGCACAGCCCTCATCACTGCTGTGCCTCATGGCCAGAGCCACCGTTCAAGGATTTCCATGGATGTATGTGCCCATGGGAAGAGCCTGCCGAGGGTTTTCCTTACATCCGTTTATGAGGGGGAGGAGTGTTTGGCAACACTGAATTTTATCTTTGTGTAAATGCCTCGTTGGTTCTGGCTCCTGGCAAGAGGAAATGTGGGTGATGATGGCTTCTCCAGGGAAAGGGGAGCCAGGGGGCTGCAGAGAGGGCCGTGGGTCACCTCTGGGGAAAAGGATGCACCATTGGAACACAAGCGTGGAGCTTGTGGTTGTTTTTTTTCTTTCCGGTTTACCTGGTTTTATGTTTGTGTGTGCATTCCAAACAGAGGGGAAGTAAAAGTCTGCATGGCTGTGGAAAACATCTGGGGATAAAAATGGAAGCAAATCCATATATTTAGAATACGTTATTTTGAGTAAATCCTGTCGTTTTCCCTGAATTACAGCTTTTGAGAACCTCAAAGTGGAAGTGTATTTCCCGGCTGCTTTGTTCTTAGGGCAACATTTTGCCACAGGATAACTTCCACCATCACGTAAACCAGAATAAAGCCACGTTCAACGCAAAGGACATGCCTTGGGTGGTCCCATCCCTCTGCCTCGGTAGAACTTGTCCCTGTCACACTGCCCTGCGCTGGCCGGTATCACTGCCCCAGCACCCCTGAGGCACCACTGGAATTCCTCTCCTCCAGGAGCAGTGTTCAGGTTCCTCACAGCCTGAAGGGCTCCACCTGGGGCTGATTTCAGCCTTCTTTCAATGTTTCTGAGCTTTTAGACCTGCAGACTCCTTTCATTTTGTATTTTTAATGCCAGCTGAAGGTCCAAGCCCCAGCCCGGCTGAACCTTGTTGGGTTGTCAGGTCCGTTATTAATCCCTGTCGTCCTTCTTGTGACTGCGATGGAGGCTACAAGAAACGGTCTCACAAGAGGGCGGCATTGGCCGCGGAAACCGAGCCTGCTACGGCTTCGGTGTGGTTTAATCTGCGTGGCAACACAGGGGCAGAGTGAACTGGGATCCGCGGGTAAAGGATTTTGCTTGAAACAGATTGCGAACGGGAATTTGAGCTTCCCCCCGTGTGGCAGGGGCAGAGGAGCGGCGGTGTCACCAGGGCAGCGACACTGCCAAGGCCGGCGGAGCCGCACCGGGTGCTCGGTGTGACAGCGGAACCGGGCTCCCCGAAATTCACCAACACTGCAGCTCCTCGCTTCCCGCACGCTGGGGGTGACCCCGTTCGGCAACGGCGTCCTGAGGGGCCGACACCGCGGAGCGGGCAACCGGGGTGTCCGGCACCGGCCCGGCCCGGCCCGGCCCGCCAGGCAGTGCGGAGGGTCCGTTCCACTGCCGTGCGGGGCTGCGCTCGGTACCGGAACCGCCGGGCCCGGCCTCGGCCCCGCTCTCTGGCCCCGCTCTCCGGCCCCGCTCCCCGCCGGGCCGGGCCCCTCACGCCCCGCACCGGCGCCCGGCGATGACGTCACCCCATCGGCAACGCCGGGAGGGCGGACGCGCACCGGAGCCGTCCCGGCGCGTTCCGATTGGCTGCTGACGGGTGAGGTGTGCGCTCGAGGGAG
>VXAX01003134.1:72270-96761 GCA_013399835.1 Leptocoma aspasia
CCGCCGGTGCTTTCTCCCCGTTTTCCGTAGAAAGCTGCTCGGATGGCAGCGGTGACAGCCCCGGAGTGGGGCCACGGCCCTGCCCCGCTCCCGGCTCCCTGCTCTGGTGACGCCGGGAGCTCCACGCCGCTGGGTGGATCTGGCCCGTGGGGGCTCCTGCCAGCAAAGCACGAGCTGGTTTGTTTCTCTGTCCCACTTTTTGGCTCCTAATTTTACTTCAAAGTCCAGTGGCTGTAGCCTCCGTGGTAGTAAAGGTAATGTGTAGGTTCAAAAGTTTGTAAACAAATTTAGCATACACAAAGTTATTACGACAGAGCTGGAAGTAGATCCCAGATTTCCTGGCTCTTTTGTGCGGCTTCTACCATCTTCCATCCCTTGATTTTCCTTTTGTAACGTATCTGGTGTTGAACTTTGCTTGGGTTTGTTGTGTCATATCCAAAGCCTCCCTGTCACAGAGATTTCTGAAGAGAAGCCTTGAATTGGCTCCTTTTGCCAGTTCTTTCTTCAGCATCTGTGTTATATCTGTTATCTGCAGGTGAAATCTAATGATTCATTTTACTGAATTTTCTCTTTTCCTCTTTCAGCCGGGTGGTTTTACCTTGCTCAGTGCAAGAGGTATGTCCTGATCCTCCCTGCTTTATTCAGACTGAGGGGTGGGAGGGGATTTTGTGTCAGAAATGTGACCAGCCGGAGTGCAAACATTCCCTGTGCTGTGGCAATGCTGACAGGGATGAGTGACACAGGTGTGAGCCCTGTTCTGATCAAGGAATTTCCGAGGAAGCAAATGCAGCACAGAGCCTTGAGGTGTTCTGAGCCTTCCACTGCCACCAGTACAGTTGTGCCCTGTGGCAGCACTTTGCTGCTGATCCAGCACTGAGGGACTCCAAGCCTTTTCCTGAAGCCACAGGTGTAGTTGTCTTCCCAGATCCGAAGCCAGCAATGCAAATGGCACTGAAGCACATTAAAATGAGAATCATGATAGGATGTCTGTCATGACAGGGTGCTGAATGTGCTTGTGAGGGAAACACTACACTTGTTCTGCAGTGTGTGTTTCCTGGGTTCTGTAAGGGCAGCGTTTAGTTAGTTGAAAGTGTGAACTGGGCAGGCTCAGAGCACCAAATGGGTCACTCCAAAATCTGTAAACTCAAAAGTGATATTTCTTGGTGCAGCAAAGAACAACAAACACACTTAGCTCTTGGGATAGGAAAAATGAAGTTATGGTGTGCACCAAAGTGTTGGGTTGCTGTGGAACAACCTGGGTGTAGACCTGGTGTTTGTGAGCTGCAGATACCTGTTGCCAAAAAGTTGTCAGAGTTCACTAAATATCTTTTATATGGTGTATTTTACTTTGCTGATAATCTTTTTTGTACTACTGAATTGTCAGAGGAAAGCTAATTGTTTTTTAACGTGTTAAAAGTTTTGGCCAACTTTGGTGCTAACATTTGACTTCTCTTCCCTTTGCAGTATCAAGTTGGGCAACTTTATTCTGTGGCAGAAGCTAGCAAAAACGAAACAGGAGGTGGGGAAGGAATTCAGGTCTTAAAAAACGAGCCTTATGAGCAGGATGGCGAGAAGGGACAATACACTCACAAAATCTATCATTTAAAGAGGTGAGAAAAGCCTTGATGCGTGTTGTAGTCCCTTGGTATTGAGCAAGAAATGTTTAAAGGTGAGGGTAGCCTTCCATTGTTTGCCATTCTGGGACGCTTGTGGGTGTTTTCCTTATAATTTGCTGAATTGTGCATGAGTGCTCTGGTGAGTGGGGAAATGTGACATACAGTGGATTTTAAATATGTGGGATACTTGTCTGGGACAGCTGAAAGAATTGTGTTTGCTTGCTCTAGGCAGGAGTCAGAGATGAGTGGGACATGAAGTTCCTGCTGCAGGTCAGGAGCTGCTTGCCAGGGAGCTGGAGGTGAGGGCTCTGTGCAGTGCTCTTCCTCACCAGGTGTCTTTGCTGCTCTGCAAGAGGAAGGATAGCACAGCTTTCCTCATGATCACACAGCTCACTCTCAATTACCTTGTTGTTACCTTTCCCATTTTTTTATTAATCATGTCGTAATCAGGAAGGTTTTTGAAGTTCCTGTGTATTTCACTGCAGGTCACAACGTACATCATAACCCTTCAAATGCTTGGGTAGAATGTGCCTTTCTTATTGGAGTGGAAGGAACCAATGAGGAATTTCAGCTGGCAGGATTTTAAACCCATTGTCCATGTTTGTTTTCCCAGTAAAGTCCCTGGGTTTGTAAGGATGATTGCTCCAGAAGGCTCCCTGGTGTTCCACGAGAAGGCCTGGAATGCATATCCCTACTGTAGAACAAGTGAGTCTCCCCCATGTGTGTTCTTTTGTTGGTGTTTTTATATGTGAGACCTTTCAGAAACAATTGTATCTAATAATGCTCTGTGTTTTCTTTTCCTTTTCATTGCACGTGCTTCCCAACGACACCAGTTGTGACAGTGAGTATTTGAAATCCTACCAGTCATATACTGGGGTTTTTTTTGAGATATATTTTGTCTGTTACTACCATTACAATTGTCTGGCTCCAGCCTGTCAGATGTGCCTTGTTAGGACTCCTGGTGGAGAGCTCTCTGTTACTTTATTTGTCTGCACCTGGCTATAATTAGGACTGTAATTTGTCAGAGAAATTATTTCATTTTCTATTATTTCTTTTATGCCTTTAATTACCATTATAGATGCATAATGTCTGTCCTGGTAAGACATAATGCTAAGAAAAGTGGGAGGGGAAAAGTGGCATATCAGAGGCTTCTACACTGCTGAATGCAGAGGAGCAGTGAAATGGAATCAGTCCCTGCCTGTCTGAAATGCCATTGCTGTAAAATGAATTCCTGCCTCAGTTAAAATGGGCTAACTGGGAATCTAAGTGGATCAGCACAGCACAGGATTTGGGTTTGTTTTTTTAAGATGCATTGTTAGGAGGACACATCACTAAAATTTTCATGCCGTTTTACATGTTTTGGTGACCTGTTTAATGAAAACTTATTAGTTAAATGTTAAGCTGCTTTATCTGCTCACTTGCAAACATGGTTTAGATTGTTACCATGTGGATGTGACACAAGTGAGTTTGAACTGTTGAGCTTGGCTCATCGTGATACCTGTGCACACAAATGTGTGCCCTCTGACTTCTGGAATCAGCAGGGCTCTGTCATTGTCTTTAGATGTACAATTTGGTGGCAGCTGGACCGTTATGATCCAGCTTTATTATTGTAATTGTGCTGTAGATGTACAGTAACATCTAACTGCAGGATTAATAATTAGAAAATTATTTGAACGTTGAGGTAAAGAACTTAAGGGTTGAGGAAGGAGGACAGCAAATGGCAGGGTTATTTCTACTGGTGTGCACAGGTAGAGCTGGATTTCTTAAACATGACTGGTTTTAATTTATTACTCAATGCTCTAAGATTTTTTTTTTAAGATTATCATGTACCTATTTCTGTGTGTAGGTAAGGGGCTGTTTCTCTGGTAATTTCAATAGATTGTGTTGCTAGTCAGGGATTAGTAGTGGCATGTATGTAGGTACCATTTATCTAAACTTAGAGCAGAGAGGTGTAATCAGACTTGTGCTTTTTGCTTTTTAATTCTTACAGAATGAATACATGAAAGATGACTTCTTCATAAAAATTGAAACCTGGCATAAACCAGATTTGGGAACAACAGAGAACGTGAGTTGGGGTTTGCATACCAAACCTTAGTGCAGTTGTACAACTAGGACAGATAAAGTATTTCACACCTGGTGATGGTGGATAATTACTGCATGAAGTCAATGCCTGACCAGTGAGTAAAGCAAGAAAAGCATTTCTCAGGTCCTTGCAAGATGGTCAAACTGTCTCATCTAAGGAGATCCAAGGACTGGAGGAGGAGGGGTTTGGTTTTTATGTTTAGAGGTCAATACAGATGCTTGATTCTCATGCAAATACTTAAAATAGCTTTTCAGCAGGTCTTTTTTTTTAATTTCATGTTCTTTTGCCGTAGACATGCCACTGAGAGTTAGGCTGATAAGTTTATTTGAAAACAGGTTTCACAAGACCACTGGAGTTGATCAGTGAACACTCTGTAGTTAAATATTGAAGGTGCCTCTGTGAATTGTCCCTGCTGGTGATGTTCTTGTTTTTCTCCCCAGACAGTCCCCCACAATTTGGTTCCTGTGTCACTTCTTGAGAATTTTGATCTGTGGTGACAAACATTTATAAACCATCCAGAGAGGAGTAGTAGTCAGTCTGTTCCCAGTGCTTGGGTGAGCTGTAACTCTGGATGTGCTACACAGAAGGGGGATTGTTCTTGGACAGCTCCACTGGCTGTAACTGAGTTTAGATGTGCTGGACAGACCACAGGTGTGGAGCTGATTCCATCCTCAGACCTTTACACACCCTCAGACTACACCTGGTCCACCTTCAAGGCAGTCCTATGATTCAGGGAACCTATGAGATCAGTTAGGTTATTAAAATCTGCATATTTGCACTTGGAATTTTTACACTTCTAGCTCAAAAAGTTAATGCAGATTATGGAACGGGTAATGGTTCTAATTAGAGCTTGATTTCATTAGTGCTAACAAATGTGTCAGATGAATACAGCTTAATCTTAAATCCAGGTTTCCTGAATGCACAAGAAGGGAAGACTTTGTGCTTGTTTAAAATTGATTAGTGAGTGAATTAAACTGTAATTGTGGAGATCATTCCCTTTGAGAAAGGCAGAGGAAGAAAGGGTAGGTTTGGAGAATGCTGCCTTTACAGCATCCTGAAAAACTCCCTGGCATGTACTGCACAAGGTGCATCACTGTGTGATTCCCAGCATGGGAATAATTCCTTCTTTTTTTTTGCAGGTTCACAATTTAGATCCAAACACATGGAAGAGTGTTGAGGTTGTCCATATTGACATTGCAGATAGAACTCAAGTAGAACCAGGAGTAAGTAAATGTTGTGCTGTTGGGATTGGGATGTAGCATGCAGCTGGTTCCACTTGTGCTTTGTGTTTTTAGTGAATGAGCTAAAATGGTGTGGATTTCACCCAACAGTGACATGAGAAGTGTCTTTAACAGAACCATTCATTTATGTGCCTGCCTTCCTTCTTTGATTTTACTGCTGATTCTTTGTGCACATCTGGATCTGCTGGGGCTCTCGCCTGGTTTGTTAAATTGTAACAGCTGGACTGTTGGACTGTGTAATATTTTTTGAACAGTAGGGAAATGGTAGGCACTAATATGGAGACTGCGTTTGCACAATAAATGTGATTGTCTTGGTTTTGTGCAAGGAGGCTCTTTATACTGTTTAACTGTTATTTTCTGAAAGTAGATACTTGGATATCCTACATTCTGGGGAAAGGACTTCATTGCAGAAAGTCCTTGAAACTATTTTCAGTACATAATCCTCTTTTTTCTTTTGTATATTTGACCTACAGAGTATCCAAACTGAGTGCAGAGTGGTCTCATCTAGAGTCTTAAGTCTCTTCTGACGTTTCTACATTTCTGTTTCCTTTTTATAAACTTTTAACACCATTTCCACTTTTAGCAAGTATTTTAGAGGATATTTGCAGATTCAGACTCACAGTATAGCCCATTTTTGTGTAGGAATACTTGGGATTCATTTTCACCATGTGATTGAATTTTTTATTTCTGTTTCATCTCCCAGAAACTCTGTTTTGCTAAGTCTGACTTCATTAACCAAAGCCTGGCTTTGTGACTAAACTCTTAGCAGACACTGGTAACTCTGAGTTACCTGCAGACTGACATCCTTGGTGTTTACTTGTTTTCCCCTTCTGGGATGAGACATCAGGAATTCTCTGGGACCCACACTTGGAGTCTTTTCTGTTATAAAAGTCTGTAATTTCTGGCCTTTGTCTTCTCTCTCTTCACTTCTTAGGACTTCAGGAGAGACACTTTGTACTTGTGTTGATATCGTTATCAAGCTTAGGTAATGGAACTTGAATTCTATTTTTTTCTTGGAAGTTCAGCTACATCATAACAAAATTGCCAAGACTGACACTCCTGTGGTGCTGCAGTTACTTCAGTTTCAGGGCTTCAATCAACATAAATATGAAGATATAAATTTCTTTAAGCTACTGATGGCATGCATGTGCTGACTCGTGCTCATTTAAGTATGTATAGAAATAATTTGGGTGACAGCTGTGACTTTTTTAGATACACATTTAACACTGCCTTCTCTTAATCATCTCCAGCATGCAGTCTGTGTCACTTTATGTTGTTTGTATGTGACTTCCCAGGAGAGAAAGACTTTTTAAAGTGTAAGCAAAAATGAACACTCACTTAACATCAGAGGAGGCTGTGGTTTTTGAAATAATTTGTAGAAAAGTAGAATGTAGTGAAAACAAATTGAAATCAGGTTTACAGCTATTTTTGTGCAACAAAGACATCACATGTCTTGTTTAGGTCATAGTGGATCTTTATTGCTTGAAAGAAAGTTCTAAAATTACAGTTTTGTACGGATCAGTCAGATTACACATGCCTTAAGAGTTTGGATTTCTGGGTGCTGTCTGTTTTTCTACAGTTTGAGGAAATATATTGGAATATAGGAATTGCTCTTTTGTAGTCTGTAAGGAGGTGTTAAAAGATTCTCGAGTTACAGAGCTTGATAGGTGGATCTCTCCGATTTCAGACTTAATTTACTACAGTAGGCAGCTAAAAACAGCTCCATGTTATTAGTGCTGAACCTTGGAACCATCATGCAATGACACATCCCATGGGACAACCTATTTGTGTACAAATATGATGTGCTTTTAGTTTTATGTCCCTCTTTTCATCCTGTTTATAAATATTCATCTCTTCTAGCCTCGTTCCTGGAGACCTTTAACTTCTCTGGGCATGGCACCATGATGTGTGTCCGTGATAACCAGGCTGCTTTCATTTCTCATTGGAACCTTGGCATTCTTTCAAAGGTGATCTCAGGCAATGGTTCCCCTGGCAGCTGTACTGTAGCTGCAGGATTCTTCAGGAGATGGGGGAGATGGGAGTGATTGCAAGACATTTTTTATTTAAATCCATTTAGCTAAACCTAGATGCTAAAGCTGAAACACACGAGTGTACAGTGGTGCTGGTGACTCTTTCAGTTACAAGACATGGGAGTCATGCACTGAGTTGGGAGTGTGACATACTTGGATGAACCTGATTTTGGTCTTCTGGTGTGCTGTGGATGAGCACTCACAGAGCTGTGGATGATGTTGGAGGGAAGTGCTGGTAGGTGTTTCCTTCCACAGGATCTGTATATGACTTTTTTGGCTCGATAACACCAGTAGTATGTACATTCTCTTGCTTAAAACACTAATACAATATTGAGCTGGAAAGCCAGAATTTGTCACCTGCCTAGTTAGTATGTTCTGCCTAGTTAGTAGCCGCTCCACGTTCAGTTCCATTTTCATGGGATTGCAGATCAGGCATCAGAACTGTGTAATTTTCATGTTAGGTTCTAAAAGTTTTCTTAAAATCATTCTGTCCTGTATAAATGCTTTAAATTTTTATACCATTTGATAGTGAACCATGAGTTCTCAGGAGCACTGTTACCACTCTGAGGAGGTCTAAAGACTCAGAATGACAACTGTAAAGAAGTGCCCAGGTTCTGGATTTGTTGTGATATTACTTTATTGTATGTGGTTCATGGTCTCTCTAAATCATTCTTTATAATAGATGTTTGCATTCATGCATATTATATTGAGAATTGAACAGAAACTGCCAGTGAAATGGTATTTGTGTATTTCTTTGAAATGGTTTTGTTCCTCTGTCTTGTTATGCTGCTGCAGGCTGATGTTTGCATGTCTGGCTTTCCAGAAGGCTTCAGGGGTTTGATCTGTAATATTTGCTCCAGCAGCTGCCTGTTTTTCTTCCTAAGAAGGACTTGTTGTTGTCAGGAGTTAAGCTCTTGCTGCACAGACATTTTCCTTAAACTCTGCAAAGAACTGTTGTTTATTTGTACTTTGGCTCTAGTCCAGTCTTCTTCCCTGCATGCTTGTAGGATTTGTGTGTAGTGAAGAGTTCCTACAATGCTCTCCTGTCCATCTAGGCTCTAGTCTATAAAGGGTTTTTCCTGTCCTTAATAGGATTTGGGTTAACTGAGTTCTAAAAGGTCTTGGTTCAAAGCTTCTGTCTCTAGCATAGAAAACTTTACCGTGACTCCTCTATTTTCTTGGAATTTCTCTTTTCACTCCTACATTTTACTCATAGATAACATTTTCTTCCCCAGTGTTTCCAGCTGTGGTTATTTTTGCATGGGTCCTAAATGCAAGAGCACAGTTGCTTTTTACCAGTGTCCCTGTGCAATGGGAGGTAGGATGGCAGGTAACAATATTGTCCCTGGGGTATCCAAACAAATCATTCAACTCCATAAACCAGGCAGATCAAGGCTGCACATGTAGCTCAGTTTAAATGCCTCATGCCTCACACCACAACAGTGAACTCTGCTTTGGCAGGATGTTCACACAGTGAAAAAAAATTCAGGGTTGTCTCAATGCAGTACCTGGTTTTATTTATAAAACTGGCACTAAGATGTGGAATTCCTGTGTTTCTGTTTGGCACGTTGCTGCCCCAAACCAGCAGCAGTTCTGCCAGCAATTAGTTACATAGAGCAAAATTGTTTATCCATTGCTGTATCTTGATTCACTTCAATGTCTTCTATCCAGTGGTTGAGAGAAATTTTTAAAAGGCAGTCATGATCAGTAATTTAAAACATTCATTGAATTTCTGTAAAAACATTTTGCTATAGCATTCACATAGGTATCTTAAAGGTGATTTAAATATAAAGAAGATGACTTTTTCCACTTAAGGATTGTTAAAAAATAATTTTTAAAAAGTGTATCACAATGAGCCTCCAGGACAATGCAGAACCTGAGGATTCCAGTGGGTTGCACCTGTCCTCTCCCACAGTATTTGGAAATACCTTGTGAGATGAGAAGTTGGTCTCAGACACAGCCAGTGGTTCTGGCTCAGTTCTGTGCTCAGTGCAGCAGGAGAGACTCAGGGTTGGATGTTGTGCTGCTGTGTATTTGCTCTTTGTGATGTCTGTGGAAAGGACATGGGCTTTATTACAGTAAAATCATAAATAAGTGGGTTTCACTAAAATTCAGGTGACAAATATGGCTTGTAGTCTTTCTGCAGGTATAATAATTGAAAAAACTTTAAATGTGTAAGCGTTGCTGTGCAGTGCTAATGCTGGTCCCTCAGCTCTGAGGCAGGGGAAGGCTTGTGGAGCACCATGGCAGCCCCTGCTGAGGTTGGCTGACTTGAGTGGGTTCTTCAAACTAGGATGTTGTTTCAGCTTAGAGAGAGAACTAGAGGAGAGTCCTGGTTTGTGGAAGTTCATAAAACACTGGTTAGCAATGGGATTGAAATGTCTTCACTCACTTGGCTTCTTCTAGGAAATACCTGCTCAATTCCTAAAGTGTATGTTTGAGTCCTCAATATGGAAGTTTGAACACCTAGTAATGTTTTCTAGATAAATTAGGGTTTCTTCAGCCTATTTTCATATGCAGTGTAGGTAGGTATGTTAAAAGAACTGGGAACAATGAGAGAAAACTGGGGAGAAGAAAGTGGAACAGCTGATGTTCTGTAAGTGAAATCAGATTCCTCTGAGAGGACTTCCTGGATTTTTCAGCTCCATTTGGCTTGCAGTAGGTTTTTGTAAATGTCAGAATGTCTGTGAAGGCATTAACAGCTAGTATGTGTAGCCTTGCTGTGTGGATTCAGAATTTAGTCTAGAAGTAGCCTTTGTTCCTCTGTGCTGATGGAAGAACCTGGAGCTGAAAACTGATACTGTCTTCAGCACACAGGAGCTGCTTCTCTCACACAGGAGGTGTTTCTTTCACTCTGTGTTCTGCAGATTTTGGCTTCACTGAAACTTTATTATGGAACCTTAAACTCTGCTAAACTTTCTTGGGGTTTTCTCTAGCACCTACCAAGCATTTGTTCTGCTTTGAAGCAATTTAAATTGTTACAGTTGGGTTGTGTGGGTGTAATGGTAATCCTGGATAAATGTTTTTAATACACAGTATAAACCTTACTTGCTTTCACTGAGCCCGGAGTTCTTAATCCTCTCCTAGTTTCTGTGGCAGCATCTTTATCAAATAATCATTTTCATACCACTCATCAGTACAATTCAGTAAACCCATCTGTTGGAAGCATTTGTCCTTTTCAGCTCTGTACCCATTGGCTTTCCCCCCCTGCAAGGGGGTGAGCAGAGCTGTCCACGGTGAGGCAGCACCATGTGGGCTCTGCCTTTGGCTCAGGCTGGATCTCAGAGCTGTGTAAGGGAGTTGCTTCTGCCTCCTTCCCCCTCTTGTTCTGCCTCCTTCCCCCCCCTGTTCTGCCTCCTTCCCNGTTCTGCCGCCTTCCCCCCCCTGTTCTGCCTCCTTCCCCCTCCTGTTCTGCCTCCTTCCCCCCCTGTCCTGCCTCCTTCCCCTCCTGTTCTGCCTCCCCAGCAGTGGCCATGTGTTGCAGCCTGAATAGCTTTAGCATGCTGGTTGCTGAATTATTGCCTTCTCCTCCTCTCAGGGGTCACAGACCCGGTGGGACAGTGCAGATGTCACAGTGTGCACAGCACAGGGCAGCCCTGGAGAGCTGTTGTGTTGGAAGCAGGTGTGATGGAGCCATGGAACCAGCCTGGCAGCTGTGCTGCACCCATCCTGCTCCAGAGCACTCGGGGAATCATTTTGGCAGCCATGAGCAGAAGCTTAACACAGTGGGATATTGGATCTGGTGGTGTTTTCTGACTCTCAGAGTGTTTTATGTTACAGGACTACAAAGCTGATGAAGATCCTGCATTATTCCAGTCAGTTAAGACGAAGAGAGGACCTCTGGGGCCAAACTGGAAGGTACTAGGAACTGTTGTTACAGCCTTATGAAGTCTTTATCAGCAGAAGAACAAAGGTCATGGTTCCTTCAGAGCTTGGCTCAGCTCCAGTTGAGGAACAAATTTTCTGTGGCCCAGCACATCCCCCATGTGACACCCCAGTGGCACCCAAGAGCAGCACAGAGCTTGTCAGTACCCCCTGCCAGCCATCAGAATCTATCCCAGGAGGAAATGGGCTGTGTGTGCCACACCAGAGATCCCCACAGGAACTGAGCAGCCTATTGCTGTTCCTTGGAGTGAATCACAGGGAGTCTGTCAGGAACAGCCCCAAGTTACTGATTAGAATGTTGTTTTTCTTCTTTTCTGTAATAATGCTTAGAATCATATTTTATTATCATAACAACGTGGTTAAATTTAATTAATTTACTATAAATTAATTATACTATTTATAATTCTAATGCATTAATTAGAATTATAGTTTCTAATAACTAAACTTTTAAAGTATTAAAATTTCTTTTCTATTATCCCCAAACAGAAGGAGTTAGCAACTGATGAGGAGTGTCCCAAAATGTGTGCTTACAAATTGGTGACCATCAAATTTAAGTGGTGGGGACTGCAGAACAAAGTTGAAAATTTTATACAAAAGGTGAGTACTTCTGCCTTTTGGGGCTGTGTTGATGTGGGGGTTTGAGAAGGAACAGTGGTGCAGTTTCCTGTTGCTCACAGCCAGGGAATTCCTGTCCTTTTCCCCAGGCAGTCAAACCATTTGTGTCTTGGTTTGCTGCAAGTGGGGCTTCACTGGCAGGACCAGAACAATTCTCTAGGGAAAAAAGNTTTAATACACAGTATAAACCTTACTTGCTTTCACTGAGCCCGGAGTTCTTAATCCTCTCCTAGTTTCTGTGGCAGCATCTTTATCAAATAATCATTTTCATACCACTCATCAGTACAATTCAGTAAACCCATCTGTTGGAAGCATTTGTCCTTTTCAGCTCTGTACCCATTGGCTTTCCCCCCCTGCAAGGGGGTGAGCAGAGCTGTCCACGGTGAGGCAGCACCATGTGGGCTCTGCCTTTGGCTCAGGCTGGATCTCAGAGCTGTGTAAGGGAGTTGCTTCTGCCTCCTTCCCCCTCTTGTTCTGCCTCCTTCCCCCCCCTGTTCTGCCTCCTTCCCCCTNGAGTGTTTTATGTTACAGGACTACAAAGCTGATGAAGATCCTGCATTATTCCAGTCAGTTAAGACGAAGAGAGGACCTCTGGGGCCAAACTGGAAGGTACTAGGAACTGTTGTTACAGCCTTATGAAGTCTTTATCAGCAGAAGAACAAAGGTCATGGTTCCTTCAGAGCTTGGCTCAGCTCCAGTTGAGGAACAAATTTTCTGTGGCCCAGCACATCCCCCATGTGACACCCCAGTGGCACCCAAGAGCAGCACAGAGCTTGTCAGTACCCCCTGCCAGCCATCAGAATCTATCCCAGGAGGAAATGGGCTGTGTGTGCCACACCAGAGATCCCCACAGGAACTGAGCAGCCTATTGCTGTTCCTTGGAGTGAATCACAGGGAGTCTGTCAGGAACAGCCCCAAGTTACTGATTAGAATGTTGTTTTTCTTCTTTTCTGTAATAATGCTTAGAATCATATTTTATTATCATAACAACGTGGTTAAATTTAATTAATTTACTATAAATTAATTATACTATTTATAATTCTAATGCATTAATTAGAATTATAGTTTCTAATAACTAAACTTTTAAAGTATTAAAATTTCTTTTCTATTATCCCCAAACAGAAGGAGTTAGCAACTGATGAGGAGTGTCCCAAAATGTGTGCTTACAAATTGGTGACCATCAAATTTAAGTGGTGGGGACTGCAGAACAAAGTTGAAAATTTTATACAAAAGGTGAGTACTTCTGCCTTTTGGGGCTGTGTTGATGTGGGGGTTTGAGAAGGAACAGTGGTGCAGTTTCCTGTTGCTCACAGCCAGGGAATTCCTGTCCTTTTCCCCAGGCAGTCAAACCATTTGTGTCTTGGTTTGCTGCAAGTGGGGCTTCACTGGCAGGACCAGAACAATTCTCTAGGGAAAAAAGCAAAGTCTTCATGGAAGTGGCTGTTCTGGTTTGGCTTCTGCCAACTTGGAGCTGGGACAGATTTTAACAACATTCTTCACAATTTTCAAGTAATGTGAATGGCTGAACTTTCTTGAAACTCTTTTTTTGATAGTGAAATTTGTTCATTCTTTCCATATTAAAGCATTTGAGAAATGAGGTGAATTTAAATTGGATCTAGGGATGTGAGGTGCTGAATGTGTAGCAGTGTGAAGCAGCACTCACTTGAAGATTTTAACTCTTCAAACTGAGTAGCTGCTATCACTTCACCAGCCTTTAGCAAGTCCTACCTGGGATCTAATGCTTGTTTATCTCCTTAAAGCAAGAAAAAAGGATATTTACCAACTTCCACCGCCAGCTGTTCTGTTGGATTGACAAGTGGATTGAGCTGACTATGGAGGACATCAGGAGAATGGAGGATGAAACCCAGAAGGAGCTGGAAGCGGTAAGAAAGCTTTTTTTTAAGGCTCAGATGTGAGTGTTTCTACCTTCAGATCTATCTGTGCAGAAACTGAGGCAAGTTGTGTGGTGTCCATGCCTGTGTGTGTGCTTGGGCAGTTGCTGATGAGCACTGTGGCCCCTTGGGTGCAGCCCCATGTGCTCCAAGCTCCTGCATTCTGTGCTGGAAGGGGCTGGAAGGTAAGTACCTCTGATGTCACTAAATGCAGGATGTCTGCCCTGACTACCTCTGTGTTTGTGGCACCACACCCACTGCAAAAGTCCCATTCAGGGCCCTTTTGCCACTTGTTGGGTGGAACTCAAAGCTGTCACTGTCCCGTTCCATCACGTGTCTTGCTCTGTTTCATTTCTAGTCATCACTAGATGTGATTACTTTTTCTCTTCAAGCATGTTTTCAAGCAAGTTTGTGTCACCTGTCAGCTGTTCCACTTCTGATTAGCACACCAAACCAAAGTTTTACTTCCAAAAAGAAAGTCAGTTAAATCAGCTGAGGTCGTGTCAGTTTTCCTGCTTTAGTGGCTGCGAGGGCCAAATCCGTGTGGGCTGGCATGTCTGGGAGAAAGCTCAGACCCAGGGCACTGTCACTGCTCTCTCCATTCAGAGGTGCAGGACCACCATAGGCTGGGAAGGAAGCCTTCTTCTGTAGAGTCTTTCCAGAACATGGCCTTTGGCATGAACCTTTCCCATGTTAAATCCCACTGGCATTTTTGCAGTTCTTGGATTTGCAGTTGTATTTCCTTCCCATTTTGACAATTGCTTCATGCCCCAAATCCAGTCAGGTTACCCAGACAGTTCCAGTGTCTTGGTTCTTCCAAGATACAATGTGTCTTCAGCTACAACTTGCTTTTTGCATGGATTGACCCATTCCAGACACCTCTAACCTGGTTGCCCAAGGCTCCAGACCAGCTGTGGACAGGAGCCCTGTGCCACATTCTGTGGTCTGTGCCCATGCATCTTTGCTTTTGGTACCAAACCAGCTGCAGCTCCTCCCTCCCCACTCGTGCTCTCCAGGGACTTCCCAAACAGTGTGGAACAGCCTGTGTTGTGTAGGGATGTTTCCTGGGTTTGGAAGAAGTGTTTCTTCACAGTCCTGTGCTGAGCTGTAGTACCAAATGCTCTTTTCCCATAAGCTGGAGGGTTTGGGTCAGCAGCCCCAGAATGCCCTTTGGACAAGGTTGGTGTTCACTCACTCTTGCAGATCTTGTGCCCTCTCATGGGCATTTGGGTTTTTTGGCAGTTGTTCTCTCAAATCATCGGGGTTTCTTCTTGGATTCTAATTTATGCCTGATCCTGTTCCTAGAGCCACCTGTTCCCAGGTGTCTGTGGAGGAGGAAGCGTAACAGCTGTCCTCTCTAAACTGATTTTTGCCAGAAGGGTTCCCTTTTGCACATCCATAGTTCTTCATTTGGACTGAAACTGACTTTATCCAGTTTCCCTGAGCAAGAGTAGTGGCAGTGAGGAGTGCACACCAGAGGTGTGCTGGAGAGAGGCAGCAGAACCTGACACACCTGTGTGCATGGTGAAATTGTTCCTTTGTATCTCTGTGGACTGTGGATGTTTTGTTTCATATTTCTCACTGGTAAGTAGCTCCTTTTAAATATTTTCTTTCCAAAAATATTTGCTGCTCTTTTAGTTCTTACCTTAAGCCAAACCCAGCTCACATGTGTCTAGGTGTAACATTTATCCTCATTCTTAAACATGAAATGTATTTACTTAATATTGTCTCATTTTGCAAAGGCAAATTGTTTTTTGCAAATAGGTTGTTGTGTAAGATGTTAGTGTCAGGAATTTGGAGTTTGTGTATTGTTGAAAACATTGGGTTGTTTTGGTTTGTTTTTTTTCACAAGATAAATGTATGATTTTACACTAACCCAGATTTCTGTGGATGTTGTGAAATGTGAGAGGAGTGAGGACCTACTGTCTTGGGGCTTTTTCAATTGTTGCAAGAGGGATATCTACAAACACCTGTAAATGATGTAATTTCCATGGGTTTGTGGTGCAGTGCATTATTGGACAACGTAAAGGGCAAAAATGTCACTGCCAAATAATATGAATGCTAGTTTTATCCAAAATAATTTGTCATCTTGTTTCATATTCAGCTACCCCATCCATTGTGCTCAGCAGTAACTGCCATTACATCCCCAGTACACCACAAAGTGTGTTTTATGGCCAGGACCTCTGGGAAGTGAGTGCTCAGGGATAAGGTGCTCAGTGTGACACAGATATGTCCATGCCACTGTCCCTGCAGTGGTCAGGAATGGGCAGGGCTGCCCTAGGCAGTTCTGTGATGCTGAGAGCCAAACCAGGCACAAAGCAGGGCTGGCAGTGCATGTTCTTTCCCACACAGTGTCCTGGTACTCTTCCCCTTCTCATGAACACCCTTTCTTCCTTCTGCTCCAAGCTGATCTTTCTCTGGGTTCTGTGTACATTCCAGTTCTTTTGTTGCTCCTGTGCTTCATCTTCAGTCAATTTTTATAGTCAGGATCTCTGCTTTTGTTACTTTCTGTTACTCTCTGAATCCTCATCAGTGTTCTTCCAGAGTTCCTCTATCCCAGTCCATCTTTTTGTCACTGTTTATGTTTCACTTGGTGGATTCTGTCTCTGGCTGCTGGAGATGAGAAGCACCTCTGCTCCATGAAACATGCATCAGCTCATCAGTGCAGAGTAGGAAAGCATCGGGTCCAGCCAAAGCCCTGTGACCAACCTCTGTCATGTGAGGGTAAAGATGCCACCCTAGGTATCTCTTCAGTAACAAACATGCTGGAGCATCGTGGGCTTGGTAACAATTCAAGCAGCATTGTTTACAGCTGCTCTCCAGTTCCCAGGTCTCCTTGCCAAAAAGAAAGACCATACCATGGCCAAACCCCCTGAGCTGTAGCTGGCCCTGGGCCTGGCCAGGGAGAAGCAGATGCTGGCCCTGCAGGTCATTCCTTCTCTCATACTAACCACGGCGCGGCAGGTTCTGTGTGTGGAGCTCACCTTTTATTTCACTTCAGATGCGTAAGAAGGGTTCCGTTCGAGGCACTTTGGCTGCGGACGTCTAGAGGAGTTCTCTGTAGGTTCTGAGGCAAAGCGAGCTGTGTAAGTCAACTGCTGGATGGAAAAGGAGAAGAGGGATTAATGTTCTTTTGGATGGGAATTGCTAGTAGAAATCATCTTAATGTCCACATAACCCATGTGGGCCTTACCTTCCTCCTGCTCGGTAGTGGTGTGGTGATCAGCAGGTGGGACTCTGACCCACGGTGCCCAGGACACACCAGGTGGGCACTGATGCGGGCACTAAGGCTGGGAGCAGAATTCCTGCAGCATTGGCCACCTGCCCTGGTGCCTGGTGCTCACCCAGTGCAGGCACCCGTGGTGTGGGACGTGCTGCTGTCGTGGTGATGGCGCCTGCCCCTTCTGGGCACCAGTCAGACATGCCAGCATCACTTTGCTGCACACACAGTAGCAAAGTGATCTGTGGACTTGGTCCATGTCACTTAGGGAAGCTGTGGAGCATCACCTTCCAAGCACATTCAGTTCTTAGAAATCCAGTTCCACCCGGAACGCTGAAGTGTGTCAGCAGCGTTACTGCGGGAGCAGCTTCTCCAGGAGTTACAGGCTCTTGGTGCTTGTGCCCAGCACTTGGGTGCTGCTGTTCCTCACAGGGACTGTTGTAACGTCCCAGCCCGAGGGTGCCACATCCCACTGATCTGTGTGGGCTCCCCAGTGAAGGAGCTGCTCCCACCCCTGGGGCAGGTCCTACCCAAGGACAGCTCCCACTGAGATTCCCTCAGGAGCCGGCATTGCTTTGGTGTGACTCTCAGTCCCGGTGGTGTTCTGAGGCCCCGTCCTGCTTTTCCCTGGAGATAATCTCCCTGCATGTTTGGAGCTGTGTCTGAAGAAGCTGCTAATGCAGAACTTGCACTTCCTCTTTCCACAGCTGCGTAACCAAGGCCAAGTGAGAGGAACGAGTGCTGCCAATGACGAGTGACGCCGGACGGACGCCGGTGCCGGATCTTGGCTGTGTGTGTGGGTGCATGACTCTGTATATAACTACACACACACATGCAGACAGAAGGGGTGGTTACAGTGTCTCTGGGTGCTATACCTGTCCTAGAAAAGATTCCAAGGAAACTGCTTTCATTATGTATACCCCAAGCAAATAAAAAATCAACTGAGTAGTGTCATTTAAAGGATGAATTTTGCTAACTGGTATGTTCATGAATGTCAATACTGGACCAATTTCTGCCCTACTTGTTTTCTCTCCTGTCCAAGTCACTCTGCTCTAACTCGCCCATCTCTCATTGTAAAGGAACACTCAAACAAGTTAATTTCAGTTTTATGTCTTCCCTATGTGATGAGTTTTTGGAATAGGAACAATGAATGTATTTATAGCTATTTATTTCTGGATTGTCATTATCCTCTAGTCAAATCTGAAAAAAAATTTCTATTAGTGGAAATTGGAAGACTTTTACTGTTGAATAAGTTTAACCCAAACTTTACCCACTCACCAATTTAAAAGGAAAAAAAATCATGTTTTATTGGACTTTTGTACATTGAAATGCTAACAGTTTTTTTCATTAAAATTGGCAAGACTAAGGAAAAGTGGCTTGTGATTTATAAAGTAATTTGCAGCTTGAAATTTTCCAGAACCTGCTTTTTAGACAAGTACACTGGCAGTATCTGTAGAGCATTTTCCAGTGTATCTTAGGCTGGGCAGTGAGGACAGGGTCAGCCCTTCCCTCCAGGAATAATTCTGTCAGTGCAGTGGCTGTTTTCCAGAGCTTCCCTTTGGAAGCCATGCAAGCATTCTGGATTTCACACACAGCAGTGGAATATAATTGTGATTTTAGCTGTTTTCATGTTGGAAATACACTTTGGGAGATGTAGACTTTCAGATATGATGACAGTTTCAGTTGTAGCCCCTGACATGTTTCCCTGCTGTCTGTGAGGGGCTGATGTGTGAGAGCCCCTGGGATAAGAGATGCCTCCTGTAGGAAACTCCATAGGGAAAAGGTCTTCAGCATGTGTAAGGAACTATTCAGAGCACATAACAGGGGGACGTTATCCTAATGCTTGTTAGATCAAAGAAGAATTATTTTTAAAAGCACTAGTTAGGTAAAGATCCATTAATGCCTGGTTTCCTCCCAGCACCCTTGGCAGGGCAAGCCTTGCCTGACTTCCCAGGAGAGATCTGATTTCTGTAACCATCAGTGACAAAATATTCCTGCACTGGCAGCATGGGCCAGGTGTGCTGTGCACCTTGTCCTGGTGCTGCTCACGCTGGCACTGCCACAGCTGCCCAGTGCTGGTGCCTCACTGTGAGCTGCAGCACCCAGCCTCCAGCCCACAGTGATGTGTTTGGTTTCCTTTCTGGGTTAGTTCAGTGGTTATTTGTGCTGTACCACCAGGAGGTTGGGTTGGTAAATGCAGAGACGTGGCACACACACAGAGGTCATTGAAGTACCCCTGGAACCCAAGGGCTCAGGTCTCAGTGCTGGAGTTTGTGTCCTGACATTGTTCATGTGTTGCAACACAGAGGGAAGGGGGCCCTGTGACTTTCATGGATTTGGACTAGTTGTGAAAATTTGAGAGAATCTTGTAGTGAATGTACAATGTTTAGTTTCCTTTGGCAGTCTCTGGTGCGACTGACAAATAAAGCAGGCAATGAAATTTAATTAAATAAATTTGATCATAAAAAGCTCTGTCTCTTATCTCAGGCACTCACATTTTGCTCCTGAGCTGGTGTTTGGGGTCCCAAAGGTCGCTGTCACCCGGGGCTGGGTTTGGTTTGGGATTTCAGGCTGAGCAGCTCCTGGAACCTTGGCACTCCAGGGCAGGGAGGGCTCTGCTGTGGCTGCCCAGAGGTGAGGGGCTGGGCTGGCAGAGTGGGACCGGGCAGGAGGAGGGGCTGCAGGTGGGAATTGCCTCCCACGGGACACCAGAGGTGCTGAGGGGCTCCTGAGTGTCCCTCCCTGGCTGGCCCCGTTCCTGAGGCTGGCTCTGGGGCAGGGCTCTGCCTGCTCAGGTTGTGCAATCACCTGCTGCAAATGAAGGCTTGTACGGCTCCTTTGGTAAATGTAGAATTGAATTCTGTCTTTACTACCAGCTTGTTTAGCTTCCAGATGGCAAGCCAACAGGAAGCAGTGGAAGTGTAACGTAGATTTGATATAATGGATATGTAAACGTGATAGTTACTCACTGCAATAGACTGCTGTGAACCATATTCCAGCAGTAACCTTTGAAATCCATCACTTGGCTGTACACAAGTGTGATCTAAAGGGGACTTGTAAGGAATTTGCTTTTTTTCTGGAGGATTTTTAATCACTGAAGAGAAAGGAGAATGATTTCTGTCTTTTACCTTTACATGTAGACTGAGAAATGTCCGGAAAAAAAATCTGCTGAGATTTTGGGTCTTTTGGGATTTTCCACCCTCAGGCCTTTCTAAATACTCTCTGAGCAATCTGAAAATGTCCTGTAAGACAACTTATTCTGCATTTCCAAGCCTCAGTCGATTCAGCCATGTTTAGGAGCCACATCATGTCCTTGAAATGCGGTGCCATGGTTTTATGGCAAAATCTGAAGCACAGGGCTGTTGCTGTGGTTTTTATTCAGTTCATACATTTCAAGAGTCTTCCCTGTTGAATTACGTCTTGATAAAGTCATTGGGAAAAGAATTTCTTTGAAGTTTTGTAACTTTTAATGAAAGACTTTCTATTTGCTTGAATTGATATGGAAAATTAATTTTAATCAACAGCATATAATTGTCGGGAAGCAGAGATTATCCAGAGTGATGGCTGCAGACATTTTATTCCTGGGAGCCTCCTCTTCTCCTTGTTGCCTGCTGTGGGCAGAATTCAGTGTGCAAACCCTACCACAGAGTTCTGGCATGCACAGTAGTTTTAAAGATTATAATAATAATGTGTCAAGCCCAGGTTTTGGAGGCAGATTTTCAATTGCTTCCACCTGAGGCATCACCTGCATGAGGACCCTTCATGTGAGTTAAGTGAAATCCTGTGTTGCTGTCCCTGTCTCCTCAGCAGTAGCTATTTGAGGTCCCAGCCCCTGGCAGTAGAGCCAGGAGGGTGCCTGGTGTGAGGGGAGGTGATTTCTTTGCAGTGCACCTGAAGACAGAGTCTGGAGGTATTTCTGCCACTGCCCTGTGCCTTTTTTTTTGCTGGTATGCTGGTACTTGTTCTGATACTTGTAGTCACTCTGTTCTGGTGCTCTTTCCTCGCTTTTGCCAGTTATGCTGTATTTTTTAAAAACCTCTCAGCAGGCACCAGCACAGCCCCAGATGTGCTGCTGTTACCCTTTAGGGACAATATCTGCAGTCCGTGCTTCAGAGCAGCCTTGGATTTCTTATTGCTATAAACACAGGAAGCCCTAATTTAATTTTAAAGCTTTATTCCTCAGGTTGGAGACATGTTTCTTCCTGAAGCCCATCTACCTTTATTCTTTAATTTTTCTCTCTAAAATTACATGGCTTTCTGGTTTAGAATTGCATATCTAAGACACACAAGAAATTCGAGGCATTTGTTGAACCTGAACTATAGAGCTTCTCCAATCCCAGCTAAAATCTTGATACGCTTATTTACCAAATTTCTGTTTTATAAGCTTGGCTTTAGCACCCTCTAGAACAATACCTAATGCTGTTGCTCCTTTTGCAAGAGGCTGTGTCTCCCTTGTTTCTCACGCAGAGACACAGTCCAAGGTAAATTAAAGCAATGTGATTTTCAGGACTTCTGAAAAACCCAGTAGTCACTGGCTAAACTGTACCATAAAAAGAACTGAGCTACACCAACATGGGAAGCCCCTGAAAAATGCTGGAAGCAAAATGACCATAATTGAAATCCAAAAGCAGCAACTTCATAAAGAAGTAAGCGAAGAGGTGGCTCTTTGTAAATGATGATCTAAAAAGTGTTCTGGGTTGTGAGACCTCATTTCAAATGTATTCATTAAATAATATTTGAATCATTTAACAGTTTGAACTCTACTGCACTGCTAATATCTTCAGGGGATTTTTTTTTTTCTTCAGTAACAAAGGTGCCTTTGTTCCCGCTCAGTGCTCGGGCTGTGCCTTGGATATTAGTTGGAAACCTGATCACCCAACATCACTCCGAGGCTGCGAGTACAATGTGAGTCGTCTGCAGCCCGGATTAAATCAGGCCCTTTGTACAGATGCTGAGGGGCCGTGATGGTGGAGGAGCGATGGTTATGGGCAGCAGGGGATCGTTAACCCTTTGTGCCTCTGGCGGGGAGCTTTGGGGGAGGCTGGCGGCGAGGGCCAGGGGCAGCCGGGCCAGCTGTGTGCAGCAGCCAGTAGTGCCAGAGTAATTCCTGCTGGAAAGCAAACAATTCTTAGCGGGGCAGGTGAATTCACGCTGCTGGACCGGGTGCTCGCTGCCTTGGGATGCCTCTTCACTACAGTGTGTGGGCAGGGGCGCTTGATTTAAATTGTGAAAGTCAGGACTGTGAGCCAAGGTTCACCAGTGGCTTAGGAACGCACGTTGTGCTGTTAAACCTTACGAAGTAACACGATAAATAATAAACACAGAAGCAGCTTTATTTGCCTGGTGGCTTTTGTGTTCTGGGCCCCACGGTCTGGAGCATCCCTGTCAGCCCAGGACGTGTTCTCCAGCAGAGCCAGGAGGTCACGGCCAAAGGCAGGGTCCTGCAGCCCTCGGGGCTGGAAGGGGATGGATGGCAGCACGGGGAGTGCTCAGACACACAGCCCTGGGAGAGGTTCTCCAGGAGAAGCCACCTGGTCCCCAGTGGGTGACCTCCTGAGAACCAGTGACTGCCAAACTCACACCCAGTGGCCCCGCTGCGCCCAGCGCTGCCCTGACAGGGAGGATGGGACCGCAGCGGGTGGCACCCCGTGGCAGGATGAGCAGAGGAATCACCAAGGCAAGTGTTCTCATGAAGCTAATACTTAGGGGAAATTAAGTCATCAGGACTTTATAAAACACCCTCTGGCTCTCTCCTTTCACAGTAATTCAATTTATAAGATGATGAAAAATGAATTAACTTTGGTGGTTTTCTGGCATCACCCACAGTGAGCCAGACTTTCCAGATGCTCAAAGATTGTTCTTGCTCCACCACGCTTACATAAATTCCCACCTGGTTCAAGTTTAGGAAAACAGAAGAACAAAGTTGGTCACACAAACTCCACCATAAAACACTGAGGAGAGTTAAACACCGATTATCCATACAGAGAGGTGTTATTTTGTTATTTATGTTTCACTGAGTTATTTTAGGAAACATAAAACTTTTACTTTTCCTGTAGCCAAACTAATTCACTACTCTGTCTATTCCTCTTGTGCTGCATATATATATATTTTTTTTTTTTAATATCCCCTTCCCAATGGAATACCTGATCCTACATGTGTGTTTTAGAGATGGGGATTTGAAGGGAAAAAATAAAAGCCCAAGCAGTGGACTGTGCTATGGACAGGAAAATTGCTTTAGGGTTTCCTATGTTTTTACTAATGTACACTCTCAGTGTTGTATGATTTTAGCACTATCCTGTTTTTTAGTCATCCAAATTATATATTCAATCAAAACCTATTTTTGGTGTTCATTATATGTACACCAAAGTGCCCATGTGCTGCAAAAGTTTTCACCAAAGTGGCATAAAGGGCACCCAATACACTAAATTGGCAAATACAATACCCAAATTGGCAAAAAAAAAAAAAAAAAAAAAGCTGTTGCAGCAATGGAAAACTCTACAGATATTGTGAAAATATCATGATCCATACTGAGGAACCTGTAAACCCAAACAGGAAAAATATACAGCTTAAGGGTTGCAGCCATGTAAAGGAACTAGAACCAATTGAACCAACCTTGCAGAAGAACCAAACAGGAAAATCCCTGTGAAGGGCTAAGTTTTGAAATTGCTGTCTATCCCTATGGGAAATGACTGAGGTGGTTTTAGTCCCTTAACTCTGTTTATTCAGCTATGCATTTTTAAAAATGGGAAGCAGTAAAGTGTCTGAAGGAATTTGGTTCAGTCTTTCCAGAAACCACATTGTTGGTAAAACTAAGCATGAAATTTTTACACCGGCAAGGTGAACTTCCCAGAAACTGAATGCAAATCAGGTTTCGCAGATGAAATAGTCTTTAATCTCAGTTACAAACCATGTCACCTCCAGCCACTGAAGCAGGGAAGGACAAGGAGTGGCAGAGGCCGGATCGCTGATGTCCCTACATGTCGCTTTTTAGCCGGTGCCTCCCAGCTCAGCAATGACCGTGCTGGCAGCAAATCCTTGTGAGGCACCATGTGCAGAGCAGGTCTGGGCACAGCCTGAACCCTGCCCACAACAGAGCCCTTCCATACCCAAAAATCCTTCTGTTCTCAGGAGCTGGAGCAATGCACACAGACAGACAGACAGTGTCCCCTGGGGAGCGACACCTTCCCTCGGGAGCTGGCCCTGCGCTCACAAGCTCATCTGAGGATTTTACACGTTCGCTGTAGTTTGAGAGACAGGAGATACAATAGTTTCCCTAAACTGTTCCAGGCAGAAATGCTGAAAACTTTCCTGAAAATGTCAGCTGCCAGATTTCGAGACCTGTCCTTCAAAATATTACAATTCCTTTCACCGAATATCCCTGCTTCAAAGAGAAATCCCCGCCAAGAGAAACCCATCAGCTGCTTTGTGAAGAGGCTGTGGGGAGCCTCTGCTCCAGGGACACAGCCCATCACCGGGGCCGCTGTGTGACACGGAGCAGGCGTTGGTGGCACCACTGGGGACAAGGGAGTGGCTGCAGCTGAATATCTGAAGCTGCACTAAAGACAGGGCAGCTTTGGAGAGCTGGGAGCGCAAACACCGCGGAGAAGTGAGCTTGGGTTCCCTCCATGTCAGGGTTTAAGAGGCTCTTGCTAAGGGCTGGCTGAGCTGAAGTGTCTCGAGCATATGGGCTTATTTTGTGCAGTTTCTGTGGTGGTTTCTTCGTTAGATTTTCAGTGGTAATGAGCCCACACAGTAGATTGCTGGAGGGAGAAAAAATCATTCTGAATAGGTTTGCTGAATAATTATGAACTGAGCTGAACTCTTACATTTGCTTACTAATTGTATGGTCCGTGATGTTTTATGTATGATGCATTCATTTTGTTAAAAAGGATTTTTTTCTTTTTTTTTT
>VXAX01003137.1:0-40595 GCA_013399835.1 Leptocoma aspasia
CTCTCTCAAGAAAGCACCTGCATCTAATGAAGCCATGCTGCATTATGTGTTTCCTACCCTAGGCTAACAGTTTCAGGTGCCCACAGCAGGGCTCTGCTGCTGAGGAGTTCCCTCTCGCAAGCTGCAGTTCCTGGAAAGCACAGGAAGGGCAGGAGCAGAGCTCCAAGCTGCATTCTGAGCAAACAACCCAGCAGCTGCTGCTGCTCACAGCTGAGATCCTCGAGAGGCCCCACTGCCTTTTAGCCCTGTCTTCTGCTGAAAGCATCCCTGCCTCCTGCTCAGCTCCACCTGACAGCACAGAGCCAGGAGTTTGAACACAATTCCCGCTTTTCATGCATAATTTACTGAGAAAAATGGAAATGAACCTGCAGTTTTTCCTTGCAGTCCCTCTCACACGAGCCTCCTTTCGCTTGCTGCCGTGGAAATGGCCTCCCAACAAACCCAAGTGATCTCTTCTGTGAATAAATAGCTATTGCGAGTAACTCCTGAATCTCTGGAGCTGCTTTTCATCCAGTTCCCATTTCACCTGACAAATGTAAGGCTGGATGTAAAACAGGCAGAGAAACCTGAGGGTGCTTTAATGAAGAATTTGCATTCTGGAGACCTTCCCAAGTTACCCCTGAGGAGTTCCAGGGAGCAGATAACGAATCCTGCCAGGTAATCATCCATCCAAGCCCAAAACTGCACTCCAAAAGTTACTACAGCTGATTAATAACACTTGATAAGCACGACTTTTATTGTTGCATGGAACTCATTAGTTCCAGGTGATAATGGGAAAATGGGTGTATTGGTTTTGCTCCCAGTTCAGCCTTTGTGCTGAAGTTGGAGCTGGAGGTTTAACACGCCCCAAGAAGTGCTGATGCCACAGAAATGAGGCTCCATTTGAGACCTGAATTGTTAAAGAGAGGAGATCCTTTCTCTTCAGTGGCTGTGCAGAACAATAAGCTCCTGATTATTAGACAGCCTGGTGGATGAGTAAATTCTCTTGTAATTTTTGCTCCAGATCTGTGGAATTCCCCAGACCAACAAACCTTATTTCTGAAGCTCCTGACACTGGGATTCTGGGCTCCTTACATAAAACTAGCAATAAAGTCTTCAAAAATCTCATTAAAAGATTAGCCTGCTATCACCAGCAGCTGGGACATTGCAGAGGAGTGTGCTGAGCTCCCAGTATGAGGAGGCAGAGGGAAACCTGGGCAAAATCCTGCTCTCAGCACATTCCATCAATAAACACTGCCCAGCTGAGGCTCCAAAGAGAAGCACATCACCAAAAACTGGCTAGCTAAAAACCAGGAGCTGATGCTCTCCTCACAGCCTCCTCCAGCTGCCAGTTCTGATTAGATAAATGCCCCATTTTTATCTCCTCACTGAAGGAGGCACCTTGGCTTCTGAGTCAGGCTAGGCTGGGACTTGGGCACGTTGGGTAAATTCCTGAAGTTCAGTGGTGATCAGCCAGGCCCTGATCCCTGACTCCTGCACAGCTCTGGCTACAGCAGCTGAGTTTTGTGGTAGCTCTGGCCTTGGCTTGAAAGGCTCCAGGGATGGAGGGACTTATTGGTCATGTTAGGTTTATGTATTTATTGAATTTATTGTACTGATTGTATTGATTGTGTTTATTTATTTTTATTTATTACATATTATTTTATTTATTATTGATTATTTATTGATTATTTATTATGCCCCTGGATCCCTGGCAGTGCCCAAGGCCAGGCTGGAGCAGCCTGGGACAGTGGAAGTGTCCCTGTCCATGGCAGGGGTGGCACTGGATGAACTTTAAGACCCTTCCCATTCTTGGATTCTGTGTTGCTTTCCTGAGTTGAACTGATTTTTCTCTGTCTGCCTGGGCTCAGCTGTTAAAGAAAGTCTTTATTAGATCTGTCATTTCATCTCAGCTCACCTGATATGTGTGTGCTCNTTTATTATGCCCCTGGATCCCTGGCAGTGCCCAAGGCCAGGCTGGAGCAGCCTGGGACAGTGGAAGTGTCCCTGTCCATGGCAGGGGTGGCACTGGATGAACTTTAAGACCCTTCCCATTCTTGGATTCTGTGTTGCTTTCCTGAGTTGAACTGATTTTTCTCTGTCTGCCTGGGCTCAGCTGTTAAAGAAAGTCTTTATTAGATCTGTCATTTCATCTCAGCTCACCTGATATGTGTGTGCTCTCTTTATATTCAGTATATCCTGTGCTGCCTGAATCCCTGATTTCTTTGTGGAATAAAAGCAAATTTTCTCAAATCAAGAAATTATTCAACTCTTATATTCAGAATTTTCCCTTCCTTCATGGCTGGTTGGTTTAAATTCAGAGCAGAGCTGTGCTATCTCATTGGGGTTGTTTGCACACATCTCCTGATGCACCACTTCAAACTGCAAATGAAACAAGTTTTTGTCAGCATTGGGGTACCTCGAGCTCAGCAATGAATTTTGATGGCTGTTCAAACACCGTTCCTTGTTTAGTTTCCTGTCCAATACTCAAAAACAAATTCTTAAAACTACTTTCCTGTAACTTCAGCTGATAAAAGGCAGGTAACAAGAACACCTGGAAAACCAAGGAGAGGTGTTGTCACGAGTACAGCCGAAGAATTTTAATCCAACAGTTCAAACAAATACCTGCAGGCACTTTGCTGTTGTCTGTCATTGCTCCCTGAGCTCAGTGCCAGCAATTCTTTCATCCTCCTGCTCTGAAAGGGGCTGGATTGTCTCCTGGGAGGTGTGGTCACGCTTTCCAAACGTGCAAACTTTTCCATGAAGTTAAAGTTGGCTTGGACGACTTTCCAAGCTTATGTAAGGGAAAAACTTCGGTGTCTTTTTCTTGTTTCTAGCTCCTGCAGGACACAAACCTTGTCAAGAACAGGATTCCAGCAGCTATTCCGTGCTGTTGTCTTGTTGGTGGGATGAAGTACTTGTTTTGGAAAGAAATCTCAAACTGTTCAGATAATCCCCAAACCTTTCTGGTCCAGGGTTCACAGAGAAACGAGCACTGGGTTTTTATGGGATCACAACAAAGTCACTGTGAGTCCCCTCAGTGACCACAGGGACACAGTGAGGCTGCAGCAGGTGGGGGGAACAACCAGAGGATTTTATTAAAAGAGACATGAAAGTGGATGTTTGTGTGCTTTTTCCAGTGGAGAGGGCACAAAAAGCCTTAAGATCAGTTTTACAAGATAACCTTTTCTTGGGATAACCTGGAAGGGATCTCCTCAGACCCCTCCTCCCTGGTGGGTCAGTGCTGAGTTCCCCAATTTAACCTCTCATTGTAGCTGCTCCTGGGTCGTTTTCTGCCCTGCCAAAAAACCCCAGCAGAAGGAAAGCACAAAGTGAATGCCAGTCTCAGCAGGTTTAGCTAAAATCTTCCTTAATTCTCATGCTTGGCCTGAAGTCCCAGTGAAGGAAACTCCAAAGGTTCTTAAAACACTTGGTGGGAAGGAGGTTAAGGGTTTAAGGGGCTTATAAATGTGGGATCACTCCTGGCAAAATTGCCTTGTTCCTCCACTCTATTCCAGTTGATACTGGCACTTCAGGCCAAGGAATTGATGGATTACAGTCAGGAAATGCTATTTTTTTTTTTTTTTTAATCCTGAGTATCATAACTTGCCTATGACTCCAACATTTCACTTACTCAGCCTCTCTGCCCTCAGACCAAACTGACCCCAGCTCACACAGAGCCACGTTCATGGCACAGACATTGAGCCATTCTGGGCCACACCTTCAATTTAATCTGCACTCAGGTGAGGCCTGGACCTTGAGAGGTGAAAGCAAACAGCTGCTGATGTGGAGGAACATCTGGCTGGGGTCCCTCACCTTTGAGGAATGTCCCCAGAGCTGTGCTGACACCAATCTCTGTGACATCCCCATCACATCACCAAGACCTCTGGGACCAAAGGCACCATTTTCCTCTCCTGGAGGTGGCTGTGGCTCCAGGACAGTGACTCATGTCTGCAAATCCCACACAAACAGCCCTTAGGTCACCCTGTGGCCTCTCTGCTGTCCCTCACAGTGATGTCACCTGCAGCCTGAGGGTGACATCACCACAGATCCACTTCATGGCACAGACATTGAGCCATTCTGGGCCACACCTTCAATTTAATCTGCACTCAGGTGAGGCCTGGACCTTGAGAGGTGAAAGCAAACAGCTGCTGATGTGGAGGAACATCTGGCTGGGGTCCCTCACCTTTGAGGAATGTCCCCAGAGCTGTGCTGACACCAATCTCTGTGACATCCCCATCACATCACCAAGACCTCTGGGACCAAAGGCACCATTTTCCTCTCCTGGAGGTGGCTGTGGCTCCAGGACAGTGACTCACGTCTGCAAATTCCACATAAACAGCCCTTAGGTCACGCTGTGGCCCCTCTGCTGGCCCTCACAGTGATGTCACCTGAGGGTGACACCCAAACCCACATCCCCCAAAGGACAGGGCTGCTCTGCTGCCCTGCCACAGCTCTGTCCCTTCAGATGAATGAGTTATAACCAGGAAAACTCTCTGTATTCCTGTGTGCTCAGCAAGGCTAATCCTGACCCAAGGTTCCCATGGTTCTGCAGCCTGGCTGAGGGAAAATATCCTGGGGGATAAAGGACATGCCAGTCTCTGGGCAATGACAGATCCTGGGCTGTTCTCTGGGTTACAGAAGGGAAGATGAGAGAGCTAAAATACACCTCTGTATTAAACTAGGCAGGGAAACAGAGAATTTTAATTATTTTTGTGTCTTTGTTGTTGCTTTGCAGTCCTAATAACGTCACCCTCCATTTTATCCCCTTTTCATAAACCTTTCCACTCTCCACCTCTCATGTTCCTTTGTATCCCCAAATCACAGATCTAGAAAATCACAAGGTTTGGGTTGGGAGGGACCTCAAAGCCCACCCAGTGCCACCCTGCCATGGCAGGGACACCTCCCACTGTCCCAGGCTGCTCCAAGCCCCAGTGTCCAACCTGACCCTCTAAACTGGTTGAATATTTTAGTATAAGCTATTTTCCACTGCAAAAATTGCTTTCATTGAAATCTTCATTTAAAAAAATAAAGATAAAATATTGACTATTAAGTTAAGATTGACTATTAGGACTATGTGTTCTTAACATGGATTAAAGGGGTATTTTGGTGTGTCACATTTGTGGGAAAAGGAAAAAGAACCTTTGGGTAGTTCAGAGGTCCACATTAAACAATATGGAGTTAAGGAAGGGGGAAGCTATTGCTGATGAGAAAGGGGAAATGAGCCCCTAAAGATGGAAAGGAGAAACTGAGTCCTGGACTCCCTGGCATCAGCTCAGGTGAGAACCAACTAGGAAAGAAAAAGACAAAACTTTGAGAAATAACAGACCACTGCATTTAATTTTGGGGCTTGCTAATTGGTGAGAGATACAAGATCAAGTCTATCATTAATATCTGGAGAAAATAACTTGATGGACAACACTGTGGGTGGCAATCCTGTCAAAGTTTTGATCAGTGTCGATCAAAACCAATTTCTTGAGAAGAAGCAGCCAGTGATGCTGCCTGTGTGGGTTTAGGAGGAGGAACACACGAGCCATCAGTTGAAATGATGCAAGAAAAATGAAAAAAACCCATCTTTTAAGAATGCCAGGGGCCAGTCAGGCCAGCACGGAGAGCCCTCTCCCCATGGCTTGTGCCACAAACTGAGGTGGGATAAAGGTTCCGAAATGTGGGAATGGAGCTGGAGTCCCAAGGGAATCAGGAACCCAGCCCAGCCTCCCCCCCTTTCATGTCCAAAGTGAGCAGAGCCCTTGGCAGCTNTTTAATCCTGAGTATCATAACTTGCCTATGACTCCAACATTTCACTTACTCAGCCTCTCTGCCCTCAGACCAAACTGACCCCAGCTCACACAGAGCCACGTTCATGGCACAGACATTGAGCCATTCTGGGCCACACCTTCAATTTAATCTGCACTCAGGTGAGGCCTGGACCTTGAGAGGTGAAAGCAAACAGCTGCTGATGTGGAGGAACATCTGGCTGGGGTCCCTCACCTTTGAGGAATGTCCCCAGAGCTGTGCTGACACCAATCTCTGTGACATCCCCATCACATCACCAAGACCTCTGGGACCAAAGGCACCATTTTCCTCTCCTGGAGGTGGCTGTGGCTCCAGGACAGTGACTCACGTCTGCAAATCCCACACAAACAGCCCTTAGGTCACCCTGTGGCCTCTCTGCTGTCCCTCACAGTGATGTCACCTGCAGCCTGAGGGTGACATCACCACAGATCCACTTCATGGCACAGACATTGAGCCATTCTGGGCCACACCTTCAATTTAATCTGCACTCAGGTGAGGCCTGGACCTTGAGAGGTGAAAGCAAACAGCTGCTGATGTGGAGGAACATCTGGCTGGGGTCCCTCACCTTTGAAGTGAAGCTTTGAGGTGGCTGTGGCTCCAGGACAGTGACTCACGTCTGCAAATTCCACATAAACAGCCCTTAGGTCACGCTGTGGCCCCTCTGCTGGCCCTCACAGTGATGTCACCTGAGGGTGACACCCAAACCCACATCCCCCAAAGGACAGGGCTGCTCTGCTGCCCTGCCACAGCTCTGTCCCTTCAGATGAATGAGTTATAACCAGGAAAACTCTCTGTATTCCTGTGTGCTCAGCAAGGCTAATCCTGACCCAAGGTTCCCATGGTTCTGCAGCCTGGCTGAGGGAAAATATCCTGGGGGATAAAGGACATGCCAGTCTCTGGGCAATGACAGATCCTGGGCTGTTCTCTGGGTTACAGAAGGGAAGATGAGAGAGCTAAAATACACCTCTGTATTAAACTAGGCAGGGAAACAGAGAATTTTAATTATTTTTGTGTCTTTGTTGTTGCTTTGCAGTCCTAATAACGTCACCCTCCATTTTATCCCCTTTTCATAAACCTTTCCACTCTCCACCTCTCATGTTCCTTTGTATCCCCAAATCACAGATCTAGAAAATCACAAGGTTTGGGTTGGGAGGGACCTCAAAGCCCACCCAGTGCCACCCTGCCATGGCAGGGACACCTCCCACTGTCCCAGGCTGCTCCAAGCCCCAGTGTCCAACCTGACCCTCTAAACTGGTTGAATATTTTAGTATAAGCTATTTTCCACTGCAAAAATTGCTTTCATTGAAATCTTCATTTAAAAAAATAAAGATAAAATATTGACTATTAAGTTAAGATTGACTATTAGGACTATGTGTTCTTAACATGGATTAAAGGGGTATTTTGGTGTGTCACATTTGTGGGAAAAGGAAAAAGAACCTTTGGGTAGTTCAGAGGTCCACATTAAACAATATGGAGTTAAGGAAGGGGGAAGCTATTGCTGATGAGAAAGGGGAAATGAGCCCCTAAAGATGGAAAGGAGAAACTGAGTCCTGGACTCCCTGGCATCAGCTCAGGTGAGAACCAACTAGGAAAGAAAAAGACAAAACTTTGAGAAATAACAGACCACTGCATTTAATTTTGGGGCTTGCTAATTGGTGAGAGATACAAGATCAAGTCTATCATTAATATCTGGAGAAAATAACTTGATGGACAACACTGTGGGTGGCAATCCTGTCAAAGTTTTGATCAGTGTCGATCAAAACCAATTTCTTGAGAAGAAGCAGCCAGTGATGCTGCCTGTGTGGGTTTAGGAGGAGGAACACACGAGCCATCAGTTGAAATGATGCAAGAAAAATGAAAAAAACCCATCTTTTAAGAATGCCAGGGGCCAGTCAGGCCAGCACGGAGAGCCCTCTCCCCATGGCTTGTGCCACAAACTGAGGTGGGATAAAGGTTCCGAAATGTGGGAATGGAGCTGGAGTCCCAAGGGAATCAGGAACCCAGCCCAGCCTCCCCCCCTTTCATGTCCAAAGTGAGCAGAGCCCTTGGCAGCTCGTTCAGAGGCTGAGGTCGATGAGATTGGGTCCACTGGGGAAAATGCTGCACGTGGTGAATTTACATTTCCCTCCACTCGCCGTGCCAGCTTCCTTTCATTCCAGTTCAGCATTCCAGATTTATGCAACCAGATTTCTTTGATCTCAACCAGCTCGCAAAAGCTTTCAAGGTATCTTTTTGCCTTTGGAGCCTTCGAGGGGGAGCAACAGCAGAGTTTGGGGGGTGGATGTGCATCTCTGAGCAGCTGTGACCACGGGGTCCCTCCCTGCAGTGGCCACTCTGCTCCTCTGATGGAGATCTCTGGCACTGAGATGAGATCTCTGCTCCCTGGGGGCACCACAAACTGCTCAAACAAAGCTGCAACATCTGAGCAGTGCTCACCACAGGTTTGTTGTTTTTTTTTTCCAGGAGGAGCAGTGTGTGCTTAATGAAAACCCCTGAAGAGATTTGGGGTCACTCCACAGAATGAGCAAGTTCAAACCCGGGAATAAAAGGATTAATTCACCGAGGAGGAAGTCAGAACCTTTCACAGCCAGAGAGGGACCCTGCATCACCCCTGGAATGCTAATTATACTGGCATAGCTAAGTTGTCAAAACACTGGGGGTAGACAGATTTTCAAAGCCAAGAGTGGGCCAAGGTCAAACATCTTGAGCCAGGTGCTTTGCCCAGAAGTTAGAGAGAAAATGGAGCTCTGTGAAAGGAGCTAGAGGAATGTGTTTGCTCAGAAGTCACAGAGCAATGGGGGGTGTCCCTGTACTGCTGGTGCCTGTGGCTGCACTGGAATTAACTCTGACTCTCCTGATGGATGTGGATGGGAATTCAGCACCAGCTCCTTGCACTGATCTGAGATCTGGCCTGGTGGTGTGGAAATAAGAGCAAAATCTGCAAAATATGACCCATTAATTCTTTTATTCTGAGTCACACTCCACTGTCACCTGTCCCGTGGGGTCAGCCAGCACCGGGCTGGGATCACAGACCAGCAGGCCGAGGCCAAGGTCTATTTTTTGCTCTATTTTTTTTTTTAAGAGCTAATTTTTGGCAAAAAATTTTCCCATACGTATCAATTTGAAAACTTTACTTTTAACCTAAAAATAAAATTTCACCTTTAAAAATTCAATAAATAAATCTATGACATAACAAAACAAAAACTACGCTTTTGCCAAAAATCAGCTCTATGACCCTAACAATTAACACATTTTAAAATAACATAAAATCTGAGTTTACAAGTTCACCTAACAAACAAAGAACGTCATACGTAACTCATGATCTCTCTATTCAACTGACATTTGAGTGAGTTGGCCTGTTGGTCGTGTAGGGAGGAACCTGAGACCTCCCATCTCCATCCTCCAAGGCGTGTGCAGCTCAAGAGCAGCTTTAATGCTGAGCCTGGGTCTGCTGGACACAGCCCAGGGCACTGGGAGTGCTCTGGTCAGTGTCTCAGCCTCCCAGATTCACAACACAGGTACCCTTTGAACCACCTAAAAGGGTTTTGCTTAAATCCTCTCAGTCCAAAGGACATCTCCTACCAGGTCCTTGCCGGGAATTTAAAGCCACGGGTCACGGTAGCTGCAGGGCAAATGTGAGCATCCAAAAAAACCTACAGCAACATCAAGGAAACTCTGAATATTTCATGACTTTCTAAGGGCTGAACAACTGAAAATGGCAAGCTGGACCTCACACTACATGGCAGGGAAGGCACAGCCTGCTGTGACATAGAATTCCTGTTTTCTAAATAATTATTAATATGGGCTGAAGGAGAAGTTGGAGCAGAAGAGGTGTGAACCTGTCTTCACTGCAGGACCTGTCCCAGACATTGCATAAGTGGATTTCATAACAGACTCAATAAGAGGTGTGAGGAAGAATAATCACAACTCATGTGGGGAAGGTGCATAAATGTAAAAAATAAAATCTGCATGTTGATGGTAATAGCAATGCCAACGTACATGAGAAAACACAAAGCTCAGGGTACCTGTGAGTCCCAGGTGTGCTCATGGTGCCTACAAACCCTCTGCTCAAGCCCCTTTGACTTCATGGTCCTGAGGATTTGATGATTTCTGCTGTTTTGGGGTCCTTTTGCAGCCTGGCGCTGAAGCAGATGCTTCAACGCAACCCAGTGTGTTCCTGAGTAAATCCTACAGTTTATTTTGCCAGACACCTCCCTAGATCATGACCAATTAATGTGGTGAAAAGCCTGTTCCTTTCCAAAATCAGTGGCTAAGGCACCTCCACAGAAAAAATGAGAACATGGGCAATGAACTGAACAAAATGCAGAACATTCTGCAAACCAATAATCAAGTTATCCTGGAGCCTGGTTTGCTGCACTAAAGCACTTTATGGGCCTTGATATGTTTTAGCAATAATGACACTCCATGAAGCTCATCATATATTTCCAATTCAGACCATCCTGGCCAGCAGAGAGCCAGAATATTCCACAGCTCAGGGAGATTAGAATCCCAGGAAAAGGAGGTGCTGAATATTCATTCAGCTCCATCTCCCACTCCTGACTGTGATCTCTGCTCAAATTCTTGAAGTCTACTTTTAATTAATACGAATTGTTGCTTAATATTCAGCCTGAAATTTCGTTGTGCTTCCCTCTTTCCTTTTTGGAGGCAGTTGAATATTCACTGCCCTCCCTGAATCTGCATTAATCCAGGAGAAGTTTTCCTCATGAAATGAGGCTGGATGTGGGCTGGGAGTGGCAGTGAGTGGAGCTGTCACAGGAATTTGAGTGTCCTTTATTTTCTTTATTCCTAGACCATCCTGAATCTCTCTCCCATGGGAAACAGATTGTGACAATCCCTGCCAGAAGGTGAAGGAAGGAGGCTGGAAGGGTTTCCATCATCACAGTCCGTGGTGGAAGTGAAATCCCTGAGTTTCCACCACTCTGGATCTCCTGGGGTTATTCATGGTCAGGTAGCTCCAGTGACAGGGGGGAAACTGATGTGTAAAATCAAAGCTCCTCACCCTGGAGTTCACTTCCACAGAAAGGAAAGATCCTCAGCAGAACAAGAACCTCTCAGAAATTTCGTATTTTGGTGTGCAGGAAATGAGGGAGGAGGTGCTGGGACGTGGTCTAAGCCAAGCCTCCCTCTGAGAGGAGGAAAAATCTGGGTCAGGACTGCCTGGAAAGGGTCATGGTGGCAAGCAGGAACATCTTTTTCTTCAGGAAAGGTAATCATGTAGGACCTCCATTATCTGAAATCCAACAGGACTCCCTCCAGCTTGGCTTCCTGTCCAAACTGGGGCCAGGAACAGCTGAGGAACCCCGTGGAGGATAATTATCAAATAAAGTGCCGCAGGAAAATGTTCTCTTGGAGCTGCACCAATTGTTGGGAGCTGGCTTGAGCTCTGAGAGATAACAGAGCATGACCCAGAAACGCCTCCCATGTGTGTCAGGTGGAGCTTACATAAGCTCCCCAAGGTAGTTTATAAACCAAAAAAAATAAATACTGGGCACACAAGGTGCATGGGAAGCACAGGTAGCCCGTGGAATGGGAACTGCTGGGCAGTGGAAGCCACTCTGGGTCCCCTAATTGCCACTTGGATCCCAGGGGGTGAGCCCAGTGCAGGATTTGGGAGGTGAATGAGGTTCCCTTTCTCAGTCCTGAGCCTGTCTGCTCCCTGTCACCCCACGTGAGGTGCTTTGCCTGGGAATTGTTCACAGAATCATTTCCTGGGGTGTGGGAAATGGATTTGTGGGGAGTTCTCAGGGCCTGACAGAAGGCTCACACAGAATGGATCTGTGTGCAAACTTTGAGATAAGAAATGCTGGCTGAGAAATGCCATGGCATAGGACAGACATTGCTGAGAGAGAAATGGAGCTGGAAAAAAGTTTCAAAGGATGGCCTTGCAAATCAGACTGGATACTTTGGAGAAACAGAACTATGAAAGATGCATTGTAAGAGCACCCACAAAAAGTAATTTTAAATAATTAAGACAGCTAAGCATAGTGTAGCAAGAAACTAATAGACCAAGAAAGGCTTGCAGTGTCCTGTTATTAAGAAATAGTCAACTTCCAATTGTGATAACGCGAATTATAACATCTGTGTTGTCTCACCCTTCATATCAGACTGAAAAATAGAATAAAAAGTTTTTGAAAGACCTCTCAGTTGCCCCATCTCTGGGTCAGAAAAGGCCTAAATCCAATACTGGGGAGCTTTTCTCTTGTCTGTGCTGATAAAAGTGCACCATCTGTGAGCCTGTGATGAGTCAGTGAGGGAGAAGGGGCTCAGCTGGGGCCAGCACAGCCCCACCTGGGAATGGCTGTCCCAGGAGTGGGAAGGGGCTCTGGCTGGGGGAAATGCTGCCATTTCCACAGGAGGTGATTAACAGGGGCTGNTGTTATATAATTTTCATATAACACACAAAACTATTAAAATATTCATTTTTATTATATAATATTCGTATAACACATAAAACTATTAAAAACACATAAAACTATTAAAAAATTCAATTTAAACAAAAAAACTCCATATTAAAATCAATTAAGTAATATAACTATAATCCCATAAAAAACTTGAAGAAAACCAACTCTATTCCCCCAAAATAATTCTTTAAAAAAATAATAAAAACCTTCACTCTTTTAAACAACTCATCTTTAAAATAATAATAACCCCAAAATTAACAATACTGCACCCCCCTGGGTGCAATAAACTTATTTTATTGTACCTTTCACCAGCCCAGCCCCTCAGCCAGGAATTGTCCAGCCCAAGAGAAGAACACAAATATCGTTTTTGGCCTCTGAGAGGAAACATCTCTTGTCCAGGGCACTTTTCCTGTGCTATCAGCACTAATCCTGTTAATAGGAATGGCATCAATAAATCCAGCTCCTTTTGATGCCTTCCTGCCNAAATAGTCAACTTCCAATTGTGATAACGCGAATTATAACATCTGTGTTGTCTCACCCTTCATATCAGACTGAAAAATAGAATAAAAAGTTTTTGAAAGACCTCTCAGTTGCCCCATCTCTGGGTCAGAAAAGGCCTAAATCCAATACTGGGGAGCTTTTCTCTTGTCTGTGCTGATAAAAGTGCACCATCTGTGAGCCTGTGATGAGTCAGTGAGGGAGAAGGGGCTCAGCTGGGGCCAGCACAGCCCCACCTGGGAATGGCTGTCCCAGGAGTGGGAAGGGGCTCTGGCTGGGGGAAATGCTGCCATTTCCACAGGAGGTGATTAACAGGGGCTGTACTGACAGCCCAGCTGGTGAAACTTGATTTGCTGCTCCTCCTGGTTCTGTAAACCTGGCTGAGTGCTCAATAAAGCTGCGTGTTCAGCTCGGTGCCTGTCAATATTTGGGATTCTAGCACGGCTCAGGGCTCTGTGAGGAACCACTGAGGGAGCTGGGGGTGAAGAAAACCAACTCTATTCCCCCAAAATAATTCTTTAAAAAAATAATAAAAACCTTCACTCTTTTAAACAACTCATCTTTAAAATAATAATAACCCCAAAATTAACAATACTGCACCCCCCTGGGTGCAATAAACTTATTTTATTGTACCTTTCACCAGCCCAGCCCCTCAGCCAGGAATTGTCCAGCCCAAGAGAAGAACACAAATATCGTTTTTGGCCTCTGAGAGGAAACATCTCTTGTCCAGGGCACTTTTCCTGTGCTATCAGCACTAATCCTGTTAATAGGAATGGCATCAATAAATCCAGCTCCTTTTGATGCCTTCCTGCCCAATCTCCATGGTGGATTACTGCAGAAGGTCACCTTGCATCCTCCCCTCTCCCCTTCAGAGCATCCTCCTCTGAAATCCCTAATTATCTCTCCGAGATAATTGCCCAAATCATTTGCAGTCCTGGAGAGATCTTCAAAACCTACTTGTTTATGAAAGCAAATAATTCAGCTTAATCAAATACTGTGAGATTTCCACTCTGCCTGCCTAGGTATTTGTACATTTAAATCTGGAAATGTATTTACACGACCTGCCTGCAGGAGAGGCACAGACAGCAGGGCAGCTCTGCAAGGCTCATTTCCAGGGAAAATCCCTCAGGCTGCATCCCAGGAATGCAGGGGGCTTGCTGGTGATGCTGTTTATCTTTTATCCCTTATATGTTCCTATATATGCTAATTTTATCTTTTTTTATCTCTTATATGTTCCTATATGTGCTAATTTTAATATGCTATAGACATGCTAATTTACAGAATCTATAAAAATTGTACATCTTGGTGTTTTCCACCTGAGCAATTTGTATCCTCATATAAAGGCACCCCTTTTATCACCCTAACTCTGTCTGGCTTGGATTCTTTACACATTTTTTGTAGGTTTGTAGCTTCTTGTTGTAGTTAAATTCAGTCTTTTCCTGGGCAGAAACACAAAACAAATTCCAGGATCCCTCTATCTTGGTTCTCCTCAGGAACCAAAGCTGGAACCAGAAAGATTTTTATAAACAGGGCCTGGGTCTCTTCTGAAGGGGGGAGAATCTGGAAAGCACCAGAACTGGGGGGGGTTACTTCACCAAGAGGGTTCCTAACTGGGGAGTCCTTGTCAGATATGCTAACTTACAGAATCTGTAACAATTGTACATCTTGGTGTTTTCCACCTGGGGAATTTGCATCCTCATATGAAAGCACCCCTTTTATCACCCTGACTGTGCCTGGCTCATGCTTTTAGGGAAAAACATCCCTGGGGGAGGGACTGGAGAGGTTTGGGAAGGAGAGCTGAGCATCCCCATTGCCACAGAGGGGTCTGGGGCGTTTTCAGCATCCCCTGGGGACAGAGGGAGGCATGCCTTCAGTTTGAGCTTTCCTATTTTCCAGACTCTGCACTGCATTGGTTTATAACTCTGAACTTCACAGCAAGTGTCAGCAAGTTCTCCTCACAGCTCAGTCACACACAACAATCCTTTTCCAGCCCCAGAACCAAGGACACGCTGCAGCTCCAGGCCCAAAAAGTGCAAACAGCAGAGAATTGAGGAGAGAAACTGGGAGGGTGGGACTGCATCACCTGGAGCTGGAATTGGACAATGAACCCCAAGATGGAAATGGACCAAAACTCATAAAAGGGTGAAAACTCCTGACTGGGATCCATCTTGGGTCCATCTTGGGTGTAGCCTCATCCAGGCTCTTGTGCTGCCCAAGGTGCATCCTTTGAAGGCTTTTTTTTAATAAATCCCTGCTTTATTCCTTTACCTCTGTCCAGCCTCTGTTCCAGGCAGCCTCTCCAGGCATCAGGAGCAGCTGGCAGAAGGAATGAGCAGGTCCAGGCTGCTCCTGCATGGAAGAGCTCTCAGCAGGAGGAAATCCCTGCCACAACCTCAGCTGTGCCAGAGTGACTCCAAAGGGGGATGGATGCTCCAAGAGATTCCTGCCAGAGCAAAGGGATTTAGGGTGTCTGGGGCAGTGGGTGGCCCCAGTGACACCATCAGAGCTTCCAGCCTGCCCAAGCCCTGGATTTGGGCTGGATTATCCCATCCCTTGTCCCCTCTCCCAGTGTGACCCAGGTTCAGCCCTGCCTGCAGGGGACACCTCTGTGAGCCCACCAGAGCCACCAATCCCTGGGAATGGAGACACCCTCAGCTCCAGGGCACCTGAGGGAGCTGGGCTGGGACCCAGCAGTGAAGATTTCCAAGCACAGAAATCCCAAATTTCATGACAAAATGGGCTGGTTTGGGTAAACCTGGGCACTGCCCACACCCAGAGCCTGGAACAGAACTTCAGACTGGTATTTTTATCCCTGACCACTGGCAGCACCAGATCATCACTCCAGGCACGTTTTTGATCCCTCCTGGACCACACCAGCACTGGAATGCATTCCAGGCCTTGGCAGGGGCTGCCCAGGGAGGTTTGGAGTGCCCACCCCTGTCCAAGGAATTCCTGGAGGTGGCACTCAGAGCTCTGGGCTGGGGACAAGGTGGGCATTGAGCAGAAACTGCTGATGGAAGAGAACTCCCCATGGGAATCACCTCTTTGTGGAGCCTCTCCCCAGTTTCTTCCTCTCTACAAACTCAATGAACAATCCTAACTTGCTGCCTGGGGTTAAAATATTTATTCTGGATGAACATTCCCACCCTCTGGATTCCCATGTTGGCCAGAGGAATGTCTCAGCTCCTCCAAGGCACCTGGCTGTAGGTAAAAACTAGAAATACTTTTTTTTTTTAGGAAGTGGTAATTAATTTGCAATTAATTTCCAGAGTTTCACAAGGATTTATAAAGCTTGGGTTCAAATTGCAGATAAAGAATCCCATTTGCACCGGTTATAACTCGTTCATTTTTAACACTTTAGGGAAAATGCTCAGGGATTCCAAATTCTTCTCTCATCTTTTGCTGAAGGTGACAAATAAGAGTGTCCTGAAGGAAGAATTATTTATGGCAGGAACCTGGGATAGTGGAAGGTGTCCCTGCCCATGGCAGGAGGTGGGATGAGATGAGCTTTGAGGTCCCTTCCAACCCAAACCATTCCATGACAAATTGGACAAATCCAGATCTCACATTTAAAGGTAAATAATCATAAGTTCTTCAAAAATCTCTTCAGGTTTTGAAAAATATCTGTGATCAGGGTGGGGGTTTTTTTTGTTGTTTGTTCAGGTTTTTTTTTTTTAATTCTAAATGACATTTGTTTCAAAATTTCACTTACAGCCTACAAGAGAAATCTTCAAAGATTGAAAGCAAAATGGAAACACTGCAAGATCTGTCCCAAATTTCTGTTAGCAGAGTGTGTATTTTTAAAGATCTTTTTTTTCTTCTGTTTTCAGATAGGAAAAACAAGACATCAAAATATCAGCATTTCCCAGCTAAACTTCACTCCCAGCTTCAGTTTCCTGTCTCATTTTCTCTGAAAGCAGCCAAAATTGCAAGAGATGAGCTCTGAGAGTGGCTGGACCAGTCAGCCCCAGGAAGAGCAGCAATTCCAGCCTGGCTGGCCCATGGACAGGGATTTATATCAATCCTCAACAGCACTGGAAGCTCTTCTCTAATTAAGATGCCATCATATAAACTCTGTTTTTATAAGGCCTATAAAATCCATCCTGGGAGTGGACTTGGCATCCCCACGGGACCAATCTGCTGCTGTTTGTTTATTTTTTTATTGATTTATCCAAAAAGTAATAGACAACGTGTTCTTCCCCTGCCATGCTGCTGCTTTATAATTGAAGGAGGCCCTTCTCCTCCAAGCCCCTATTTGCAAGCAATTAGATGTTGCTTTAAAAAAAATACGTCTGGTGAAATTGATTTTTCACGTCCCTCGTGAGCAGTGAAAGAGAAGTTTCAATAAAAGGCCAGTTCTGAGACTTCCCAGCTCCTGTGTTTTCTCTGCCTTTGAGTAAGAGCACTTTGGGGTTGTCAGGCACAGGGAGTGGGACTCTGCCCACTCCAAACAGCTCAGGACTTCAACAAATAACAGTGATGGTGTTGAGCCCGTTGATTCTTCCCAGTGAAATGCAGAATTATTTCCTGCTGCTTTCCAACACTCCATTTCCCAGGCTCCCCGAGCCACTCAGCTTTATTAACAAATAAAAGTTTTCAGTCCTGATGGCTGCAGAGAGAAGGCAGTATGCACAAATTCAGCAGATTTACGCAGCAAACCCCAAATATTTTAAGGTTTCATGGGTTTTGGAGAGCAGCTTTTTGATGTTCTAGCACTGGGCTAGAAAGATGCAATAATTTCATCTTGTTCCTTCATTTCTCCTGACTTAGAAACACCATGGAATAGAGATGACATGGTTGAGAGAGAGACTGAACCAGAAACAAGTTTCAAAAGATGGCCTGTCTGTGGCAGACAGACATCACCAAATACCCATCTTTTGGGATATTTAAAAATATTCATGTGTCAGCAGACACTTTTTCAGGTGCAGTTTTTGCCTCCTTACACACAGGAGAAACAGCTAATCACACTTGTAACATTTTCTACGAGCTTTTGCTTCCTTAGGTGTACCCCAAGAAATAAAACCAGACAATGGCCCTGCATACACAGCTCAAAAATTGGCCAGCATCTTTAATGGATTGGGGTGTTCCTCACACTTTTGGAATTCCCTACTCTCCCACAAGTCAAGCAATTATTGAAAGGACACATCTCACTCTAAAACCCATTTTAACCAACAAAAGGGGGAAATGGCCCAAGCTACGCCATTTTCAAGGGGTGGAAAATGTCCTTTTCTACCCCTGAGCCCACAGCGTGTCCATGGGCTCAGCCTCCTCTCAGCCCCCAAAGGCTGGATCAGGACCTGTGCAGCTGATGCCTCAGGTTTTGGCTTTTATATTTTTCAGGTTCTGTGCTGCTTTAGTGTGTGGGTCTGGGCTTCATATCAGGGGACGGTGAGCTCTCTGCACAGAGTAGGGAGACAAAACAATTCCTTCTCCAGCTGGGGACCAAGGACAAATGATCCAAATCTCAGGCCCAAGAGCACAAACAACGTGGGCTGAGGAGAGAAAAACAAGAAGGATGGGACTTGATGGGCTAAAGCTGGAATTGGACAATGAACTCCAATCTGCAAATGGAGCAGAACTGATAAAAGTGCCAGAGCCCGTGCCCGGTGTCCATTTTGGGACCATTTTGGTTCATCTTGGGTGCAGCCCTGGCTGGGCTCTTGTGCTGCCCAAGGTGGATCCATGGAGGAAATCCTTTTAATAAATCCCTGCTTTATTCTTTATCTCTGCCCAGCCTCTGCTCTAGCTCAGCCTGCACAAGGCATCACCATGGCCATGGTTTGTACCTGTGGCACATTAAATAACCCACAGGTTTTGCTCCCAGTCCTTTAGAAACTGCCCCCAGGAAGGTCCCTTTGCTCATGCACAGCTGTCCCTGCCTCTCCTGCCTCAGGGCCCTGGTGCATCTCCAGCACCTTGTGCCATAAAGGCAGGGAATAAATGGGAATTTGTCTCCCTGGCACTCCCCAGCTCCAGGATTTTGGCACCTGGACACAGCAGGATGTGACTCATGGCCCTGGGCTTGGTGTGACTGGCACGTGCCAGCCTGGGAGGGGATTGGTGCCAGAGGCTTCTCAGCACAGAGCTGTGGTGTTTTCTGGACAGAAATCTCTGCTCTGTCATCCCCTGTGAAGTGCTCCTTTCTCCTGAAGCTTTGCTTTGTGTCCTTCCCTGGATCCAGGAGTGCTCTGACTGTCCCAGGCACAGAGCTCCAGCAGCAGGGGCTCCTCTGGGGCTCTGCAGCTCTCTGGGAGGAGCTCAGGCCCCCTTGGCTGGTTCTCTCCCAGCCCTGTTTGCCCCCTTGGCAAAGGTCACCCCTGATATTCCTCCAGTGCTCCAATAGGGAAAGCCCAGGGTAAAACATTGGGCTTTCCACGCACTGGCCTTCCTGCACAGACCCTGTCCCCTCTGTCACCACTCCCCAGCTGTTCCCTCTCTGTAGCTGGCCCATCATAAGGGGATCTTTCATCTTTATATAACTTTTGAAACTGCTAATGGCCTTAAATAAAATAGCAGCCTTGTGAAAAATGCACCAAATATACCAGGGAGGCTTTGGGAAAAAGGAGTGAGAGAGTGATGATTTAAAAGTGTTTGTAAAGAAAGTTTTCCAGATTAGTTAAAGAAAGCTGAGTGGGAAAAGTTTTGTGGGTTCTGCACAGAGCAAAATCAGCTCCTGGGCTGAGGTAAAGAGGGAACCTGCTGGGAATTCTAACAAAGGGATGGCATCTGGGCCATAAGGGCATTTTTGTGCCATTTTTGTCAAACTGGTATTTAGGAATCTCAACCAATGCCCGCCTCCAGAGGCCTCACGAGAGGCAAACACCCACCTCATCCCTCAGAGGGAAGTTTCCTCCAGCTTTCAGCTCATTTTCTGCACTTCCAGTGAAACCTCCACAGTTTGACGTGACACTGGAGCCTCTCTTCCTTCAGATTGAGTCTCAGGTTTATTTTCAATGCCAATTAACAGCTTTTTTCTCTTCCCCTCACTAGGATGCCCTTTACCTTGTAGTTTTGCTGCCCTGTCCCAGTGCTCCCAGCAGCACAGATGCTTCCTGCTGCCAGGGGACAGCAAATTAGAGCTTGTCCTGTCTCATATGTCAGTGAGAAGTGTCAGGGGAGCCCTCATTCCCAGCACACACAGCGCCATATGTTTGTCTCCCAAGCCAGAGCAGCAGCAAAATGCTGCTGAGTGAAGCAAAGCTGGGCTGGGTTTAATTCAGTTCTGTGCCTCAGCACCCCTGGATAATCCTTTGTGTGCTCAGAGTCACTCTTAAAAACTCACAGATGCAGGAGGGCAGAGCCAAAGCGAGGGGAAACTGCAAATGAGCACCAAAGCCGGTGTGGGTTAAACCCAGCGTGGGGCTGGACCCAGGGCTGGGCTGAGCGAGGTCAAGGCGCTCTTCAGAGAATCAGAGAATGGAACCACAGAACCCTCGGGGCTGGAAATGGTTCCAGGATCATCCAGGCCAAGCTGTGCCTGATCCCCAGCCCAGAGCACTCAGTGCCACCTCCAGGATTTCCTTGGACACCTCCAGGGATGGGCACTCCAAACCTCCCTGGGCAGTTCCAATCCCTGAGCACCCTTTCCATGGGGAAATTCCTGCTGGTGCCCACCCTGAGCCTGCCCTGGCCCAGCCTGAGGCCGTTCTCTCTCCTCCTGTCCCTGTTCCCTGGGAGCAGAGCCCGACCCCCCCGGCTGTCCCCTCCTGGCAGGGAGTTGTGCAGAGCCACAAGGTCCCCCCTGAGCCTCCTTTTCTGCAGGAAATAAGAATATATTTGAGAACAAATGCAGCCCAGGCAGCTCAGCTTGCTCTGCACTGCATTTCCCCACTCCTGCTCCAATCCCCCACTGCAGCTCTGTTCAGCTTGGGGTGCAGCACACCCTGCACCTTCCTCAGCCTGTTTTCTTTCATCTTTCCCTGGTTCCTCATCCAGCACATGGGACCTAACACCACTCCCTGCTCTTCCTGGCTCTATCCCAGACTGGCTCTCACAGGCATGCAGGAAGATTTCCCACGTGGAAAACCTTTTGGATTTATGGATTCTCTGTGTGGTTACAGTCGTGTGACAAACTGCACCACATCTCCGTGTGAAAAGCTCTTAAAACATTTTCATGCTGCTTTAAGGAGGGGAATGGATTTCCCAGAGCAGCTGTGGCTGCCCCTGGATCCCTGGCAGTGCCCAAGGACAGGTTTGGAGCAGCCTGGGATGTGGAAGGTGTCCCTGCCATGGCAGGGGTGGCACTGGGTGGAATTTAAGGTCCTTCCCAACCCAAACCATTCCATGATCCTGTGACTAACAGCAGAAATTTATTTCTGCAGTCTCGCTTCAGAATCCTGACAATTTCCTGAAATTTCAGAAAATCTCTTTTCAGAATGCTGAAAAGAAACTGAATTTCAGACACTAAATCCCGGTTTCCAGAAGATAATTACCTAAGAACTCTACCTCAGTGCTCTCACCTCACCCCTTTTCCAGGGTCACAGGAATCTTCCCTGTTCCACAGGGTGTCTTCCCAAGGGCGAACTTTGACTTAATCTGCATTAAAAGGAGCTGGAAGGCTTTGGAACACCTGCTGCTGCCCTGTGATCACCTCATTCACATGCAGATCCACATCCCCCGGAATTGCCAGGATGCCTTCCCGGCTTCCGCGGCTCTGGACCAGCCTCTCACGGAACAAATGAAGCAAACACCCCTCCACAATCCACTCCAAAAAAAATGATTGCCTTGCTCGTGTTAAATTCTGTGGTCAGGCCACTGTTTCTGGCTGTGGTTCTGGCTCTGTACAATCACACTTTATTGTTTTCTAATGAAATGCATGATCGAGTTAAATGAACATGAATGGAAGCAACAGTGCTGCAGACAAGAAAGCAGGAGGGATCTATAATTAATGTGATCATCGGGAAAAAGCTGTGTGATACCATTCCATCAATTATCAGCCTCTAATAATTCTGTCACCGAGTAAATGAAAGCGTTTTATCAATTAGTGCCAATCGTTTCCCCATAAAGAGAACTGAATGCTGCTGAAAACCAAATCATAACTGCAGCAACGGCAAAAGAGAAGGAAATAAACACGGCATGAGTCTGGAGGCAGCAATGACCCTCCCTGGCAGGGGAGTCGCTGAGCCAGCTCCATCAAAGGGGGCAGCAGGAAGAGCATTCCCAGCAGGTCTGGGGGGATCCTGTCCTTCTGCCCAGCTCTGGAGGCACATCTGGAGTGATCCTGCCCCTCTGCCCAGCCCTGGGGGCACATCTGGAGTGATCCTGCCTCTCTGCCCAGCTCTGGAGGCACATCTGGAGTGATCCTGCCCCTCTGCCCAGCCCTGGGGGCACACCTGGAGTGATCCTGCCCCTCTGTCCAGCACATCTGGAGTGATCCCACCCCTCTGCCCAGCCCTGGGGGCACATCTGGAGTGCTGTGTCCAGCTCTGATCCCTGTAGTGAGCAGGGACAGCACCCAGGGAATGGCTGGAGCTGTGTCAGGGGCGGGTTAGGGTGGATTTTGAGAAAAGGTTCTCTGCCCAGAGGGTGCTGGCACTGCCCAGGCTCCCCAGGGAATGGGCACGGCCNAGGCACACCTGGAGTGATCCTGCCCCTCTGTCCAGCACATCTGGAGTGATCCCACCCCTCTGCCCAGCCCTGGGGGCACATCTGGAGTGCTGTGTCCAGCTCTGATCCCTGTAGTGAGCAGGGACAGCACCCAGGGAATGGCTGGAGCTGTGTCAGGGGCGGGTTAGGGTGGATTTTGAGAAAAGGTTCTCTGCCCAGAGGGTGCTGGCACTGCCCAGGCTCCCCAGGGAATGGGCACGGCCCCGAGGCTGCCAGAGCTCCAGGAGAGCTTGGACAGCCAGGGGTGCCCATGGTGGGATTGTTGTGTCTGTGCAGGGCCAGGAGCTGGATCCATGATCCTGGGGGTCCCTCCCAGCTCAGGATGTTCTGTGGCTCTGGGATTCTGTGACTCTGTGTCCCAGAGCAGCTGCTCCTCTCCCAGACAGCCTGGAGCCATGCAGGGGTGCCTGAAGCTGCTGCTGCCCCTCCAGAGGCTCAGAGCCCTCGCGGAGATGTTTGTGAGCACTCAGCAAGAAGCTGCCCCTTCAGAGGGATTTCCTTTGCTCCTCTCAGGATGGGAGGCTGGTATTTGACTACATTATCTCCTAACTTAAAGCTCAGGCCATCTGGCACCCCAGTGTGCAAACAATCTTGTAAATTAAGGGGGAAAATATGTGCCTGATTCCCTTATGGCTCCAGGCTGTTCCATAGCTGGACATGTGCAGGGTGGACTTGCAAAGAAACCAAGGTGGTTCTCAGCATCCCACCCCCAGCAGGCAAGGCAGCCTTTTAGGAACAGAGAAACTGGGAATATGACTGACCTTGTTCCTTCCTGGCACGTTTTCCTTCGCTGATTTACCCATGGAATGCTGCTCCTCCTCCAGCTGGATACAGCCATGGGGCTCAGCCATGGTTTTGTAAACCTGGCCTTTAGGGTTTTATGCCATCCCTTTGTTAGAATTCCCAGCAGGTTCCCTCTTTACCTCAGCCCAGGAGCTGATTTTGCTCTGTGCAGAACCCACAAAACTTTTCCCACTCAGCTTTCTTTAACTAATCTGGAAAACTTTCTTCACAAATGCTTTTAAATCATCACCCTCTCACTCCTTTTTTCCAAAGCCTCTCTGGTATATTTGGTGCTTTTTTCACAAGGCTTCTATTTTATTTAAGGCCATTAGCAGTTTCAAAAGTTATATAAAGATGAAAGATCCTCCCATGTTTTAATGAACCTCAAAATGAGCTTTAGAACAATTTGATTAGAAAGCTCTCAAATCGTCAAGCGCTCCCTCGGGACTGAGACGTAACGAAGGTAATAATTAGCAAGAACAAATTTTAAAATTACTTATTCCATAAATATATGTTTTACTCCTGGTGCTCAGAGCCAGAGCCAAGTAGGTAAAGGTCTGGAGAAGTGGAGCAAGGCTAAGAACATACAAAGACATGAAAGTGCAGATGTCTTGCCTCCACAGGAAAAAGAAAATGAGGTGGGAAGAGAGACAAGGAGAGCTCTGTGCCTGCCAAGGAAACCAAGGTGGGGCTGGGAGGAGAGGGGCATCCAAGCTGACCAGGTGCTGGGGGTGCAGACAGAGGTGGTGAGCTGGCACTGCCACAGGAAACACAAAAACCACACAATAAAAACGAGGGCAGGGGCTGCACGTGGATTTTGTGGGGTTTTGTCCTGGTGTCAGCAACCAGGTGCTTCTGACACAGGAATTTCTGGGCATTTTGAGTCCCCAGCAATGGGAAGCTGCCTTTGGAGGCAAATATAGAATGATCACCCCTCATTCGTAGTCTTATTTCTGATTTCGTACCTTTCTCTGTTATCATTGTTTTCTTGGCACTCCCCACCCTGCAGTGGGGAGCTCTCTGTGTGCTCTGCTGTGAAGCACAATGCACAGAAATCTGCCCATTAATAATTCCCTTCTGCTGCACACAAAGTCAAGAGGAATGGGCCTGAAAAAGACAGAAATTTTTCCCTTCCTGTGAGGAACTGGAGAGAAGGACAGGAGAAACAGCACCAGGAGGGGTCTGGGAGAGCCACAGGGGCCAGACTGCCTGGCTGAGCCTCAGACACCAATAAAAAAGGAGTTTCCAGGAATTAAAGTGAAGTTTGTGCTGCCCTGGAACTGGCTGAAAATACAGCCTGGCTATTGCTGTTCTGACCTTCTCAGAGCCTCCCAGGATGTGGCCCCAGCTAATTCCAGCAAAGGGAGAAGCATTGCTGCTGCCTGGGGAATTTCCTCTTGGTGGCTCTGCCTTGAATTCTCAGTCCCTGTCCCTATGGAGCACGTTGGCACCTGCACACACAACAAATTTGTGAGGGAATGGAAAAGGGAACAGCTCAGCTCCCTCACAGGGACAGCTTCGTGGAGACCAAATCCAGGCATTGTTTCAAAAATAGGATGATCCATTTTTGACATGAAAAAGGCTCCCTGCTCCATCTTGGGTTGTGCATAAAATTATCTGGGGTTTTTTTTGCTATGTGTCTCCTCCTCATCAGAAAAAAATCTCACCCCAGGCTATTTTGAAGCTCCAGCGTGTTCCTTTTCATTCATATTTCTCAGTGTACTACAGGAACATTTGCACTTCTGAAATCTCCTCGCTGCAATGTGTGAACTGCTCTCCACTGAAAGGGAAGCCTGAATTCCCGTGCATCATTTCCATTTGTCCTGTTTTGAGGTGAAGTAGTAAAGGAGAATGCCTGAGGCACTCCCAGAACGAGGAAATATCTCAGAAACAAGCAGTGGGTGTGGAAATCACAGCATCATTAAGGCTGGAAAAGATCTCCAAGAGCATCAAGTCCAGGTTGGCACCAGGACTTCTTAAGTGGGGATTTGCAGATGAGGAGAAATGTGGAAAAGCTCTTGAACCATCACCAAGAGCAGCCTGGGGGAGCACTGAAGACTTGAGTGGGAGACAAAACTGAGCAAGGAAATCTGGGAGAGCTTTGGTGAGGAGACAGAAATGAGAGGGAGGAAGGAGCTGTGAGATGCCAAGATCAAAGATCCCAGTGACCAAAGTTTTCTGCCTGCCACGGGAGGGCTTGGCCAGCTCCCACCAGCTCTCTGTTTCCTCCACCTAGTGCATTAAAACCCTTTTTTTTAGTGATATAAAATACAGGACTATTTCTGTTCCTGTAACCACGGTCTCGAATGAGTAGTGCTGCAAAGAGATTGCACAGATTTTAATCCATGTAATCATCCTTAACCTTTCCTGCCTGGTAAATTGGTTCATTTCCTTTCATTCATGTATCTCAATAGATTGGATGTAAATATATACTTTTCTTGGCTTCTTTGCATGATTTTTTTTTTCTGTTTAGAAACAAAAGCAGCAATTAAAGAATGATAAAGCCATTACTAAGTAGATCACGTGGTGGTTTTCCTTAAGAAAGGAAAGTGTTACCACTTTGTGATTCAGGAGACTTCAGCCACAATAACTCTGAGAGTGAATTTAATGTTTTGTAAGCTGCTTGTATTAAATTTCCTGGATCTCCTGCTAAATCCCAGGCATTCCAGCTTCAGGGGAGGGAGGAGGGTGGAGAGAAGGGAAAGCAGGCTCAGGGCTGTGCTGGGAGCAGGGATAGTCCCTGGGAGTGACGGAGCATTGGGAGGAGCAGGACTTTCAGTGAGAAAGAAAGAATTTGGGGACGTTCCTTGTTTGCAGTAGCAGCCCCCAGGGGATGGAGTGACTGAAGAGCTGCTTTGGTTTGGGAAGGGAAAATCCAGAGAAGGAAAGCAGGGGGAAAGCAGTCCCTGGGCTCGGAGAGGGACAAGGAGAGGGTGACAAGCCATGGCCAGAGACCAGCACTGCAGGGCTCTCGTGTCCCCATCCACACCTGGCAAGTGTCAGAAGGGACTCAGGGGTGCCTCATCCCCTGCCCTGGGGCTTCACCATGTTTGGGTTGCTGCCTTGTTGTTCAAGCCTGATATAGCAGAATTTCTCAGAGAGCAGGGACATAGCCTGCCTCTGAACCAGTTGGGACAGGAGACAGTCAGAAAAAAACTACACCCAGCCTGGGCCTGAGTGTAGGCCTGAGCTAAGGCCTGAGGCCTGAACCAAGGCCTGAAGCCTGAGCTCAAGGCCAAAGCCTGTGGCGTTGTTTGAAATTATCTCAAGGCACGTAAGGGAGAGGGCAGTTTACTTGTGCAGTAATAGATACAGATTTAGGTTTGAACAGGTAGCTGTTTTAAGTGTAAAGTAAACAATGTTTGTTTACATTCTTTCTCTGCTGTGCACCGATGAGGGGATGCTTGAAACTGTAAACAATTCTAAAATGTATATAAGCAACAATTCTGTGCAATAAACCAGAGAATGTTATGGAGCCCTATCGGTGTGAGTGACGTTACTTGGCTGGCTCTCGTGGGGGGTCCCTCTTCAGTCTGATGGTGCTGTCTGCTCCAAGCTCCCAAATCTATTTCCTCTCCCTTGCCCATCTCAAAGGGCCTCCAGGAGCTGCTGCCCGGCCCCAGCTCTGGCTGTGACCTCCCACAGGCAGCAGGACACGAGGCTTGGCCATCCCAGTGGGCTGGACACTGCAGCCAGGGCTGGTCCCTGTCCCCCTGGAGTCCCTTCTGCCACCTCTGCTGACCTCCAGAGGCCCAAGGCTCCCTGACACCCCTGCCCCTGGCCCTGCTGTTCCCTGCTTTGGAGAGGAACCATTTCCCAACGTGGGACTGAAATTCCCTTTCAGCTTTGAGGACTCAGGATTGGATATGTGAATTCAGACACGCCCTTGCCTTTCCCTCTGTCCATCACCAGAGTTTTGGGCAGCTGCTGCCCCGTGGGTGAGGCCTGGGATGTCTCACAGGAGAGGGAGCTCCCTGGCAGTGTTGATGCCTTCAGTTTGAGCTTTCCTATTTTCCAGACTCTGTACTGCATTGGTTTATAACTCTGAACTTCACAGCAAGTGTCAGCAAGTTCTCCTCACAGCTCAGTCACACACAACAATCCTTTTCCAGCCCCAGAACCAAGGACACACTGCAGCTCCAGGCCCAAAAAGTGCAAACAGCAGAGAATTGAGGAGAGAAACTGGGAGGGTGGGAGTGCATCACCTGGAGCTGGAATTGGACAATGAACCCCAAGATGGAAATGGACCAAAACTTATAAAAGGGTGAAAACTCCTGACTGGGATCCATCTTGGGTCCAGCCCTGGCCAGGCTCTTGTGCTGCCCAAGGTGCATCCTTTGAAGGCTTTTTTAAATAAATCCCTGCTTTATTCCTTTAATTCTGCTCAGCCTCTGTTCCAGGCAACCCCTCAAGGCATCAGGATAAGTAAATTCAGACATTCCCTTGCCTTTCCCTCTGTCCATCACTAGAGTTTTGGGCAGCTGCTGCCCTGTGGCTGAGGCCTGGGATGTCTCACAGGCAGGGACATCCCTGGCAAGTGTCACCGGGGCTCTGTGGCCTCGTGTCACACCCAACCTTCCAGCCCTGCCCCAGCCCCACATTGTTCCAAAGCTCAGCTCCTGTGTCTGTCTGCTCCCCACAGCTCCTGGCACTGGCAGATAACAGATGAGGTTCTGCAGCTCCAAAGCTGTGATTTATGGGCTTGGTTGGGATGAGAAGTTCTCTGCATGGGAGGCAGGAGCAGGGGCTCTAAAATGGCAAATGACAGAGGAGGGAGTGAAGACAGATTATTCACACTCTGTCAGAGGCAGGCCACCCAAGGCAGGGATGGCTGCAGCCAGCTTGAAGAACACCCAAGGAAGCATTTTCTCAAGCAATGCCTGATTAAACTGTGAAACTCACTGCCATGGAAAGGAAAAAAAATTAAATAAAGGCAAAAGAAGTGCAGGGAATTGAAGAGCAGGTCAGACAGGCAAGTAATGACACGGGAGTCCAGGTGCAATGTCAGGTGTAGGAATCTCTCTTGTGACAGAGGAAGGAGGAGTGAGGAGGTGGGACAGAGAATTCTGTGCTTCCACGAGCCTTTTCTCCTGACTGTCTCCTGTCCCAGAGGAGCTGTGGGGTGGGATTGGACTGGATGGGTCCAAGGGAGTTTCCTGACCAAGGCAAAGCAGGGCCAGCAGGAAGTGGGGCATCCTGAGAGTCCCCCAAAAGGGAAATGCTGTCTGCAATACCTCAGGAGAACCAGCTCTCTGGGTGGGTGGTTTGTGCTGACAGCAACAGATCTAAATTTGATGATAATCTCTACAAAGAAATCACAGACCTAAAATTACCTTCTGTTCACATTCTGGCATATTTTTGATCCACGCTGCAGTTGGGAGAGTCACCTAGAGGGAGCCTGTAGAAATAGTAACGTGATGATTGTGCCTTGACACCCATTTGTGGGTTGAGTAGAGACTTTTAGAGCTGAAAGTCACTGCTGAGAGACAGCAGGGTCCCCTCCCCGCCCTTCATCTCCTCCTGCTGCCGGTGAGTGGCACAGGCAGGGGACAAAGTGACATTTAGACAACGTTATCTGTCCCAAGGTTTGGTTTGGTCACTAAATCACCTCATCCAGGCATTGCTGGAGCAATAAAATCCTTCTGAGTGCTCTGGCCTCCTAACCAGGAGATTAAATGACAGATTTGTCTTTACAAACAGCCTGCGGGTCTGCTGGTATCTGTCATTCCTCTCACCTCCATCCCTGCTGAGTCTCCACAGCCCCAGGGATTTTCTCCCTCCCTTTCTTCAGCCAGGGCAAGGCTCTCCCAGTTTCCTCTGATGGAGGTGGGAATGGACACAGATTCTGTTATTCAGAATGTTTGGCTTTCCCCCATTCCCTGGGAATGCCATGGGACAGAAAGCAGCTCCCTCACCGTGCCAGTTGTGCACTGAGAGACAAAAGAAACAATGGGAAGGATTCCACTGATTGGAATGGAAAAGATATTTGCCTTTACAAACAAACTATAGGTTTGCTGAGAAATGAAAATGGATATTGAAAGATGAAAGAAACAATGGGGAAAAACCCTAAAATTCCATGAGAATTAACAATTAAAAAGGAGGGTTATACATTAGAGGGGATCAGGGGTTCTGGGCAGTCTGTACCTCTCCAGTACCTCAGGCAATGGGGAAAGAGAGAAGGGAAATGGGGCTGGGAAATTGGGATAAAAAGGAGGCTGTGTCCTCCAAAAATTGCAGAGACCCCAGGGTAATGCCCCATGGGCTCTCCCTTTATTGGAATAAAGTAAAAGGACTCCTCTGTCTCCTTTTTGGACAGAAACCTCTGGTGTTTGTGGATTCATTTTCCTGGCAGAGGTGAGGGAAGGAGATGGAACCAGGCTGTTCCCACCAGTGCTCGGTGAAAGGACACCAAAAAGTGAATACAAAACTGAAATGCAGTTTAAATTCCATTTAGACACAGAAAAGCTTTCCCCTTGTCCTATCCTAACCCCACCTGGCCACAGGGCTGGGCAATCAGTGGAAGATCAGCCTGCCCTGAGCTGGGTGGGACTGGCTGCTCTCCAGAGGGGTCTCTGTTCCCTGTGGTGCTGAGTCTAGAGAGTAGAATCCCAGAATAATTCAGGTTGGAAAAGACCTCCAAGATCATTGTGTCCAACCTTGTCAACCAAACCTGAGCACATCCAGTTAAATCTCCAGTTGTGCCAGAAAAGCCATGTTCTGCTGTCCCATTACAGGGGCAGAGGGAAGTTATTTGGTTACTGGGGCTGGACTGGGATCGATCCCTCCCTTCCCTTTTATCCCCCAGTTCCTGGAGATCAGGGTGTCTCCCAGCAGTGATGCCACACAGCAGAGCTGTGGAATTTTCCAAGCAGTCCAAACCCTACTTGGCAGCTCCTGGGGAGGGAATCCAGACAAACTGGATCACTCTGGGTTACTCCGTGCCCGGGTTCTGCACTGGGTGTATGGAAAAAAAATGGAAAAAAAAAAAAGAAAAAGGAAGAAAGGGGGGAAAAGCCCCAGAGGCGGTGGAGGTGGGGTTATGGAAAGCTTCCCATGCTCACCGAGCTCAGCCTTGCAGAGACTCTAACCTAAATTAATAGATTCTCTGGGGTGTGCAAAACTGGGCTAATATTTTGCAAGAATAGCTCTCCCCTGCCTCTTGCCCTCCAGTATGATGAAGACAAAATGCCTTCATTATTGCAGCATTTAACAGTGTGCAGTGTTTATGAAGAGGCTGGAGGATGTGAAGGAATCCAAACCAATTACATTAATCTCCCAGCAAATAAAGCTGCAAATATTTACCTTCACTACACTGCTTTATCTTATTGGACAAGCTCTGGAATTAATCTAAATCCAGTCCTTTAACCTTGCTGGATGGATTGTTGTCCCTGACATCAGGAGGTCACCCAGACTGTACAGCTGGGCTCCACAGGCAGAGCCCAGCTCATCCATATATTGCATTGTTTAAATCTCCTCCATCCCTTGCAGCGCTCTGAGAGAAGCTTTCCCTGCCTCCACGGGGCTGGTGGTGCTTCAGGAGGATGCTGCAGCGCAAGAGAAGTGCACAACAACCCATCCCATGGCTCACAACCAGCAGCAGGGTCAGGTTTTATGGACACTGTTCCTGGAGTGACGTCAGCTCATCACCATGAAACCTTTCTTCTCAGGAATCCATTGACCCAGCCCGAGCTCTCCCTGTGCCTCAGGCAAGTCCAATTTCTGCTACAAATTCTCTACCATTTTGGCATTTTGGAAAACTGGACTTTTAAATTCAGGCGCTGAATTCTGACTCCTGTGTATATAAAATACAGCAAGGCCCTTTTGCCTGTCACAGTCTCTGAGTGTGAGGCTGCCCTGCCTGTGATCTCAAACTCCCCTGATGTGTCCAGCTGTGTGCAGCAGTTCCTGGGATAGTCTTTCCTAGAACCACAGAGTCACAGAATGGTTTGGGTTGGAAGGGACCTTAAAGACATCTGATTTCAGCCCCTGCCGTGGGCAGGGACACCTCCCACTCTCCCAGGCTGCTCCAAGCTCCCTCCAGCCCGGCCTTTGGTGCCAAATCCTGGGGCACATCCTCAGGACAGCCTTTAAACACTCTTGTCTAAAGCCCATCAGCACAAGTTGTCCTGAAAAATGTAACCTGAGTGTTCTGGAATATCAGAGTTCCCTCCAGCTCAGCTCTGCCAGGCTGTGCAAGTCAGCCCCTGGAGAGCTTTTGAGTTATTTTGTGTAAACACTTTCAATCTCCAGATCTTGGCAATTGGTGCTTTATTTATTTAATGTCTCCTCCGTACACCTTGGAACAGCATTTTGCTTACACAAGTCCCAAAGCAGAAGAGGGAAAAATCATTCCAAAGATGCTGTGTAACAGCTCCTTCCTGTCCATTGAGGCAATTTATAGTGAAACCAGATAGCTTTTGAGTAGACAAATCCATTCCCTCAATAGTTTATATCCCATAATAGTTTCTTCCTCTCATAAATTTAACTTACATATGAGAAATCACACCAATTCTCCAAAAACCCTGTGAATTTCATTGATGGCAGAAGAGTGATTTGAGCACAACGGGGAAACTTCTGAGGGAAGAGAAGAGAAGAGAAGAGAAGAGAAGAGAAGAGAAGAGAAGAGAAGAGAAGAGAAGAGAAGAGAAGAGAAGAGAAGAGAAGAGAAGAGAAGAGAAGAGAAGAGAAGAGAAGATGCAGCCATGCCCTGCTCCATCCCCGTCCCTCCTTTGGCAGCACAGCCCAACACATTCTGTTGGTGTGGAGGGGCACAACCTGGTCTGGAAGGACCCAGGACACAAAAAAGGACACAATTCTGGTGAGATACGGGAGCTAAATCACAGAATTTATCAAAGCAGAAGGTTTTCTGTGAGATAAATACAATCTACAGGCTCCTACCCCGAGAGGAGAGCTTGGGAATTGGGATGTGGCTTTGGCAGGCAGGAAAAGCTGCCCAGAAAGAGGAGATGAACCTGGAGCAGACCTGATCCTACAAAGGTGGTGCAGATACACCCAAGTGAAGGGGACTCAGCTGGAATAAATAATCTGGGCATGGTGTCAAGTGTCCATCAGATGAAACCTTTAAACCAGATGCAGATCACACAATCCCAGAATGGTTTGGGTTGGAGGGGATGCTAAAGATCATCCAGTTCCAACTCCCCTGCCCTGGCAGGGACACCTTCCACTGTCCCAGGCTGCTCCAAGCCCTGTCCAGCCTGGCCTTGGGCACTGCCAGGGATCCAGGGGCAGCCACAGCTGCTCTGGGCACCCTGTGCCAGGGCCTGCCCACCCTCCCAGGAGCAATTTATTCCCAATATCCCATCTAAATCCACCTTCCTTCAACCTAAAGATGCTCCCTTTGTCCTGTCCCTCCAGGCCCTAGTGCGAAGTCCAGCCTATTCCAAAGAATATTTGTAAGACACCCTTGCAGAGCAGTGTTGCAGAGCTGCAGGTTTGAATGCAGGATTCCTGAGCAGTCCCTGTGGCTCCAGGAAATGCTGATCCAGCACAGCTCCAGCTGCAGGCTTGGGAAGAGCCAGCTCCCAGCACAGCCCTGGTGGCCCGGGGACAGCCTGGCTGTGCTGCTGAGCATCCTGCAAGGAGCACAGCGAGCTTTCAAGTGTTCCACTGAATATTTTATGTGCTGCCCTGAGGCGCTGGGTGTGGACTTTGAACTAAAGAGCAATCACTGCTGCCGGCTCTCCAGGCTCGGGTGTCCTCTCCTCGCTGGCAGCTTTGGCTGTGGAAGAAGTTTTACAGCGACTTCTGTGAGCCAGAGAGAAGTTTGATAAGAGGATCCATGTTCACCCCTGAAAGAATTTTCTACCAAGGTCGTTGACAAAGGAACCAAGAAAGAAAGAAGGATAAATAAGAGAAACCTGCAACTGCCTGTGCCAATAAGCACCTTGTTTGTGACCAAGTGTAAGTGTAAACTTATGAGATTTGTAAGAATGTATAAAAAGCATGCATGCTATAATAAAAACAGCTTGAAGCCTTCTGAAAATGGAGTGTGTTGCTTTGTGTTGTCTCTGTTTCAACTACAACACTTGGGTGTGGGATGCAGGAGAAGTTAATTCTCCTTCCCAAGGTCATTGCACTCTGCCTTCCTTGGTGCCTTTTTCTCTAGAAATACGAGCCAGACACAGTTTGGGTGATAAAAAAGGGGTACCTTTATATAAGGATCCTCAGGTGCACGAATTCCTCAGGTGGAAAACACCAAAGATGTACAATTTTTATAGATTCTGTAAGTTAGCATATCTGACAAGGACTCCCCAGTTAGGAACCCTCTTGGTGAAGTAACCCCCCCCAGTTCTGGTGCTTTCCAGATTCTCCCCCCTTCAGAAGAGACCCAGGCCCTGTTTATAAAAATCTTTCTGGTTCCAGCTTTGGTTGCTGAGGAGAACCAGAGGGATCCTGGTATTTGTTTTGTGTTTCTGCCCAGGAAAATATTGAATCTAACTACAACAAGAAGTTACAAGGCTACAAAGAGATGTGTAAAGAATATGAGCCAGACACAGTCAGGGTGATAAAAAAGGGGTACCTGATTTATACAGGTGTGAGGATGATCCCCTTCCCTCTGACAGAGAAATGCAAGTTCAGCCAGGGCAACCACGGCCTCACATCTGCCCCAGCTCATGATTTATGGGTGGGTGCAGCTCCAAACGTGTCCTGCATGGCAAAGCCACTTCTGTTCCCATGGCACACAGGGAAACCTCATCCCTGAGACTCTTCGAAGTCACCAAGAAGGAGCTCTGAGAGATTGAAAAGGCACTGGATTTATTGGAGTTGTGGAGCAGGAAGGAGGAAATGCATCTGGAATTGAAAAGTCCCTAGGAACTGTCTTTGCTAAATGCAGTGGAGCTGGGGTATTTGCAGCATTTTGCAAGTGCCAGAATTTTATATTTTAAAAAAATGGCAGAATCAAAACCAGTTTATTCACTCATCTTCATTTTGCTGATCTGTTTAAGGCAAAGAAAAGCAAATAAGCGATTCCCTGCACTCCAGATGAAATGTTTCATATCAAGGTCCTTCAGGGGAAGTCATTTGTATTTTCATTCAGAGGTAGCTCATTATGAAACATCTTTCAATTGTCATTTAAAGACAAACACGGAATTTCCAATGAAACACATTGTTAAACACAGACCAAAAGTCTCCCAGCTGGAAGTGAGGAGCTGATTCCAGGCTGGGAGCCCAGCCCAGCACTCAGCCCCTGCTCTGCACCCACATCCTGGGAAATCCAAGCCCTGACAGCTCCTGAGTGCTGCAGCCCAGCAGGAAGCACAGGGCACACCTTGGGCCAACAGCCAGGCTGGAAGGAGCATCCAGGGAGGGGTTAAATCCCACAGGGAATTGCACATGGAGTAAGCCAGGCCTGGCTTGTTCATTCCTCCTTGTCTGATTTCATTCCAAGGCTCTGCAGGGACATCCTGCTGCTTTTTATTTTACTGGACCCAAACATTTCCCTGAATTTCCCATTGCTGTTCACTCCAAAAAAGGCATTTTGGTGCCATAACCCCAGTGAGCTCCGTATTTCCCAAGGAGTGACAGGACACAGGGAATGGCTCCCCACGGCCAGAGGGGATATTGGGGAGAAATTCTTCCCTGTGAGGGTGGGGAGGGGCTGGAATGGAATTCCCAGAGCAGCTGTGGATCCCTGGAAGTGTCCAAGGCCAGGCTGGATGAAGCTTGGAGCAGCCTGGGCCAGTGGAAGGTGTCCCTGACCATGGCAAGGACATGAAGGAGACTCCCAGCTGGAATAAATAATCTGGGCATGTCTGTCAGATGAAACTTTTAAATCAAATGCAGATCACAGAATCCCAGAATGGTTTGGGTTGGAGGGGATGCTAAAGCTTATCCAGTTCCAGCTCTCCAGCCATGGCAGGGACACCTCCCACTGGCCCAGGCTGCTCCAAGCCCTGTCCAACCTGGCCTTGGGCACTGCCAGGGATCCGGGGGCAGCCACAGCCCCTGGATCTGGGGAACTGGGTGTGATTTGAGGTCCCTGTAACCCAGACCAGTCTGGGGTTCTGGTTCTGGTTCTGAGGTTCCTCTTTTGCTTGCTGAGCAGTGTTTGGCCACATCCCCTTTGCTGTGCCTTTGCTGTTCCCAGGTGAGCTCAGCCCAGGTAACCCCGAGCTCCCCAGGGAGCACAGACTCACCCAGGGACCAGGAGAAGAAATTCAATCCCCATTCAATCCCAAATCCCAAACAATTCTGCCACCAAGGCTCAGGCCCAGCCCACGAGGAGCTGATCACACCCAACAGCAGAGCCCTCTCTCCTCACCCAGAGCACAGAAGCTGCAGTTTCTTTAATTGCAGCAGAAAAATTACTGAAATTCCACGTTCTTCCCTCCAGACCTCGCTGCCATTCCCAACTGTGCCCTTTGCTGCACTGAGCTTGACCAGCTCCCAAAACTCCAAATTCACACTCTTCAAAAAAAATAAAAACCCAATTCTTTTCAGAATGACCTTTACTTTTCAAATTGCCCAATATCTGCATTTTATGTACAAAAATCCAATTCATTCAGCCATAATAAATATCCAAGACTGTCCTGAGAGACCCCATACATTTAGATCCAGCCACATCCAGGCAGTGCATCTCAGTTTAATATTGCAGGCCTATTTGTTTTGCTATTAATTCCAGCAAGGACAATTGATCAATTGTTTTAATTTTAAATCAGAGAGCTAATATCTGCCTTTGGCTTCCCTTGTGGTCGTTCAGCTGCTGCCTCCGAGCTGCAAAGATCACTTTTGATTATTCTGTTTTGTAGGTAATTCAGCCACCCCGTGTGAGGAACATCAGCTGCCCTTTCCCTGTTAGGATGGAGATGATGCAGCATTTCAAAGCAGCCTGAAGGATAGTGTGGGTTTCCCACTTTGGGAGGGTTTGGAAGTTGTGAGACCTTCCCATCAGCCCTGTCCCTGCTGTCCTGCTCTCACAGTGTGTCTGCAGGCCCTGGCCAGCACTCAGCCCTCTGGAATAAAGATTTCCTGACCCACTGGCTCTGCTTTGTGGGATCATTTCCTGCTTTCTCTCTCCCCTCATCATTTTATGACCTTCCTCAAAATTCTCTTGCTGTCTGCACTGCAGCTTGGCCCTTCCTCTCTCAGGGTTGCTGGAGGACTGGAGCTCCCTCCATCTCCTTCTCTTCCTTCTGCTCTTTTTTCCCCACACCAGACCCCACATTCAGCCCCCCAAGTCAAAGAATCCCAGAATGCTTTGGGTTGGAAGGGACCTTAAAACTCCTCTAATTCCATCCCATCTCTCATTGCACACCTTCCACTGTCCCAGGCTGCTCCAAGCCCTGTCCAGCCTGGCCTTGGGCACTGCCAGGGATCCAGGGGCAGCCACAGCTGCTCTGGGCACCCTCTGCCTCCCCACCCTCACAGTGAAGAACCTCATGGACTTTTTGTCAGCTCCTCTACAGATACAAGGTCAAGGTCTTAGCTGAGGTCACACCGTCACACTCTCCCCTCCCCGTTTTTTTATGAAATGGAATTTCCAAATGGTGGTTTTTGGAAGCAGGAATGTTCTGCAGGAAGAAACTTCTTGGGCTTTGTTTGCCGTGTTCCTTCTTCGGAATCAATTATTCTTGCAATTCTCATTTGGTAGCAGATTCATTGCTTTGATTCCTTCCTGCATACTGATATCCCCAACCCCGCTCCTCCAGGTCCCTGGAATGGTGGCAGAATGCCTTTGTGCTTCATGGGGCAGAGGCTGCAGCTCTGGAACGTTGCGATTCCCTTTTAAGTTCTGCACATTTTAAGCTCAGCCTGCCCCTTCCCTCAATGCTTTTGGCCTGGTCTAATTGCAGCTCTGCTCTGTTCCATTGAGAAGCTGGTTTTCTGAGCTCCATTTAACTGGAGTTCATTGTGCAGCCAGAGAAAGGGGGCTCTGTGGTCCTGCTGATCCCCCCCAGGCCAACCAGGCCAGGCTGGGATGGACATCTCCACTCAGTGCTGCAGCCTGGAGATGACCACAGACAAAGGGAGAGGCTCTCAGGGGTCATTTCTTCTCTCTGGTGACCCCAGGGAATGGCTGGGGTTGGATTTAGGAAAGTCTCTTCCCCCAGAGGGTGCTGGGCACTGCCCAGGCTCTCCAGTGAATGGGCACGGCCCTGAGGCTGCCAGAGCTCCAGGAGAGCTTGGGGATGCCCAGGGTGGGATTTGAGGGGTTTGTGCAGGGCCAGGAGCTGCACTGGGTGATCCTGTGGGGCCCTTCCAGCTCAGGAGACTCTACAGAATCACAGAATTATTCAGGTTGCAAAAGCCCTTCAAGTCCCAGCTGTGCCCGATCCCCACCTTGTCCCCAGCCCAGAGCCCTGAGGGCCACATCCAGGCCAGGGATGGGAAGACACGTGTGGCCTTGCAAATACTGGAATGAAGGCTCTAATTAATCTGGAAAATGTGACACAGAGGTGCCTGTGTCACCCTCCTACCACCTCTGTCCCATCACCGCTCCAACCACTGTCACCACAGAAAGCTGGGTTAGGATCTAAAATATTACAGGTGGGGGCACGTGACATAAAACCCAGTTATAATATATAAATATAATATATATATAATGGTTTGCAGGATACAGGCAAGGCAATCACATCCATCTCTCTCCTGGACATCCAGTGGATACCCGAGCAGGTGCCAGGTGCTCAGGACGTGGCACAGCAGCCTCCTGCCATGGCACCAGCTCTGAGCAGCACAGAGATGCTGCTGGGGGCGACAGCTTCTGTCCTCTGGCCTGAGCTCTGACAGCTTCTTACAGAAATCTGTGTTTATTGCAAGTCCAGGGAGACACAGGAAACAGGAGAGAGCCCCAGGTAGGAGTTGGAGCGTTTGCTTGGCTGTCCCTGCTCTGTCCTGCAGGCTGGAGGGTGGCAGAGATGAGCTGGAGAAGAGATGGATTGTCTCCTGAGCTCACTCTCTCTGTCATTAATCAGCCTCTCTCCTCAGACCATTTGTATAAAAGTATAACTTAAAGCAAAACAAAGCCCGTGGAGTGATTTCTGCCCTCATGAATTCTTAATCCAAGCAGGACAGCAGATAATGTCTCTCCAAATGTGGCTGCTGTGCTTTCCAGCAGTGGCCAATTAATTACTGCAGGCTGGGGTTCTGGGGCTGCCTCATCTCTCCAATAAATCTCCTGTGTCCAGTGACAGGAAGAGTTCCCAATGCTCAGCATAACACGGAGGGACAGTGTGGTAATTATGATTTTGGGTTTTATGAATCTCCTAGCAGCAAGCCTGCTAGGTTTCGTTCCCGAGGGAAATAAGAGAGATTTGTAAACAATCTCTAAGCTGTGTTCTGCTCTCAAGGACATAGTTCGTGTTTTCTATTCTGTTCCCATGATATGGGAGAGAAACTGGTCCTAGTTATCAGTTTCTCACTTTTTGTATCACACGAGCAGAGCAGAGAAACAGAAGCATTCTGGCAAGAGACAGAGCATTCTTGCAGGCAGAGGACATTCTTGTACTAAGGCACTGATAGAAGGAAACAAAGGTACAAGAATTGCACTCAAGAGCCTTTGTAAAGAAGCACTGTACTGGAGCCATCATAATAAAACTATCCTAAACCTTCTGATACCTGATTTCAGAGTCTTTATGCATGAAGGGAAATAACCAGGACAACTGGTAAACCCCTCAGGACAACAACAACAACAGGACAGCTCCGCACCGGGGGCATGGCTGTGACCAGCAGGGATTTCCTGCTGCCAGCAGGGACCAGCCACACTCCAGGAGGACAATTCCTGCTGCTTAAATCAGAGCTGGGAGTGGCCCTGCTCAGCCCCCTGTGCTCAGAGAGGCTGGAATTTGGTCCTTGGCACCCCTGGAATATTCCCTAGCCTGTCCTCAGGGCTGGGCCCTGTGCTAGAGGAAAGCAGGGGCTGAAGACAGGCTCCCAAACAAAGCACATTGCTGTTAGGCCTCAAAATTTACATCCAACCAAGGCCTCAAAATTTACATCCAACCAAGGCCTTACAATTTACATCCAACCAAGGCCTTAAAATTTACATCCAACCAAGGCCTTAAAATTTACATCCAACCAAGGCCTCAAAATTTCCTTCCAACCGAGGCCTTAAAATATAAATCCAGCCAAGGCCTCAAAATCTTGAGCCCGTTCCTCAGTGTCCTACAAAAGGCCTGGCCACAGGCATTGATGTGGAACACTAACTCAATCACCAGCACCCTTGGGTCAATAAACTTTCGACATTATCTCAACAGAAATTTAAATCTCGGCTTAGTTTCCCATCTGTTTATTTAATAGCAATGCATTAAGAGTGTTCTGCCCTTGGCAATCAATGAGACCAAGTCTGCCGTGGGGTTTAGGCTGAGTTCTGCCCTTTGAAGTAAAGTCAGGTATAGAAATCTGCCTGCAGTTCCCTCTGTAACAGTTTGTTCTACAGGGAGGAAAAAAAAAGTTTGAATGTTATGCTCTGATTCTGGTACAGAATTCTCTCTAAACCTATTGTAGTCCAAAAAAAACCCCTTACAGCTGAGAGCAGTGCTCAGCCTGGGGATTTGGCGGGTTTTTAGTGCTGATACAAATGGGGATTAATGAACAACCTCTCGCTGCCCTCGGAGCCTCGCGGGTGCCAGCCCGACGTGGGGCCTTTGAAAATGTTCCAGTGTACTGCAGGCAGTGGGAGCTCTGGATTGCAGCTGCCAGTGGTGCCTCAGGTTATAGCTTTTATATTTTTCAGATTCTGTGCTGCCCGAGGTGGATCCACTGAGGAAATCCTTTTAATAAATCCCTGCTTTATTCTGTAACTCTGCCCAGCCTCTGCTCTAGCTCAGCCTTCACAAGGCATACCAGAAGGAAGATGCCCATGGATAACAATCTGTACCAGCTGCAGAATTCCAGGCCCTTTGGATGGATTACATAAACCTGGTGCAGCTCTGGAGTGCTCAGAGCTCTGCAGCCACTGTGCAAGGCAGAAAATTGCAGAGCACAGAGGTCAGGCCCATCAGTCTCCTCCAGATCATTGGGAGCCACAGGGAAAGTGCCCGGGGGTCCTGACTCACTTCCAGCTGAGGAGAAGGGAATAATGAATGGGAAGAAACAAGATAATGATAATAAATCTTGTTTTGAAGTCTTTAATAATGAGGCCTTATTGTAAATCCATCACAAAGAAACATTAATATGGAGCCACCAAATAGGTCAGGTTAATTACATCATCTGGAAATGCTGTGGTACCTCCAGCCTGCATAAAAAAAAGGAATCAAATCCCCTGAGAGTGGGAGAGATGGGGTTTTTTTTAATTAGTTGAGTATTAAAATCTCTGTGCTAACATCTCCCAGCGTTCCTCTGGCTTAAGTGAGCTGCTACATTTTACCTCCCATCTGACAAAACCTGATATTTAGGGGTAAGCAGGAATTAGGGCTGATTATCTGTGTGCCAGTTTGCATCCTGCACTGCTGGAGTCATGCAAAAAGCTCCCAGGTTGCCCAGGCTTTGTGCCAGGAGACATTGCAGGGCCCTGGAGATATAAATTATATAAATTTATATATATATATATAA
>VXAX01003137.1:43124-67800 GCA_013399835.1 Leptocoma aspasia
CTGCATGTAATAAACTGCATGTAATAAACTGCATGTAATAAACTGCATGTAATAAACTGCATGCTCCAAGATCAGCACTGACTCCAGAGATCTCTCATCTCCATTTGTCCCATCACCAGCCATCCTCATTACCACAATTCCCAAAACTCTATATATCTAAATAAAGTTTCTCTTCTTCACCTTTCCCCGAGTTAGAGCTGTGCTGTGTCTCTGGAACTCGTGTCACACTCTAGTGTGACAGACACTCTGCCAGGCTGGGGCTGCCTCTGGGAGCCCATTTAATGGCTGTGCTCTGGCAGCTGAACCCATCCAGGCTTAGATATCCAGAGGTTTGATCAAAAAGGAACCCCTTTTTTCTCTGAGAAATCCCCTGGTTTCCAGCAAGAGCCTTACCCAAAGCCTCTTTTTGTTCTCATTTATCCCGTGGCCTGGGGCTCCTCTCTTCATAAGATAATGGGGCAAGGGAAGAAAGATTTGTGTGAATTTTTTTTTATCATTGGAAAAGCTCAGGACAAAATTAACAATAATAAAGTTATTTTGCAAGGATCTGAAACTTTTTTTTTGTCATATAAAATCAAAATAAAACTGCCTGGGATCAACTGAAACATTGATGGATTTTTCTGCTTTAAAAAATGAAATTAATTATCTGCCTTGCCCTGCCCTCAGCATTTAGATCATTAATGGAATGGTGATTACTGCTTTTAAATTTATTTTTTTTAACGCAGCTGATTTATCTGATGCTTGCAGCAACAACAAACATGGAAACCTGGGAGACAAAAGATGTGAAAGGAGGGAGCAAAGGGAGTCTTTGCAGACTTTATTTCTTTTTCCTGTGGCTGGTCAGGGTTCATCAGAAGAACACAGATAAAACCAAAGTCAACCACTCAGAGCTTAGATGGACATGGAACAGCACAGGTTCAGTCCTCTGCACTAAAGATCCATTCTCCATGGACTTGCAGCTGGGGATGCTGTGGAACGCCCTCTTAGATACAGAAACACCAGAACAAAACCAAGCCTGAACCTGAAAATGTTCCCAGATCAGAAAGAAAAATAAGCTCCCCCCCAAAAGAGTCTGGAGGTGTCTGATCTCTTCAGTCTGAGGTGATAAGGATTTCACACCTGGCACCTGAAGGCTCTTTGTTGTACCAAGCAGGTTTGGCTTTGAGGCTGAAAACGAAATTGAAAGTAAAAGATTTGGGACAAGAAGTGCAGAGAGCAGAAAAACACCAAGAGAAACGTTTGTGGAACACTCAGCAAGAAAGCCCCTGAAAGAAAAGCAAGAAAGCTTTTCCTCAGCCCCTCTGCTAAGCCCCGTGCAGAGCCCGGGGTTAGAGCCCCCCAAAATAATGCCCCTAGTTCACTGTGGGCCTGGAAAAATGTTCTGCTCTTCTGCATGAGAAAAGCCTCGCCTTGAAATGCACAGGGAGTCTTCAGCTCAATTTCCTGATATAAATAGGGCAGCTCAGAGTCACAGTGAATACAGAAAATGTTTTCTTATATGCAAATGAGAGCTCACATTATTTCATAGAAGGAACTATAATAGTTGGAAATTAGCAAATGTTTCCAGATCCTTGTTAAAGGCAAGGAAAAAGAAAAAAGCAGCTCATCTAATGTTCCCGGATAAAAATGACATTAATTGAAAGTTTGATTCTATTCCCTAATGAATTTTCCTGTTGCATTGTAATTAATAACTACTTACATTCAAAAGAACTCGATATCCCTTCAAATTAGGGCATTACTTATAAATATGGTTATGTTTTAAGAGCAGTTCTGAGAATGCCAGGCACTGCTCTTAGAATGGCTGTGAGGAACAGGAACAAACCCTTAACAAACCCTTCGTGGGCTGCAGGACTGTTGGGAGCCATTGCAGAGCCTGATTCCATCCTCTCCCAGGACCCCAAATCCCTCCTCCCAGGAGCTCAAATCCCTCCTCTCCTAGGACCCCAAATCCATTCTCCCAGGGACCCAAATCCATATTTTCCCAGGACCCCAAATCCATCCTCTCCCAGAAACCCAAATCCCTCCTCTCCCAGGACCCCAAATCCCTCCTCTCCCAGGACTCCAAATCCCTCCTCTCCCAGGACCCCAAATCACTCCTCTCCCAGGAGTTCTCCAACCCAAGCCCTTGTGGTGCCTCAAACACACCTGATCCTATAGCAAACCCCACAGGGGCGTTTCCACCCCGAGATTTGGGATTTGTCCAACACCTGCCATGTTTCATCATTCCAAGGCCAGGCAGGGTGGAGGGAGGCAGCTGTACCTGTGGGAATCCCTCTGGGATTTCCCTCTGGGTCACTTCTGACACATCCCAGAGATTCACAGAATCATAAAATCATCGCAGGCCTGGGCTGGAAGGGACCTTAAACCCCATCTCATTCCAACCTCCCACCCCAGCCATGGCAGGGACACCTTCCACTGTCCCAGGCTGCTCCAAGCCCTGTCCAGCCTGGCCTTGGGCACTGCCAGGGATCCAGGGGCAGCCACAGCTGCTCTGGGAATTCCTTCCCAGCCCCTGGCCGCCCTCCCAGGGAACAATTACTTCCCATTATCCCACCTAACCCTACAGTCCTTCAGTGCGAGGCCGTTCCCCCTTGTCCTGTCCCTCAATCCCTTGTCCAAAGTCCCTCTCCAGCTCTCCTGCAGCTCCTTCAGGCCCTGCAAGGCCACACTGAGGTTACCCCAAAGCTTCTCCTGTCCAGGTGAACAACCCCAGCTCTGCCAGCTTCTCCTCCCAGCAGAGCTGCTCCATCCCTCTGCTCATCCTGCTGCCTCCTCTGGGCTCTCTCCAGCAGCTCCAGTTCCTCCCTGTGCTGGAAGCAAAAGCTTTGCCCATACTTGTCCCGTAAACTTGCCCTGGAGGCTGCTGTTAAAGCATCACTTGGATGATCCAGACACTTTAAAAGGGGCCTGAAGGATATTTTTTCCTTGTTGCTGGTGAAGAAGGAAAGGAGGGAAGTGCAAACACAGCGAGGAACGAGCTGACACGTGCAGGCACCTTCCCGCTCAGTGTCTGTGCCACTGTTCCTGCTGGTGCCACCCACACCCACGGCCAGCATGGTGCTGCAGCTTCCAGCCCCGTGTGCTGCAGGATCCAGGCCATTCCCATCCCAGGCAAGCTGATTCTTTGGATTAACCCTCTTTCCTTCCAGCTCCCAGATTCTTTACTCCCTTTATTTCTGTAATTTATCCGAATGTGAATCACCAACCTCGAGCACACCCCAACCAAAACCTCCACTGTGAAATACCATGGGTTGGTCACCTGGACTTGAAATCATTCCTGTGAGGGCTGGAAAGAGAATTTCCACTCACCCTGCCTGGCTGGAACCACTCACATGCTGCGATTGTCACCTAACAGGGGTGACATTGTCCCTTGTTGCACCCAGCACAAGCAGTGGGGCTTTGTGGGGGGCTGGAGTCAATCCTTGGTGAAACTGGTTTTAGGTTAAGGAGTGTTGAATTTTTTCTTTCTTTCTTTTTATGGTTACTTATTTTGGAATTACCTTCTAGCTGAAAACAGCATTATGGTCACATTTTCCCTAATGTCAGGTACAAAAGGGTCACAGAATTGTGGGTTTTTTAAACTGGCTGTTGCCCTGACCCAGGGAATGAAGGTTTTTGCCAAAACAGCTCCTTTTGTGAGCCTTAGTTTACATCTAAAACTCGTGCTGTGTATCAGTACTTCTGGATTAGCCTTTCTCTCCTTCCACTTATCCAGAAACCTCCACAAATTTCCCTGCTCAGAAATGACGTCAGCTTTGCTTCCCATGGCAGCTCAGAAACCTGGGGAAGAGCTTTTTCCAGAGCAGCTTGGGCTGGAATCCCTTATCCCAGCCCAGCACACTCCTGTATTTCCAGCGAGGGATTTCCTGCAGCTTCCAGCCCGGCAGGCTCCCGGAGCAGCCCGGGATGGTCCCCCCGGAGCTCATCCTGCTCACCCAGGCTGCACAGCCTGGCAGTGGGATATAAAAAGCTGGGCATGGATGTGTGCCAAGAGGTAGTAAACAAACTGGGAACTCTGTTTTTCCTCTGGCTTTCACTCCCGAGCCTTGTCTGTCTGTGGAGGAGACTGCCCGGCTGCGCTGGGGGGAATTTTCGGATTCTAAGCCTGGCTCTTTTTTGGGGGAGAGACAAGGAGGGGGGGATGATGAACCCACTCTCCAGAGGGCCAGGTGAGCAGCAGGAGGCTGCCTGGGCTCTGCATTCAGGCCACAGACAGTGAATGACACGAGAACCAAGTTGAGACCTGCCCTCCGATCTGAGTGCCACCCCGAGAGCAGGACAGCAGATGCACACGATGGATGAAAAGCCAAACATATCGATCACTCCGTGCAGCTGTTGTGGCAGCAGGCAGCAGGGCTGTGCTGCAGTCAGGCACAGGGAAACGAGCAGGGAACACAGGCTGGCACCGAAATTTATTCCCGGCGACCTCCGTGCGTGTCCCCGCAGCAGCGATGGCGCTGCCAGGCTGCTCCCGGTGCCCGTGCTCCCCACGGGGGAGCCGTGCCTGTGTCTGCCATGTTCTGCAACCTGCTGCACCTCTGCTGGGCTGTGACTGTCCCTGCTGCACCTCTGCTGGGCTGTGACAGTGTCCCTGCTGCACCTCTGCCATGTGTCTGCAACCTGCTGCATCTCTGCTGGGCTGTGACTGTCCCTGCTGCACCTCTGCCGTGTGTCTGCAACCTGCTGCACCTCTGCCATGCTGTGACTGTCCCTGCTGCACCTCTGCTGGGCTGTGACAGTGTCCCTGCTGCACCTCTGCCGGGCTGTGACACTGTCCCTGCCACCGGAACGCCGGGATAATGCAGCGAGCCTGGCCCAGGCTCCCAAAGGCTCCGGAGCCCGTGCAGGCAAGGTAAGGCATCATTCCCGGTAATTCGTGCCTGGGCAATTCGGCAGCAGCAGGAGGAGGAGGAGGANGAGGAGGAGGAGGAGGAGGAGGAAGCAGAGGCCTCTGCAGGCACAGGGAGCTGCAGGGGGGAGGGTGTGATGCTGCCGTGGGAGGGATGCTGGAAGGAGAGGGGGGATGCCAGGCAATCCATCCCCCTGCCGGCCTCCTCCCGCTGCTCAGCCCCGGCTCCTCGGGCTCTGCTCCCCCCCAGCTCCCCTCCCTCCAGCTCTGATGCCCTCGGGGATGCCTTCAAACCCCTGCCCCATCTGTCTGCCTGGATCAGCAGCCAATTTCCCTGGCAGGAGGAGATCATGGGCCCCAAAGCGGGCTCGCCATCCCCTGGGGACCCACCCAGAATCCCAGAGGGGACAGCAGGACACGGCCACTCCGATGCCCACCAGGACAGGGACCCTTGGCCTCATGGTCACCCACAGCACCCAACCTCCCTCTCCCGTGTGCTGCAGCCCCACAGAGAAAGGGAACACAGGGACAGAGCTCCTGGAGGCTGCTTTTCCCATGGGACCCCCTTCCCAAAGCCCTGTTTTGCTCCTTCATCTGGGAAATCGTACAGACTAAAGGAGGCAAAAGCAGCTCTTGGCTCCTCTGACAGCAGGGGTGTTCAGCCTTCCTTTAGAGGCACCAAAGTAGAGATAAAAATAACCCAAGACAATGCAGAGGAGCTGTTTGTCCCTGTCTGAGGCCGGGGCCAAGCCCCTGCCTGTCCTCAGAGCTGCTTTTTTGGGGCTTCACATTCTCCTCCAGCTGCTCCCTTGACCTTCCATCTGCACATGTAGAACTGTCCTCCAGGCCTTGTCCTTCTGATCTGCTTCCCTCCCCGCAGGGATGTTTTAGAGATGTTCTTGGATGTTTCATCCACGTCCTGCCGGCTCCAGAGCCTGGCTGGAGGAAGGGTTAAACCTCTCCCTGGCTCTAGGTCAGCCTCCTCCTGTCCTCACTTGGTTTCAGATCATTTCTCCTGGGGGAAATGTGTGTGCAGGCCCTGAGGTTAGACTTCCATGGGCACACAAAGCTCCACCAAGCAGGGACCCCTCCTGCTGCTCTGGGAGATGTCTTTTCCATTCCTGGTGGAAGTTTGAAGGAAGATAAGAACAGATGCAGGGGCTGCAGGGGGACAGGGATGGGGTTATGTTTGAGGAGCTGTTCTCCAGAGCTGGAACCTGTCTCCAGGCCAGATTCCTGTGTGGTGTCAGATGAATCCTCACCCCGTCACCACATGGTCACTTGTGCTCCCTTTTTCCAGCTTTGGGCACCTGCAGAATCACTTGCAGAGCCTTTAATCCTCCCAGCTCTGTTGTGGGAGGTTTTGTTTTCACCCAAACTATTCCAGACCCAGGATGGGATGGATATTTGCCTTGGAGCTGCTGATTTTCCCCCTGAACCATGCAGGCTGCTCTCCAGCCAAACAATTCCCACCCTGCCAGCCGAGGCTGAGAGATGGATTGTCCCTGCTCTGCCACTTTGGGCATGGGGATTTTTCACTCTCTCTGCTCTGCAACCTTATTGTCCTTTGCTGTCACTAAATGATTATGCCTTCAGTGCCAGGGATCTCCATCTCACAGAGAACAGTTCATTGAACATCACAGAGCTCAAAAAAAACCCTCCAGTCCAAGTCAACAAATAATGACTTGGGGGAAAAATCACCCCTGAACAACCAAGAGCAAAACCAGACAAGGAAAGCCCAACCCTGAATGAAAACCGTGCTCAGCTTTCAGTGAGAATGAAAAACTCAGTGCTCAGCTTTCGTGTCCAGAGCTGGGAGATGTTAAAGGCAACAAAACTGCAGAGAATTCTTGTGAGAGAACCTGGAATCATAATAGAATGATAATTCTGGAATGGGTTGGGTGGGAAGGGACCTTACAGCTCATCCCATTCCACCCCTCCATGGGCAGGGACACCTCCCACTGTCCCAGGCTGCTCCAAGCCCTGTCCAGCCTGGCCTTGGGCACTGCCAGGGATCCAGGGGCGGCCCCAGCTGCTCTGGGCACCCTGTGCCAGGGCCTGCCCACCCTCCCAGGGAATTTCTTCCCAATATCCCATCTAACCCTACTCCCTGTCAGTTTGAAGCCATTCCCTCTTTTTCTGTCCCTCCATCCCTTGTAAAGTCTCTCCCCATCCTTCTTGCAGCTCCCTTCAGGCACTGGAATTAAGGAGAATCCCTTAATTTTAATCTCCTTTGTTATATGTGCTTCAACTACAGAATCCATCAATAATTATCAGCATTAATTAATTTCCCACAACATTGCACCGTTCTGAATTTGCCCAGAAATGCTTCTCATCTGTAGATGTGCAGGAAGGGACAGAGCTAAAATGAATCAAATAAACAAAAAAGTTTAGCAAATGATGCTTTTAAAAAGAAGAAAGGGAATTAAGATTGAGGCTGTGCCTCAGCTCTAGCCCCTGGTGCCTTAAGGGATGGTGGCTCGTTATTTTGATCTATTTGTGATTTAATGTGCTGTGTAACACAGCTCCCACCATTAATCCCAGCTAATGTGTGGGGAATTACAGCATCCTACCTTGGATTTGCTTGGAATTCCACTGCTAAAGAAGCCCAAGAGAACAGGTCAGGCTGGAAGAACATCAATTCTTAGAGACTCTCTGAAGCCTCTAATGAGAGGGACAGTTTATCAAGGGCTGTCAAGTTCAATTTTTCCTAGAGAGAAGCCCCACTTGGTGCCTTTTGTAGGTTCAGTTCCCTACAGAAGCATGGAAAGATGCTGGATCTCTCCAAGACCTCGAGAGAAAAAGCTCCCACAGCCTGATTTCATTCTCAGGATTCAGGACTGTGGCAATAACCAGAAAATATCAAGTGCAGGAACATCCATATTGCAGCAGAAAGAAGATTTCCATAATTAAAGGCAAACTGTGTCTCCACTGACAGGGTTGGAAATGTCCAGCTAGGAAACTCTGAATCCTTAATTTTCAGTGATTTGGGCTTCTTGGAGCACTCTGAGGTGATGGGAGGACTTTGAACACCAACATCAGTGTGGCTGTGCCAGATAAAAACAGGGAGGAAGGAGAGATGAAGCCTCCCAGTGCTCTTCCTTCCACCCCACAAGTGTGAGACCCCTCACGGACCTCAGGGGCTGAAACAATTTTGGTGTGAGCTGCAAAGGAGGATGTGAGGACCCCAGAGGTGTGGGACGTGCTTTATCCACGATTATGCTCCTTATCCCTGTGATTTGTGCAGGTGTGGAGCACTGGAGGAGGGAACAGAATAAGCCATAAACTTCATTCTCTTTCATGCCTGTCCCCAGCAGGAAATGCTCAGTAAACAGGAACTGGGTCATTCCCTCTCTCCAGAGAAGTTGGTGTGAGAGAAACAGTTAAAAAATAATTATGAGCCACTAGAAAAGGCCTTTACCAAGCAGCTTCTGAGGACACATGGGAACCTCTTTGGCTTTTCAAACTCAAAGGGACTTTGCTTAAGTTCCCTTCCAAAGGAAACTGCTTCAGCTCATTATTTGCAGACAGCATCTGTCACTTTTCTATGCCAGTGGCTGCTGATCGTCCTCAAAGAACATTGTACCAATGTGCAGACTGCTGTGTGCTGAGAAAGGACTGCTATTATATCAATTTTCCACTTGAAAGCAGCAATAACAGCAAATAAAGCCAGAGCCACATGACTCTGCTGGATCTGGGGCACTCACGGAGCCATTCACCCTCCCTGAGAGATGAGAGCCTCCCAGGGGCCGTGTGGCAGTCCCAGCACTCCGGGTGCCAGGCACAAACTGGTTCTACTGGTGGGCAAGGCAGAGCCAGGGGACCTCAGCCCTGTCCCCATGGGGACCTGCCCAAGGAGCCTCTGCTACCTGCAGGACCAGGGCCCCAGGTGACACCTGGTTTGTCTGCCCAACCCACCCCAAAATGCTGCTCCTGTGGCATGTGGGTGTGAGGGACACAGCCAGGCCTTGGCCGACCCCTGTTTGAGATGTCCTCTCCTGTGGGATCAGCAGGAACTGAATCTAGAGCTCATTTTCCAGGGCTGGGTGACATCTGGTTGTGTCTCTTCCCTCCTGGAGCAGTTCTTGTGGGATGTGGGTGCGATGGACACAGCCAGGCCTTGGCCAACCCCTGTTTGAGATGTCCAATCTTCCGTGGGATCAGCAGGAACTGAACCCACAGCTCCTTTTCCAGGGCTAGGTGACACCTCTTTTGTCTGCTCTGCTCTGGAACCCAACCCACCCCAAAATGCTGCTCCTGTGGCATGTGGGTGTGAGGGACACAGCCAGGCCTTGGCCGACCCCTGTTTGAGATGTCCTCTCCTGTGGGATCAGCAGGAACTGAATCTAGAGCTCATTTTCCATAGTTCCATCTAAAGGAAGGAAAAAATTGAATAATCTGCTCCTCTGGAAAAGTCAGCAATGGGGAAAGTCAAAGAAATTCTAGGTGAATTCTGCCCCTGTGACCCTCAGCACTTCCTGGCAGGTTTGTAAAATCCCCACATTCTCCAGAGCAAGATAGAGAACCCTCAGAGTGATCTCTGCAATTCAGATTTGTGCTTTCCCTGTGGAAGAAAAATGGGAGCTTTCCCATTGAGGAGACATTTCAATTTTCGTCAGTTAAAAATCAGATTGTTGAAATAATGGCGCTGCAGGAGGAGGAGTGAACCTTCTCCCTGTGACAGCCAGGTGCAAACAAGGGACATCATCTCCTGCCTTCTGACCAGGATCCCCAAACTGGTTTTTCCTTGGATATGGGAAAATTATGGGATTGCATGAAATGCAAAGTGGCATACCCCAAAAAAACAGCTGAAGGACATTCCCTGGAAATGACCTCCCATGGCACAGGGAGAGCTGGGAGCTCCTAAAGGAATCCTGGGAGCTGCTGTGTCCCCACACCTGCCCCAGGAGCAGCTCATCCCATCCTGCTCCCAGAAGGAGAGGAGGAGCTGCAGGCCAACAAGGTTTGCCAAGTTTTGATTTTGCAGGAGAGTGTTTCAGACACTGACTCTTTAAAAATATTTGTGGAATGTTTTTTAAAAGCCTGGTTTACTTGGAATTTAAAAAGTGCATTTCAGTGTTTCCATACCAAATGGATTTCACACAACATCTCGAGTTCATTTAAAAGGCCTTAAATATCTGGATGTTTTTCAAAAGTTGAAAATTCCTGTTGCAGTTCTGTCACAGCTCATCTTTTCCATTCATTATGTTTTGCTTAACCTTTTGGATAAAAATGCCGTCATTCTCCCAGGGCTTCTGCAGCATTCTAATAGAAAGTGGCAGATTTGGAGAATATGTATGGATTGCAGGGAACAATAATTCCCTCTCCGTTGTGTTAAGACTGCAAACAGCCACTCCATGTGCTGGACCTGCTCCAGAGGGATCCAGGCTGAGAATTAAATGGTCCCTTTTAAAAATTCAGCCTAATTCTGCTCTTAGTAAAACCAGGATCAGCTATGCTGCTGGCTTCAGCAGGGAAAATTTTGGGATGGGTGGTCCCAGGATCTCCCACTGGAGGGATGTGCTGGAATGTCCAAAGGCGTGTGGGCAGCAGGGCCAGGGAGGGGATTCTGCCTCTGGGGAGACCCCACCTGGAACAGTGCCCAGCTCTGGTGTCCCCAACATCAGAAGGACCAGGAGGTGTTGGAACAGCTCCAGAGGAGACCTGGAAGTTGATAAAGGGACTGGAGCACCCCCCCGATGGAGCCAGGCTGGGAGGGCTGGGATTGTCCAGCCTGGAGAGGAGAAGGTTGTGTGGAGACCTCAGAGCCCCTTCCAGGGGCTGCAGGGAAGCTGGAGAGGGACCTTATCAGGAACTGGAGTGACAGGACAAGGGAAATGGGTTCAGACTGACAGAGAGTGGGTTCAGATGAGATGTTAGGAAGAAATCCTTCCCTGGGAGGGAGGGCAGGCCCTGGCACAGGGTGCCCAGAGCAGCTGTGGCTGCCCACACCACCAAGGTCACCACGAATCCCTGTCCTCAAGTGCCACATCCACACGTTTTTTGAACACTTCCAGGGATGGTGACTTCACCACCTCTCTGGGCAGCCCATTCCACTGCTTGGCCACCCTTTCTGTGGAGAAATGTTCCCAATATCCACCCTGAGCCTCCCCTGGGCCAGCCTGAGGCCGTTCCCTCTCCTCCTGTCCTTGTCCCCTGGGAGCAGAGCCCGACCCCCCCGGCTGTCCCCTCCTGGCAGGGAGTTGTGCAGAGCCACAAGGTCCCCCCTGAGCTCCTTTTCTCCAGGCTGAGCCCCTTCCCAGCTCCCTCAGCTGCTCCAGCCCCTTCCCCAGCTCCATTCCTTCCCTGGACACGCTCCAGCCCCTCAATGTCTCTTATTCTCAACAACTTTCTTCTTCAGTCATTTATTTATAGCCTGGGATTTTTAAAAACTGCGTTTAAGTGAAAGGACACCTGTCAGGGATAAATTTAAACAGGGTGAACACCTGCCTGGCTGTGTGTGTGGTTCAGGAGGCACCAGGAAAACAACACGGGCATTGGGAATGTTGGGAGTTCTCCCAAGTCTTTGGGAAACCTGGCAAAGTGACCTTGAATATCCTGAAGAGTGGGGGTTTGCTCCTGAAGCTGCTGGTAGACAAAGACGATGGCGATCTGTCTGCTCTAATTAGGTTTTTAAGTGCTTGGGGGTGAGGACTGACTTTTCACAGGGGATGTGGCAGCAACCAGCACAAGGGAGCTCTGAAGCAAGGCAGAGCATCTGGCTTCCTTATCTGAATAATGGCCACAACAGAAAGAGCATAATGAGGAGACAAAACCGCTGCTTTGGAACAAGAATAATGCCAGTAATGCGATAATAGCAATAATTACAGCCGTGGTGTTAATTGTGGTGATGTGAGGGTGCTCAGCAGAGCTGAGCTGGGATCAGGAGGGGAGCACAGCCCGACAGAACAGGTGTCATCAACCCCGTGGGAATGGGGAAACTGGGCAGGAGGTGGTGGCTCTGGAGGCTGTCCCCAGATGTGCCAGCAGCTGGACTGCTGGTGGGTGGGACAGGAGCCCCAGTGGGGTCACAGCTGGGGCTGACCCTGGTCAGCCCATGGCACCTCTCTGAGCACCAGCAGCCCCATCTAAAGTGATAATTCCAGGGTTTTTTTGTTGTGAAGGAGGAAAATGAGCCAATTTCAATCCAGCCCAGCCTGAGCAGTGTCTGGACTCAGACTCCATGCCTGATTCTGCATCATCTCAGGCCACTGCAGCTCTCACATGTTTAAATTGGGTGTGACAATGCTTTCTGTGGCATCACCACTGAAATTCTCAGCACTTTGGGGAGTAACTCCCTTTCCTGAAGCCACACAGTGCAGATCAAAGCTCTGAGCTTACCGAGGTCCTACTGAAATTCCATTAGTTGACAACAATAATAATTACAAATCAATCAGAAAATCACAGGATGGTTTGGGTTGGAAGGGGCATTAAAGCCCATCCAGTGCAGGGACACCTTCCACTGGCCCAGGCTGCTCCAAGCCCCATCCAGCCTGGCCTTGGGCACTGCCAGGGATGAGGAAATCTTCCTCAGATAAGTCCTGAGCAATCCCAGTCTCTGGTTTCTGCTGAATAATGAGGATCACACCCTCTGCAGCCAATGGGAGAGCCCTCAGCTGCAGTTTATAGCCATTTAATGCAGCAGAAGCCAGCTGCCACTGCATCCCACTGTGGATACACTGACCCTGCCAAAGGGGCAGGATCACCCCAGATGTGCTGGGCAGAGGGGTGGGATCACTCCAGATGTGCTGGGCAGAGGGGCGGGATCACTCCAGATGTTCCCCCAGGGTTGGGCAGAGGGGCAGGATCACCCCAGATGTGCTGGGCAGAGGGGCAGGATCACTCCAGATGTGCTGGGCAGAGGGGTGGGATCACCCCAGATGTGCTGGGCAGAGGGGCAGGATCACTCCAGATGTGCCCCCAGGGCTGGGAGGATGGGATCTGCCATGGGGTCGGTGTGAGGGGTCCCTGAGCAGGGACTGGGACATCAGTCCAGGGGATTGTACCCCTTGCTGCCACTTTTGTCCCCCCAGAGCAGGTAGGGGCTCATCTGGGGCTGGCTTCATCTCCTGACCCCAGCCAGGACTCAGCCTCAGCCTGGTTCCCTCCCTGCTTTTGCCTCAAGTGAGCCCCACTGACCTCAGACTGAGGCATCAAAACTCACAGGGGTCTTTTGGAGACCATCAACAGCTCACCTGGAGCTGTTATTCCAGTTATTCCTGCTCGGAATCAGGGTAAACCCAGCTTGTGCTGTGGCTCTGAAATGTTGGCAGCCTGGGAAATCAGCTCCTTTCCGATACAGGGAATAATGTGGAGAGGCAATTTTTCCTCTGAAGGAAAATGGAGACTCAGATGAAAGCCAGACATTTTTTATGCAAATGATATTTTCAAGGAAAAAAAGTGGAGATTTTTTATTCTCAACTTGTTGCTATTTCCATGGTTTTAGCCCCCATGTCTTCTGGCTCGGCGTTTTTATTCAGAAAAGTGGTTTGTGTGTGAGTGCCCATGTGCACGCATGAATAATAGATGTTTTCTTAGTGGGATTGTTCATTACCCTCAACCTCCTTCGTAATCCTCTGATTTTGGCACAAATGTGTTTTCCCTCAGCGCTGGATCGGTCTGACCCCAAATTAATACAGAGCAAGGGTGGCTTGGGGACTAAAGGGAGTGATGGCTGTGGAAATGGAGAATGTATTCGTTATGTTAACGGGCACATTCCCTGACAGCAGCTTAAACCGAGCACTTGAGAGGCCTCTTCAGCATTTTATTGTCTCCGATGAGATCATGATTCAGACTACTCCAGCAGTATCTCAGGAACAAAAGCCCTCGGGGAGCGGAGCTGGAGCCGAGGGCAGGGTTTGATGCATGGGCTCGAAAGGAATCCGGCTTTAATTCACTCCAACAGAAAGAAAAGTGTCAAAGGAGCCCCCAGATGGGGATGGGGACAGTGACAGCCTGGTCAGGGAGGAGCCTGAGGGACCTGGAGCATCCCCAGGACAGGGAACAGCCTTAAGGAATGCAGCGATTCATTCTAAAGGGTTTTGTAGAGCAAGTTTTGGGTGTTCAGAGCTTTTGCTTTTTGGTCTAAGACTAAAAGGTGGAAGAAAACAAGTTTTGGATGTTCAGGGCTTTTGCTCTTTGGTCTAAGACCAAAAAGTGAAAAAAAACCCCAAGTTTTGGATGTTCAGAGCTTTTGCTCTTTGGTCTAAGACTAAAAGGTGGAAGAAAACAAGTTTTGGATGTTCAGGGCTTTTGCTCTTTGGTCCAAGACTAAAAGGTGGAAAAAAACAAGTTTTGGATGTTCAGGGCTTTTGCTCTTTGGTCTAAGACCAAAAAGTGAAAAAAACCCCCAAGTTTTGGATGTTCAGGGCTTTTGCTCTTTGGTCTAAGACTAAAAGGTGGAAGAAAATCTGGACACCCACCAAACCCTGCTTGAGAGCAATTAAATGGTTAATAAAACACAGGCAAATCCTTTCCTTGCTATTTCTTACTGGGAAAAAGATGAAACTTCTTTTTTTTTTTTTTTCCCTTGAGTATTAAAAAAGTAAAAAGAGAAAAATCCACCTTGAGAGATACAACAAGCACGGAAGGGTTCAGCCTAATTAATTCTGTTCTTCGAGTCATTATCACCTAGCAGCAGGTGAAGAGGAGCTGCTAGACAGACTGATACGGAGGCTTTGGTGTTTAAACTGACCCTAAAGATTACTGAAATCTCCTCTCCAAGGGGAGAGGACATGGAGAAGGGATGCCAGGGAGAAGCAGGGGACAGGAGGAAATGATTTTGTGCCCCGGGTTGAATTCTGCAGCGCAGCATTGCTGAGTCCATGACACTGCAAATGTCACTGGAATTCCCCTTTTCCCCTCTGCCTCACACAGATGGGAACTCTTCACTTGTTGCATGGATTTTTTAACCTGAAGGAGCTACAGGAAAGATGGAGAGATTAATTTACAAGGGATGGAGGGACAGGACAAGGGGGAAGGGCTTTAAATTGAAGGAAAGTTGCGAAAAATAACCACGTGGGCCTGGAGTCAACATCCAGAAAAGATCAATTAAGGAAGAAGCCAAATACAAAGAGCACGGGGAGGGAGGAGGAAGGGGAGCCAGGAATTTGCATTCCCACGACTGAGGAGATTTATCTGCGTTTCTAGTTAATAGAAGACATTAATTGATTCATGGTTTTTATGGCTGCACGCTGAGCTATTTCTGTCTGGAAGGAGACACTCTTAAATGGAATGAGTCAGACCAGACCTGTTATGTCACCCTGGGACCCTGAAAGACTTGTTAATAGCTCTGAAGAAATCAAGTTGCTTCACAGGGCTATTTTCTCCTCAGACATCAAAAGCAGAGCGAAAGGAGAGTAGTTCTGAAGGCTGAAAATGATTTTTTACACGGTCCTTTGCATTTGACAAATAGCAACAGGATAATCAAAGAGCTTTGCTCTTCACAAGACACTTCCACAGCCATCCCAGCAGGATTTATCCATCCAGCTGAACAGCAGCTCCTGGAACGTGCCTGAGGGAAGTCCTAGCAGCTCCCAGCTCCTCAATTCGCTTCCTTCCAGATTAACGTTGCAAATCAGAAGAGAAGAAAAGCCTATTTTGCTGTCTTTAAAATATTTAGGAAACTACAGGAAGGAATTCCTCCCAGTGAGGGTGGGGAGGGACTGGAATGGATTTCCCAGAGCAGCTGTGGCTGTCCCTGGATCCCTGGCAGTGTCCAAGGCCTGGGACAGTGGAAGGTGTCCCTGCCATGGCAGGGGTGGCACTGGATGATTTTTAGCTTCCCTTCCAATCCACACCATCCTGGAATTCTGTGACGTCCCTCCAAGGCCTTTCTCCCTACAAAGGCACCTGTCCTGTAGACAGGAATAAATAAAGCTCTTTATTATAAAATAAAACTATATTGGCCTTCCAGATGCCACAAGGGCTGCTGTGACACGTCCTGGTGGCTCTGCCCAAGGAGAGGGTGACAATTCCTGGGATGGAGCCAGCCCAGGAGCTGAGAGGAGACAGGTCCAAAGGGACAAATTCCACCTGTACAAATCCCCCCCTGTGCCTTCAGCATCCCCACCCCCACTTTGGGAAGGCAGGCAGGGAGTGTGGAACTCAAATCCACCAAATGCTTTGTTTTTCACCATTAGGCCAAAAATATCTGTGGGAAACGTTGACAAATCGAAAGCATTTGTCATTCCTGCTTCTGTTTCCCTGGTGACAAAAATTAAAAAACAAAACCAAAAACTAAACCCCCCCCCTGGTTTTTCCCACCCTGCAGCTCATGGGCTTGTCCATTTTATGCTGATATTTGCCTTATTTTCTTTGGTTCAGAGCAGCACAGGGGTGGCAGGAACCTGTGGAATGGGTCTCATCCTTGAGAGGAATGACAGACTTGTCTTTCCAAACCAGCTGTGGGGCTGCTGGTGGATAAAACCAGCACTGAGAGATAAAAGAAACAATGGGAAGGATTCCACTGATTGATGAATGGGAAAAGATATTTGCCTTTGCAAACAAACTGTAGGNTTTTGAACTCTCTGTGTTTGTCACCATCCCATGTCTGTGACTCCCTGAGCAGCCCAAGCAGGATTTCGGGGGCTGGCCCAGAGTGTTGGGGGTGTAAAAGTGCAGGCACGTCAAAATCCTCACAATTCAGACAAATCTGCCTCCAGCCACGTCCACGCTCTCATCTTAGCCAAGGAAAAAGCCAGAGGGAGGAAATTGTGTTAATTGGGCACCCCTGGAGCCCTGCTGGGCTGGAGGGGGTTTAGTCAGAGGATCACAGAATCCCAGACTGGTCTGGGTTGGGAGGGATGCTAAAAACCATCCAGTTCCACCCCCCCTGCCATGGGCAGGGACATTTTCCACTCCAAGGCTCACCCAGCCTGGCCCTGGGCACTGCCAGGGATGCAGGGGGAGCCACAGCTGCTCTGGGAATTCCATCCCAGCCCCTGGCCACCCTCACAGGGAAGATTTCTTCCATATATCCAATTTCAATCTGCCCTCCTTCAGCTTAAAGCCATTCCCTGTGTCCTGTCCCTCCATGCCTTGTCCCTGGTCCCTCTCCAGCTCTCCTGGAGCCCCTTTAGGCCTGGAAGGGGCTCTGAGCTCTCCCTGGAGCCTTCTCTCCAGGTGAGCACCCCCAGCTCTGCCAGCCTGGCTCCAGAGCAGAGGGTGACTACCAGGAAGGCTCAGGGGGTATCTGTGGGTATTTTGGGGGTGTCTCCCCTCTGTGAGAGTCCCCTGTTGACAAATGCAGGCACAGAAACCTCACCCTGAGTGCTCTGTGCCCAGACTGCATCTCTGGGGGGCTGCAGCCGGGATCCCCTGGGAAAGGAGGAGGATGTGGGGCAGGGAGCAGTCCCAGGTGTGGGCTGCCCTCCTGTTTTCCCTGCCAGGATTTTCTCCCTTCTCTGGAGAGCTCTGGAGTTCTGACATTTGAAGCACAGGACCTACCTTGCAAGAACAGCAGAGGGTTTAGAGGAGAGAAAAGCAATGGCCTGATGTGTTTATCTCTGAGTCAATCAATCCCTGCAGAACGAGGATGGGAGCAGACACAGCTCAGGGAAGGGCTGAGCAGCTGGAAGCTGATGGACTCCGTGCTACTTCTTGAGGCATATTATTTGTGCTTTCAGAGCAGAACTACAAAGGCACAAATAAATCCACCTTCTCTGGGAAATTGGCCTTTATTCTGCTCCCCGTCAGGCACTCGGGGTTGCTGGAGCAGGTTTATTACAGAAACATTTCCCTGCTGGGCTCCAAACCTCCTCAGGGAGTGCCAAGGGAGGAGAAGGGATTCATCCTGCTGGGACAGAGTGTTCCTGTGGGGAATGACCAGTCCTTGCTGGGACAGAGTGTTCCTGTGGGGAATGACCAGTCCTTGCACTGATGGGACACTGCTGGAGAGATTCCCAGCTCAGACCTTCCCAGCTCCCTCCCCAGAGCCATCCAGGACAGAACTGCACACTCCTGTCCTTCCCTCAGAGCACCCCTGGCTTGCTGTGCTGGGCTGGGAGCTCTCAGGAGCCAAAGCTCTGGGCTTGTGTGGGGCACAGGACAAAGCTGGGGCTGCTCCTGGGATGAGAGAGTACCTGGAACAGAGGCCATTTGCTGCTGCCCAGGAGAAGCCAGATTTTCAGTCACTTAAAATGATGCCTTAAGTTTAGTTTGTATGTTTTCCACATTCTGTGCTGCTTTAGTGTGTAGTTCTGAGCTTCATATCAGGGGATGGTGAGCTCTCTGCACAGAGCAGGGAGACAAAACAATTCCTTCTCCAGCTGGGGACCAAGGACAAATGATCCAAATCTCAGGCCCAAGAGCACAAACAACGTGGGCTGAGGAGAGAAAAACAAGAAGGATGGGACTTCATGGAGAGAGTTCATAAAGCAGGGATTTAATAAAAGGCCTCAAAGGATGCAACTTGGGCAGTACAAGAGCCTGGCCAGGGCTACACCCAAGATGGACCCAAGGTGGATCCCAGTCAGGAGTTTTCACCCTTTTATAAGTTTTGGTCCATTTCCATCTTGGGGTTCATTGTCCAATTCCAGCTCCAGGTGATGCACTCCCACCCTCCCAGTTTCTCTCCTCAATTCTCTGCTGTTTGCACTTTTTGGGCCTGGAGCTGCAGCGTGTCCTTGGTTCTGGGGCTGGAAAAGGATTGTTGTGTGTGACTGAGCTGTGAGGAGAACTTGCTGACACTTGCTGTGAAGTTCAGAGTTATAAACCAATGCAGTACAGAGTCTGGAAAATAGGAAAGCTCAAACTGAAGGCATCACCTGAAGCCCCAGCTCCCTGAGCTGCACAAAGATCAGGAAGCCCTGGGAAGGAAAAGGTGAGGGGCCACCAAGCTCAGCATCAAAGCTGTGTCCCCTCAGCAGAGCCACAGGGGTGTGGGGTGCCAGCTCTGTCCCCACCCTGGGCACAGGGAGCTGCTTCTCAGGGCGACCCAACCCTTCCTGAGCAGTTCCTGCTCCCCTCAGTCAGGGTGTCCCAGTTTCACCCAGCTCCCAGCAAACTGGGGCGAGCTCAGGGTATTTCTGGCAGCCTGTGGGTGCACAGCGTGAGCTGTTCCACGGGACAAAGCCCTGCCCTGGGAGCTGAGGGACAGCAGTGATGCCTCGGGTTTTGGCTTTTACATTTTTCAGATTCTCTGCTGCTTTAGTGTGTGGGTCTGGGCTTCATATTATGGGATGGTGAGCTCTCTGCATGGAGCAGGGAGACAAAACAATTCCTTCTCTAGCTGGGGACCAAGGACAAATGATCCAAATCTCAGGCCCAAGAGCACAAACAACGTGGCCTGAAGAGAGAAAAACAAGAAGGATGGGACTTGATGGGCTAAAGCTGGAATTGGACAATGAACTCCAATCTGCAAATGGAGCAGAACTGATAAAAGTGCCAGAGCCCGTGCCCGGTGTCCATTTTGGGACCATTTTGGTTCATCTTGGGTGCAGCCCTGGCTGGGCTCTTGTGCTGCCCAAGGTGGATCCATGGAGGAAATCCTTTTAATAAATCCCTGCTTTATTCTGTAACTCTGCCCACCTCTGCTCTAGCTCAGCCTGCACCAGGCATCACCAGGAGCTCAGGGAGGCTCCTGCAGCCCCAAGAGCCTGATCCTGATTCCCCTCTCTCCTCTGGTCACTCTGGCCATGGCTCTGCCTGTCTCCCTCTCCACAAAAGCTCAGGATCTGTGCTCTGCATCCCTCCCGACCCCACAGAACGCTGTGACACCCATGGGTGACACCCTGAGACAAAAGCACTGCCTGCTCTCCCTTCCCTACCCAGCATTTTTCCATCCGTGCCTTCCACACAGAGGGAGCAGGAGCAGAACTCACCAAAGTGCCTTCTCTGGCCCAAAGCTGTGTCACAAACTTTTATCCACAGCTCCCTCCAACACAGACACCTCACCAGGCACTTCTAAAGTCTTCATTCCCATTCTGCCTCCTAATCCAAACCTCAGGTTGTTCTCATCACCTATATTTGAACTGGCTCTATTTTTAGTTTCCTGCTTTAAAATGAAGATGAGGAGATGCCTTTTATAGACTGTGCACTCCTGCTATGTGAGCAGATCTGAAATGAATACCAGTCACTGGTACCTTGGAATAAAACCTGGTGTTACACCTGAAACAACAGGGGCAGTGTGATGACAGGACAAGAAGAGATAAGAGTGCAGCACCTGAAGAAAATGTTGAAGGGCTGTGTTTCCAAAGAGCAATCCAGGAATTGTCAGCTCAGATCTGGCCACACACAGAGCTCAGCCCTGCCCAGGAATGGGGTTTGGGCTCAGCAGATCTGCAGCTCTCTGGCTGCACAAACATTTTCCTTATGGCAGCTGGAAGGTGAGCCCTGAGCTCAGTCTGGCCCTGCACTGATCCCAGGGGTTGAACAAAGTCCCAGCAGCAAAATCCTGGAGTCAGGGAGCAGTTACCACCCTGCATTTCTTCTGGGAAACCAGGGATGGGGGGAGAAGGAGAGGGAAAGGAAAAAAAGAAGAGGAAGAAAAAGAGAAGAAAAAGAGAAGAAAAAGAGAAGAGAAGAGAAGAGAAGAGAAGAGAAGAGAAGAGAAGAGAAGAGAAGAGAAGAGNAGAAAAGAAAAGAAAAGAAAAGAAAAGAAAAGAAAAGAAAAGAAAAGAAAAGAAAAGAAAAGAAAAGAAAAGAAAAGAAAAGAAAAGAAAAGAAAAGAAAAGAAAAGAAAAGAAAAGAAAAGAAAAGAAAAGAAAAGAAAAGAAAAGAAAAGAAAAGAAAAGAAAAGAAAAGAAAAGAAAAGAAAAGAAAAGAAAAGAAAAGAAAAGAAAAGAAAAGAAAAGAAAAGAAAAGAAAAGAAAAGAAAAGAAAAGAAAAGAAAAGAAAAGAAAAGAAAAGAAAAGAAAAGAAAAGAAAAGAAAAGAAAAGAAAAGAAAAGAAAAGAAAAGAAAAGAAAAGAGAAAATAAATGGAAATGGCTCTAACACATCTTTAATCCATTCCTGGCTCAGAGGGGAACTGCAAGCCCCCTTTCCAGCAGGGGCAGGTGTGCAATGCTCTGCACTGCACACACCAGTTGATTTTCTGCAGCAGATCCAAGGCAGTGCCACTGAAATCCATCACAAGCTCCCAGTATTGGCAGGAAATGGGCTTGGACTCAGCTCTGTGGCTGAGGAGCTGGGCTGTGCTCCAGGGCTGTGTGGCACCACAGGAGCCACTGGCAACCCCCAGCCCTCTGCTCACTCCCTGGCTGGCAGGACTCTCCAAGAGGCAGAAGAAGTGCCATGAGAAGATCTGTCCCTGCTCCCAGCTCCATGGATCCCTTGCCACAGGCTGGAATGCTGCTCCCTGCTGAGCAGCCACTCATGGAGGGCAGGGAAAGAGCTGCTCCTCATTTTCCAGACAGAAAATCCCAGGTTTAACCCAGCCCCCAGAGTGCCACAGCAGCCTCAAGGTGAGGCCTTGTAAGGCTGAGCTGGACAGAGTTAAGGAATAAAGCAGGGATTTGTTAAAAGGATTTCCTCAATGGATCCACCTCGGGCAGCACACGAGCCCAGCCAGGGCTGCACCCAACCAAAATGGTCCCAAAATGGACAACCAGCCTCCCACCCTCCCAGGGAACAATTCCTGCCCAAGATCCCATCCATCCCTGCCCTCTGGCAGTGGGAGCCATTCCCTGTGTCCTGTCCCTCCACCCCTTGTCCCCAGTCCCTCTCCAGCTCTCCTGGAGCCCCTTTAGGCTCTGGAAGCTCTCTGAGGTCTCCTTGGATCCTGGAGCCCAAACCATTCCATGGTTCTGTGATTCCACAGGAATCCTGGCCTTCAGACACTGCCAAAATACAAAGTGCTCACGGGCAGGGCCCCACCTGCTGCCAGGAGGTGGAGATAAATCTGTGCCAAAGAGCAAAACCAATCAGGAATTCCACATCTGGCCCTCTGGACTGTCTGCAGCCACTGCTGTGGCATGTCTGGGCAAACCCCTGCAGTGTCCAGGCTTATCCTGACCACTGAAGGATCAATAGAAGCTCCTAAGACCAAACAATTCCCCTGGGAGTGAGCACCATCCATAGAAAGTCAACCTGGAAGGCAAAACCAAGCCCTGTGTCTCCAAAAACTCTTCTCTGCTGGTGAGAAGCAGCTCATTCCCAAGGAGTTCATCCCAAGGAGTCCCTCTCAAGGAACTTTGGCAGATAAACTGTGCTTAACACACTGGCTTTGCTGGAGCAGTAGATTTTTGGGAGTGCTCAAGCTCTCCGTCTGCCAAACTCTGACCATGTTGCTGTGGAGAGATCACAGATGCTTCAGAATGACAGATCCCTCTGCAAAGTCCCCTCTGTGCTGCCAGGAGTCCCCAGTTCTTTTCATAATATTTGAATTTCTTATTTACAACTGGCAAGCAGGATTAAGAGCGAATGCAGCCCTGCCAAAGGCACATCAATCCAGCTCTAGGGTGAGCCTTCATTGAGGTTAAATTCCCTGTTTGGGGAGAGAACCAGCCTGAGATCCTCAGTGACACCATAGCAAGAAATCATAAGGGTTTTTTTATCCAACAGTTCTTGATCATAAATAGAGAAAAGCACGTTCTTCAAAGAGGAGCTTGTGGCAAGCAGCTGCAGCTCCAGTTTCACAGGCAGCTGGGCTGTACCTGCCAGCTCTTCCCCAGCTTTCAGCTCAGCTTTCAAAAGTATCTGCCAAAACCTCCCTGAGAGCTGACAGCCTCCCTGTGCAAGGGCAGCCAGGCACAGGCAGCGCTCCTTTCTTCTCCTCTCAGCCACTGTCATTCATGGTGTCACCCTGGTATGGCACAGCAGGAAGAAGAGGGATCCATTCTGGAGTTGCAGCTGATTGAAACCCATCCATGGAGCTCAGCAGAGGGCTGGATGCAGCTTGTAGGGCTGGGCAGCAGGTGGGGAACCAGTGGAGTGAGAACTTGTGGGATTTACCTCGGCATGGGAACAGGAGGCCCTCAGCAGTGGGGAAGGCAAGTCCCAAACACTGGGTGTGTCACACACACAGCCAGGGAAGCCCTGGGACCTCCCAGATGCCAAAACACCTGGCTAATCCTGGCTGTGCACACCCAGAAAGGCCCTGGTGGCCCTTCCCTGCCTCAAACACAAGAGTTTGGCTTTCACTGTCTCTAAGAGAGAAGAGACAACCCCAGTCCTGTCCCTGTCCCTCAGGAAGCCCCTTTGATCAGACCAAGTTAAAAATGCCAAAATCAGTGGATGGGTGAGCAGTGGGATCTCCAAGAGACAGAAAGTGGCGAGGCTGCCCATGGGAAATGTTCCCTCTGCATTTCCCAGCTGGCTGAGGAGCAGCCCCAGGGATCTCCTGGCTCTCCTGCTCCAGCAGTGATCCACGTGCTCCATGCCCAGCTTGTGGAACTCCCTGCAGTCCCAAGGACCAAGAAGCTCCAGGGAGGCTCTGAGAGCAGCTGCCAGCCCTTGGGCTCGTTGCTGCCAGCGTGGGACACGCTGGCTTGGAGAGCCACATCCCAAAACAGTCTGGGACAGAAGGACACGAGCCCCTCACCTCTGGTATCTCAGTGCCCACTGCAGAAGGTGACAACAGGGACTGTCACTGGTTTTGCTGGTGTCTCCCCATCCCTTCCCACAGCAGCTGCAGCCTCTGGAATGTTTTCCATGGCCTCTCCCTCTCCTCCCACCTGGCTGTTCCGAGGGCTATAAAAACCAGAGCTGTCCAGACTCTGCTGAGAAATGGACCGGCCACGTCTGAGGGCAATTAAATAATTCAGAGTGGCTTGAAATGTCCTACTGCGTCATGGAATCTTCCTGCCCGGCTCCCAGGCCCCTCTCACATCCCAATGATCCCATTTCCCAGTCAATACCACTAACTGTCAGAATATGCAAGGCTTGGGATTAATCTGGAATCAGGATGCGAGTGATCTTTAGCACAAGACACCACCAAAATCATCCCAAATTATCCAGGATAAACAGAAAGTGATTCATTGGGATGCAGCGGGCTCGGGCTCCACAGCTCTCCATTGATGGGATTTCTAACAAGTGTTTAAGCACCCAGCACACCTAACCCTCAATTTTTGCAAATCTATTCATGGCAAGTTACAGGTGCAGGTGTGAAAAAAATGATCCTCAAAGTTCTGCCTTTGCCTGTAATAATGAGTCTGCTGCGAGTGTGGATTACTAATGATGGGGGCAGGCAGTAAATTCCAGCTTGGAGCTGATTCACTGCGTGTTTTGTAGCTGTGCTGGGCCCAGGATGTTGTGACAGATGTAATATAAGACCCCAAAATAACAAATTAAGGGTACAAACCAGAGCTTTGGGAAAGAAACTGGAACACAGAGCTGCAAGCCAAGCAGCGGGGAACCAGCCATGGCAGCAGGGAGCCAGGGCAGTGTTGGAGGGAGAAATCAGAACTCTCAAACTGCTAATGAGGAGCAAATTAATAAACCTCTTCTCTCCCATTCGTCTCTGGATGATATTTACATGTTAACAGAGTGGTCCCCAGTGGATGGCTGTAAAAGGGGCTCAGTTTGGGGTGTCCCAAGGCAGCAGGGGTGTGTCACAGGGGGCCCCAGTGTCCCATCCTGCAGCAGCTGGATATTCTAAATCAGCTGAGGTGTCTGCACCGAGATTGGTTTGCATCCAGAGCTGTCAGAGCTGAAATACAGAACCTGTCAGAGACACTCAGCCTGCAGGAACAGCAGCCAAGGATGGGCAGCTGAGGGAACCCCATGGATGGGGAGAGCAAAACACCTCAGGGGGGAAATGACCTGCTCCTGCTGCTGCCACAGGATGTCCCCAGCCCTGCTGTCAGCCAGTGACACAGAGTTTTCTGGATTTAAGGGATAGGGGGAAAGACAGGTTTGGAACAGGTTTGGCCAGCAGGAGCAGGGAG
>VXAX01003142.1:753-38613 GCA_013399835.1 Leptocoma aspasia
CCGCGCCCCGCCCGCGGCCGTGCCGGAGCTGCGGCTGGCCGGGGGACACGCGCACCCGCGCGCACCGGGAGCCTGACAAGGAATTTAAAACTTGTTTCAGGTACTCTGCCTACCCTGCCGTTCCCCCGCTTCTAACTTTTGAGGTTGCTTTTGTGGATGTTTTGTTTTTAATAATTCTGTGAGGAAAGTGTAGATTTATTCCCTCCGCTTTGTGTGAGAGGACAGGCTGCATAATTTGGCTTGCTCTATTTAACCGAACCGCAATGTGTGTTGGTTTCAGCATTCTCAGATCTGGCTGTGCCTTCTAAGCCGTAGTTTTTCGTAAAAATTAATTTTCAATCACCTGTGTGTTTTGGGCGTGATTCTGCAGGCATGTCTGAGTAGCGCCGGGCATGTAGGGTTGTATTTGTGGAGCGGTGACGCTATTTTATAATGCCCCCGGGGGAGGAAACTCCGCCGCGCTGTGCTTGTGCAGCACCTTCTGGCCCTGTCTCACACTCCCGTACCTGGCTCTGGTTTGGTACCTCTGGCAGGGCCAAATAGCCCTTAAGCGATGGTGTTGCCGAAAGTTGGGTTAAGTAAATGCATCCCACTTTTCTTGAACAACAGATGTATTGAAATGTCGTGTTTACTGTGTCTTGTCCTCTTGGTCTGTGTTTGCAAAGCGGAGACATAACTCATAGTTGCGGCTCTTAGGGTTATGCAATTAACAACATAGTTAAGATAGCAGTAGCACAGTCTTTTGATCTGGAAGGAAAATATACCATTCAAGTATGTCTGGGTTTTCAAACTGGCAGGGTACTTCCTCTTCCACTGTCTCCTTACCATGTAGCATTTGCCTATATAGCAAGCCAGTGAGCTGACAATAAGACTTCTTCAAGGATTATATTAGATATATCTTAGTGAACTGAATTTTCTAACTGGCGATGCTCCAGGGTGATACTACACTTCAACAGAGTGTAATCTGTCATTAATGAATCTGAACTCAAGCATGTTGGCATTTTAAAAAGAATTTGTTATGTCAGTGTAAAACACATTTGCAACTATTTTGGGGAATTAGGGGGAGAATTTTCTGTTTTCTCTCTCCCTGCTCCCTCTTCTTTCTTTATTAATTAGACCACTTACTCTTGAAAATTTGAAAACTTAATTTTTGTTTTTTCCTAATGGTTGTAGTTGAACCAACTTGAAATATTTCATCTCTGTACAAATCTTACCATGGTTATTACACCTTTATTACTACCCCAGACTTCTGGGCAGCAGTCACCCAGTGGAGCTGCAATTACCATTACATTTGCAATCCTTTTGAAAAGGCAGTTATTATTTATAAGATCCTGATAGACAGAACTCCACTAACAGTATTTTTACACATCTGCAAATCAAAACACGTTTTAGAAAATATTGTCTTAAAACGTGAATGCAGAGAAGTGGAGTTTATTGGAGGTATGCAGTTTAAAAACAAACCCCATACTCTCAACCTGACAGAGCATGAAGGGATTATCCAGACTTTACTCGTGTGCAGATCATGCATTTCATGCTGACTGCTGTGCTGAACAACACACTGCTGCAGTGATTTCACTGCCTGCTTCTCTGGTTGTACCAACCTTTAAAAACATTGTTGGTGTTCCAGAGCTGTTGGTATTTTTCAAGAAAACTAGGCTTTCAGTTGGTGAGACTTGAAAAGATTGGAGATGCAGTTAGCTATTTGGTGAAACCTATTGACTATATATTTACTCAGTTCAGTTTTACATAGGTAAGTCAGAAACCTTACAAAATTTTATTTTGTGAGGCCGTAAACATGCTACGTGCAGTTGAAAGTACTCTTTAAACAAACTGGAGAAAAAGCAGTTGAAAGTCAATGTGAAGTAAAATGAGGAACTTGTTTGGCTCAGGTCAGTTTTTGTTGTACTCAGAAATGGCTACTGCTAAGCAACTCCATTTGGTAGAAAAGAGATGTGTTATTTAGTTTGACTTCTTTCATTACAGGAGTCATAAAATCTTGTTTAGTATTTTCTGCATCATCTTCCCTAACTTCTATCTTTAAGTTATTAAAAAATTCTGCCCTTGAGAACTAAAGAGTCTGTTTTCTTTTTTTTTCCTGGTTGTCCTTTATTTTTTAATTGAAACAGATCGTAATCTGGATTTTGCTAGCCTCAGCCTCCAATGATCAATCTCTTCATAATCTGTGCTTTAAATAATTCTTAAAAACTGAAATGCTTCAGAGGGAGTGACAGTACTAAAAAAGGGGGAAGAGGTTTATAGTAACTAGGAGGAAGGGTAGAATATGTGTGATGTAAAACCTCTGCTTTTCCTCTTCTGTAAATATTATTCTGCTGCTTTTGCTGTTCTCTGAAGCAATGTCCCACATGTAGCTAGGTAGTCATAGATAAGAGTTTTTCTAAGTTATTCAAGAGATATGTCATCATTCAGACATTTCCGTAGTGTTTGTTGCCATGGGAGCTAGTCAGTGGCCTTATTAATGATGGAGGTGATTACACTTTGTTTTTTGACTTGGAGTACTGAAAACTGTGTCTGAGCTACTGTGAGAAACAGATGTTGTACAAAGACTACAGTGAGTTGTTTCTATGAAGAGACTGAAGCGTTTCTGTCCTCTGACTGAAGTTGGAGAGTGATGCTTTATATCTCTTATCATGTATAGTTGTGTGTAAAATGCCTCATGTCTCCAAGCTTGCTAAATATTTACAATAAATGTACTACTTCTACCATATGTTTGAATCAAGAAACCCATTAATTGAACAAGCCCATATTTTTATGCTTGAAAGAATTGACACTTTGTTTTAATTGCTAAATTATATGTTAAAAGTAGACTATAAAAAAAGGCAGAGGTGAGATGGTGTAATAAGAATCAGAGTCATTTTTCTTACTTCGTGGCCTTAAACTGTAGTTATTTTCAGTTATAAAATAGACAGAAAATCAATTGTAATCTGCTCATAATTGCCTTCCTGGTAGAGTTATGAGGCATTTCACTCCCTTCCCCTCTCACCCACTCCTTTTGCTTCATCCTTCTTTTTTTTTTAAATTTTTTTTCTCACTGTCTGTATTTTTTCCTCTGTATGTCTTGTGGAATAGGCAGATCTCCAGAGCTAGAGCAGATTTTTCATTGAAATGCTCTTAATTTTTAAATGTTTTTGTGTAACAGCTTGAGGCTCTGTCAAAAAGCATGTTCCTTACCAAGTTGTTTAGTGGTGAGTAGAAATTGACTGAGGTTTTCATAACCTTGGGGCTTTCTGCTTAGATGAACCAGGCATTTCTCTTTTACCTATCAGGATTGATTACTTCAGGTTAGATCACATGTCTTACGTAAAAAGCTTAGCTTGCACTGCCAAAAATCCAAATTGCTTTTTGCTTAGCACAAAGTGCTGGGCTTGACATTTGACACTGACTTTCACATTCTGCTAGGATGTCGTACTGCCCATTAAAGAATTATTTTAGCACTTTGGGAAACTCAAGCTCCATTCATTCTTGAGTCATAACTGCAGAATGGGAATGCTTTGAAAGCACACCTCAATTTTAAGACTTGCACCTCTGCTCTCCTGACTCAAAAGGTCCAGACGAGATGTTTTCAAGGTTTCCCCTGGGGGGTAACGTAGCTCACCCTCTGCAACTGAGACTCATCATTCTTGCAGGCTTATGTCACAGCGAGCACCAGACTACCTCTCCTGATGGCTTGACCATTTTAGGGTACTGTTTGCTTGATTTATGATACGGTGCAATGCTTTAAGATTTGACATACGTCATCCTCCTCCCTGGGAGGTTTGGTGTTTGTGTATATATTTATATGTACATATGAGTGTGTACAGGTAGATGGATACAGAATAGAATGCTAGACCATCCCAGGTTCTGCTGTCCTTTAAATGTAGAAACCGTCTATGTGCTCATAAATGTAGCTCCCGATACCTCTGCTTTAGACCAAAGTGATTTAGTTCTAAATTCTTTCAGGATAAAGGTGTTCTTTGCATAAAATTTCTGCAGTATTATACAAAGTATTTAAAATGTATTCTTTCTTAAAATTACAGTTTTCTTCAGGGTGGATAATGAGGAAACTAAAGCTTTCTTCAGAAGGAGGGATTTTACTTTATGAGAAGTTGGTATTTTGAGAAAAGAGTGGGTAGAGAGGAGGGAGGGGCAAGACATTCAGTGGATGGGAGTGCAGAAAAGTTTAATGGATGTTATTAATCCTCCCAATGGAAGAAATAGAGTAGCTTCTTTTGGTATGAAAGGAATGTCTTGGGAGGTGGTTGAAAGTTGCAGAGGAGTGCCAGAGATTGGAGAATCAGTGAAGCTGGAGGTGTTCAGTAAATGTGACACAGATTATTGCAAATACCTGAAAAGCATTTTGCTTGCTGTGAGTAGGTAAAGCTCAGAGTCTGGGGAGCATCTTAAAGGGTAAAATCCTTGATCCCTTTACTGCTTGACAGAAACTCACATGATAATTCCTAAATGACCATTTGTGTGAGCCATGCTCCCCTATGAGCTGTAAAAAGTAATGTGCTAAGTTGTGAAATCAATGAATCAGTCCCATGAAGCTTTGAAGTTTTGTGATGAACTGAAAATTTCAGTGTTGCAATGACTTAGACCTTTTATCTTAGGATTAATTATATCTGGTGGTTTGGCAGAGGTTGTCTGGAAAAGGGACAGATTGCATTTCCTTTAGCAGAAGCTACTTTCTTTAAAGTTTTTTCTTTAAACTGTTAATGTAAGTAGCTGGTATCTCATTCTTCATCTCTCTGCTCTCATAGTTACCATTATAGCTGATGCCTTGACTCTCAACAGGTCTCTTCAATCCTGTGTCATCTGTAAAGCTAATATTTGAATTGCTGAGTTATCTGATCTTTCCAGATTCGATGTATGGCTTCATTATTGATGAGAGACAGTTCTCTTATAAGAAGTGCCATAAACATTTACGTGGAGATCTCAACTTTATCTCAGTGGAAAGCCTTAGAGCCTCATAGCTTGCAACAACATCCCGTAAGGCTTTTCCACCTTAAAACATTCAACTAATTTGGAAACCTCAGATGATTTTTCCTTCATCAATAATTCCGATACATGCTGTTTGTAATGCCGGATACACCTCTGGAAATGGTTTGTTCTGGCTGGGGAAGGAGTGTGATGTACAAGTGCCCAGGGCTGTGCATCTGGGTTCACAAGTCTCTGTAGCAGCTGCTTCTGGGCTTTGTACTGCCATTCTTGCTGGGCTGCCAACTAGGCTTTTGCTGTCCTTGCTGAGCCATGAGTTGGACTCATTAGAGTTTCTGGAACTGTCACCGTTGGGATTACAGTCTGGGTTTGTTGAAGTTGTTGAACTACAGCCTATGCTTTCTGGTGAAAGATTAAAATCAGAGTTTTCTGCTTCACCTACTGTTTCCCTGGCCACTTGTTCACTTGTCTTTTCATAGCTTTTTACTGTAGCTGTTCTGTGGAAGAAAATAACATCTGGTATCATGCATACATTGATGGGACTTTCATCTGGTTCCAGCAAGAGACTGTGGCTAAATGTGTGTAGGTAGTGCTCACTTCCTGGAGCTTGACCTTACTGCCAGGACTCATTCAAAGTCACGACTTTTGTGTGAACTCTTTGCCGTCATCTCTGAACTGAGCATTGCTTAGAAGTGAAACTTGGTAAACCACCTTTGCCTGATAATTTAGGAGAAGCTAAACTACAGATCTCACAGAGATTTAGTGTGTGTTTGCATTGTGAAATTATGGATCCAGGTTTTTTTAGGAGTGAGAATAATTGTTCTTTCATAAGTTTTAGTGGTGTTAGTAGAGCGCATGGTCTCTCTCTAAGGTTTTTTTTTCAGTATTGGGTGATAGTCTGCCATCTGATTTCATAAAACTGGCTGCTCCAAAGTTTTATAAGGCTGTGGTAGGACTCTATAATTTACATAAAATGCCCTGATAAATTTTGGACATTAGTATGTTACAAATCAGTTTGCTTTTGATATATAGATATGTTGCAAGAGAAACCTCTGATAAGCAAACTCATTTGTGTGAAATAAGCATCATCATCTTAAAGTTGATCTTTGTTGCTACTTCTGTGAGCAGTTTGAATTGTTCATCTGCAGCTTGAACGCACTCATCATTATGCCTGTAAGATCTCTGATGAAAAAATGTTTGTAGTGGGCAGACTGAAAACAGATGCCTCCAATAGGCATTGTAAATAGAATTTAGGTCATCTGCTGACATGGGATCCTTTTGTGGAACATAGAGCCTCATACCTTGATAAGTGTAAGATGATGTTGCAGAAATAAATAAGGCTAAATAGTGCATGTTAACAAGAGGATCACCAATGGGCCAAATGGAGTGATCATTTACCTCTTTTTGGCACTGGTGAGACTGTATTTGGAGCACTGAGTCCAGTTTTGGTCGTAAAGCACAGGAGAAGACACTGCCTTACAGGGACCAGTCTAGTGGATGGCTACCAGGTTGATTAGGGGGCTGGAGTACATTGTATAACAAGGAGAGACACTGGGAGAGCTGAGTTTGTTCAGCCTTATTTAAGAAAAGACAAAGGGGGATCTTATTGCTGTCTTCAGCTCTGTAACTTGTTTGGAGAAGACAAAGTGCTCTATTTAGAGGCAGGTAGCAAAAGGACAAGAGGCAGCAGTGAGCAAGGTATAGTGAGAAATTCTGGCTGAAGATGAACTCTCACCATGAGAATACTTACACACTGGGGCAGGTGCTTGGGGAAGTTGTGGACTTTCCAGCCTTGGAAATGCTCGAAAGGAAAAGACACAGAGCACCTACTGCAGCTGACCCTGTATTACGTGAGGGTTTGTTGGACTAGTTGACCTCCAGAGATTCCTTCCAAACTAAATTATTTAATACTAAATGTTGATAGCATCACCAGTTCTGAATGAAGTATTGCCATTTGCATGTCTTTATCAGATCTAACTTCATTACAAGGACTCTGAAGAGCAAAGTATGAGCACTGGGGGTTCAGAAGGGTTCAAAATGTTAGCCTAATTAAAGAAATGTCTGCATGAATTCACAGGTCTAAAATCTAGCTGACTTTTCAACTAAATACAAGAAAATTTGGTCAGCAATATTAATTATTACTTTAAAAGCTGCAGACTTCTGAGCTCAGAATGACTCTGAGACTGCAAATAGCTGGAAAAATTATGTGAAATCACTAACACTGTTTGTCTCTTTCTGAGGTATTAGTTTATTAAACATGAGCAAACTGTTTTATTAACATGTAAAATACTAGGATTTCAAAGCCTCTATGTACCTCAGTGTGGAGACTTTCTGATGGTCTTTCCTGAGTTCAGGAATACAGTAAATCTGAAGTAAAGCTATACTTAAATGACAGGTAATAAGATAGACTTCTGTGCAGCTATTTTCTTTCATTCCAAGAATCCAAGTTCATTGGAAACTTTGATTTGCAGCTACAGTAACTCATTTTGTGTAAGATTTGGCTATTGTTGCCACTTGTCAGGTCTATTAAAAGCTTCCTCAGAAAGTAAGATACAGTTACTTACTGTGTCTTCACAAACCACGCGATCATCTCTGTCTTCTCTGATTCTTAGCTTACTAAATCTGGGTAAAAAATGGAACCTTAACATGTTCTGTGGCTCTTTCATCCCAGTAGAGAGTAAATGGCAAGGCTGAAAGTCGTGCAGAAAATCCGCTGCTGGCAGCTCTCTCGCAGAAGGCTCCAGGCCAAAAAGACAACTGCGGCCGTGTGGTACAGGCATAGGAATTGTGTCTCAAATAAGCATAACACTGTGAAGCCATTTAGGGCGACACAGAGTCCAACCAACACCTTGAACTGTGTCCAGGAACCCTGGAGATTATGGGGCTCTATTGCCAGCAACATGGCCTGAAACACAACCTGGCCATGTCTCTAGACAGTTTGAGAGAGGCCTATTTTCCTCTGATGAACCTTTCAAACTCTTAACAATAGTCTGTGGCACAGATAAAAGATATTAAGTTGACTAGCTAAGTGTATTTAAATGAAGAGAATACTTTTTTTTCACATAACTGTGTTCGTTTTGTTAGAGGATTTTCTTCTGACAGAACAAATTTGAATAAAAGTACTTTGCTAAGCATGATGGTATACACTTTGTACAGTTGTAGGCATTGTCTGGCCACCCAGTATTGTCACAGGGAAAGTTAATTAGACAGTTCAAATTTTCACGCTCAGAAAGCATCCAGACAACGTGACTCTTCCTGGAAGTGGGAGGAGATCAAATCTAACATGTATGTATTGGTGGAAACTTTTTTTCTGTTGAATGCTTTGTATCTCAGTGTCTGTTTCAATTCATAAAAAATAAAACTAAAAAATAAATTAAGCAGTTACAATCTTAAAGTAGGCACTGTTCCCCGATTTGTTGCAGAAATGGACAGTGCATTTCACACTAGAGGTTTACGAGGTAATGTTGATGAGAGCACTTGCCCAACAGCCACCTTACTGTGTAGAAGGGGGTTTCAGTGCTTTCTGGCTTGCAAACCCTTGAATACTTTCCAGTAGAGCTTTGTGTCTATTCCCAGAAAACCCCCCAAGAATTTCTGGCCATGTGACTTACTGCCCTCGGAAACAAGACTTCTGTGATTGTCCATCTGTGTGCATGCCCTGGTGTGCTTGCGCAGGTGTGGCTACAGTGGCTTGGATGTTTGTGCTGGGGTTTAACCACATGTGAGTTAGAGCATCCACTTAGAGATGGGGAAACCCTTGAGCCTGCTGTATGTCCTTGTGCTGGAGGCAGCCAGCAGTGGCCTGGTTGTGTTAGGAGGGGTTGTGTAGCAGGGCAAGCGAGGTGATCCTTCCCCTCTGCTTGGCACTGGCGAGATAAATCTTGAGCCCTTCAGTAGAAGAAAGACATGGAGTTACTGGCGTGAGTCTAATAAAGGGCCAGAAAGGGACTGGAGCATCTCCTCTAGGAGGGAAGGCTGAGAGAGCTGGGACTGTTCTGCCTGGAGAAAAGAAGGCCTGTGGGTTTCTTATCAATGTGTATAAATACCTGAAGGTGTGTGCAAAGCAGACAGAGCCAGCCTCTTTTCAGTGGTGCCCATGGACAGGACCAGAAGCAGGGGGCACAGACTATTCCTTCTGAACATTAGGAAATGCACTTCTACTGTGAGGATGACCAAGCACTGGCAGCTGCCCAGGGAGGTTGTGGAGAGTCCATTCTTGGAGATGTTCATATACTGTCTGGACAGGGTCCAGCACCTGGTTTTTGGTGACCCTGCTGGAGCAGGGGAGTTGGACCTGATGTCCTACAGAGGTCTCTTCCAACTTCAGCGATTCTGTGACGCTGTGAAAGGAGCACAGCTTAGGAATCCATGCCTACAATGAATATCTGTAAGTTACAGTACTGAGGCAATGACTTTTTCATCATCCTCTTAGGTAAACATAGTGGAGGAGTTTTTTGTCACATGATCAAAACTATTTACTTGTAAAATTAAAATCTGCTTCAGAAAATGTATTTCGTTTCAGGTCCTACCTCTCAGTACTGGTAGTGAGGGGTGACACCAGTGTTTTTTGGTGTCACAGAACGCTGCTTTATGCTTTCTCTGTAGTTGGCTGGTGTGGCTCAAGCCTGTTGGGCTCCTGGTGTAGGCAAACTGCAGCTGCAGGTGGGTGCCTTGTCATGTTGTGGTGAACAGCTCATGGTCACTGCCTTCGTCTACCAACAGAAAAGCAGAGACTGGATCTGTTTTACCTGTGGTTAGCAAAAAAGTAATCACTGCTTATGATAAAACTTCGGGGTTTTCCATTTCTCTTCAAAACCTAAGAGGACATCCTGATAAATGTTGCAGTGGTTTGCTCAAGTCTTGCATGCAGCCAATGTACTGATGATCTGATGGGATTATACCAGAAACTTTAGACATTCTGACCTTTTTTTAAGATGATGCTTTGCTGGAAAATGCATCTCTGCTTTTTTGATTTTAAGGATAACTAGAGAGACATGAGTCTTTTTTCAAAGAGTGAAAGAACTCTTCACCACTTTGTTTTAATGCATTTGAAAGTGCATATTTTTCTACAGAGCAATTGCACTGCATTTGAAAATACAGTTGAACCTTATTTTAAAAATATGATGGTTTTGAAAGGTTAGTTATTCTCTAGGCAAAACATTACTCATCTTTATCATAATATCAAATCATTTTTCTGAATTCTAGGCACTCTTTACAGGTCATTTAATTAATTCCTTTGTATGGATATAGAGTGGTGGTTTTTTGTCTGGTTTTGACGGTGAGTAGATCCAGTCTAGAGCACCACTTACCACTCCTCAAAACTAGGTGAACTTCTTTCCAGTGTTCTACTTCAGATAGTCTGTCTCTTCAGATAACTTTAAAAGAGTATTTTTTTGGTATTGCCAGCTTGTAATTTTAAAGATAAGCATTTCCCTTGCAGCTCCCAAGTCCTACAGTAAATGTAAGTTTTTTGCTTTTTTTGGGACTGAGTTTTGTCTGTAGCCTAAAACCTTATTTTCTATTTCATAAACGCAGTGATAATGATTGATTTAACTTGTGCAGTGTGTTCTTGCAAAGGCATCATTTATTACAGGAGCCTTAGCACAAAGTTGTGAAGTAAAAGATAATTGAACACGTTAATGGGACAAATTGTCTTTCTAATTGCTGCAATAATACCACTGGAGTTACAGAATGACAGAATGACCATTTTGCATGCTTGCATAAAATAATTACTTTTAAAATAAGGCTTTGTTTTCAATGTGTTTGAAACAACAAGATTTGGCTGGAGCTAGCAGCTTTTTTGGGGTCTTTTTTAGGGTTTTTTTTTTCTGTCTTATAGTAGTGCTTCTCTAATATCTTCAGCCTCTGCTGGCTGAATTCCCCAGCTGCTCCAGCTCTCCCTGCTTTGGTCTCTCTGGTCCTTCCATGTGTGCTTTTCACACCACACTGGGCAGTGGGGGTGGGCCGTAGGGGGATGCTCTCCTTCCCACCCCTCACCCAGACCAAGAGATACCCTGGTCTGTGTCTCTCTGCAGCATCCCATCCTGTTCCGGTGTGCCATTCTGAATTCTCCTTCCACCATGGAGTCTCCAAGCCCATCACCTCCAGGCAATTCAGGATTTTGTGCTGGCCTGCTGTTTAATCAAGTGGCACTAAGGACCTGACAAGCACTGTACAAAATGTCCCATACCTAGCAGCCACAAATACAGGTTTTTATAGCTTACTCATCTTGCAAGACCAGAAATTTGAAGGAGCTGTTACATTTGCTGTGTCTGGATTTAAGTTACTACCTCTTTGTATTTTGTGTATTGCAATAGGAAGGGGTTGAACTCATTATTGGATTTGGAGGTTTTAGCACAAGAAGTAGGACTTGCTTTGTCCTTTTGTGCTGTGTACCTTGTACTTGCTTTGTACCTTCTGGTGATGCTCTTACAGCCTTTCACAGATGTGATGGCAGAGCCCCACTGTTTCATACTTAGGTGTTTTTGTTGAGCTCATCATTCCCACAAGGAAGCCTCATGTACTTGATAAACCTTAATATGAATGCTTTTCTGTCATCACAAGCATGATTTAATAGGATGATCTGACACCTCGTAAACCTTCAACAACCCAACTTCTTTTAGGGAAGAGCTGAGAAAATGTTTCCCGAAGAGGCAGCTGGTTTAAGTAACTGATGTTGTGCACAAGATAGAATTAAAAAATGTCTTCTTAATTCACACAACTATAGGTTGCTAGAATATTTTCTGTAAATTTAACAATATAATATAAGTCTTCAGATTTCATCCATTCTCATTTTGGTCAGAGTGCTGCAGCATGGTGTTTGCATGAACTTTACTCTGTAACTAAAATTTATCCCTGGTTCCCTGAAGACATGGACTTGGTATGTGGAGAGTTTGGGGGTACACAAAACAGGGTGGTATTCTTATTGTTACTGTAGAAGATGTAAAGGGACTTGGTATGTGGAGAGTTTGGGGGTACACAAAACAGGGTGGTATTCTTATTGTTACTGTAGAAGATGTAAAGGGACTTGGTATGTGGAGAGTTTGGGGGTACACAAAACAGGGTGGTATTCTTATTGTTACTGTAGAAGACGTAAAGGGGGCAGGTCTTTAGCAAGTGACCTTTTTACAGCATTATTTTTTTTAGGGCAGTTTTATAAGCTGGGTAATACAGTTGCACTAATTGTGCTTGTAGAGCTGTAACTACAGCACTTCTCTGCCACAGAGTTCTCTGTTATATATGTATATAAAGGGTATCATATGTATCTCTGCAAAACAAGCATCTCTGTATTGCAAAAGAAATGCCTGGCTCTAATCAGGGGGATAACAAATGACTAGCCAAGTGATCCTGCTTGCATTTAAGTGCAGTTCTTGGACATAGGTGAACTGGACTGGCTTCCAATTTTGCCTACAGAAGTTTTAATATGCTTAACGTTATCCAATACCGGCGGCTGAAGTAGTCTAAATACCACAGCAGGGACTGATTAGCTTTTTCAGATCACTGCTTTTATTTGCTGTTTGCAAAGAGGCTTAATCCAGTGCTGGGGATCAGGCATCCCACTGTGCTCGTGGGTAGCTTTCTCTCAGTCTTTGTGTTCACAGTGGCAGAAATTAGTGTGAAGTCTCCTCCTGCCTTCGACTTAAAAGCTCCAAAATTGTGGTGTTAGTAGTTGTTTTTAGGAGTGTTTAATGGACAGTGCAGAGAAACTATAGTTGGGATTTCTTCTTTGAAGTTCAATATCTGGGCACCTGATAAGTGCATCAGTGTAATAGCATGACAGTATGTAATTTCATTTACTGTGTTGAATTGCTTTAATAGCCACATAAAGCTTGGAAAGTTACTCAAAACAGTTCTAACAAACCTATTCTCATTCTTTTCTTCTGTTAAATCACAGTGCTTACTTCGCAGCAGTTTGCCCATCCTCACAAGCAGAGGAGGACAGCTGCCTCTGTGGTTCTTATTATTGCTTTTAGTCATGTAATGATGCTGAAGTTCAGCAAATGTGCTTTTCTAGTAGTCATTCGGATGAACATTTGCAAATCCAGAATCCCTTCCTTCTGTGTGTTGACCTGTCTTCAGTTGAAGTTATCAGCAGTGGCAAATTCTTACTTGAAAGTCCACAGTGTGCCACCTTTTTTTATCAAGCATCAAACCTTGCTACAATTATGTTGCTAAATGTCTCTGTTGGGCAATGGAAATGTTGGGCAGTGAGGGGAGATGTAGACTGGAGTTTATGTTTCTATGTGGATTACTTCAATTGAAAATAAAAACAATAAAGAGTTGGCTGTAGCCTAGCTCCAGACTTCTGTTCAAATATTCTGTCACCGAGAAGAGATGCAAAGATCTTGTCATCTAGAACAGATCTGTGAAAAAATGAGAGAGGAAAGCAGTTGTGTTGCAAACAAATATAAGGGGCTCCAGAACAAAAGAGTGGTTTGTAGTTCCTTTCTATCAAGTGCTCTAATGTTTCAACTGCTTAAAAATATCCATTATTCCATATATTAATATTATGTGGTTTTAGTTTAAACACTTTCACCCCCTCCATTGAAATTACCCACAAGTACTCTTAGAGTTGTGTGTAAATGCAAGTTTGTTGCAATTATTGACTAACGTAGAAAAGTGTCAGAAAATTCAGAAAGCAGTTTCTGAATGCATTTCAGTGTTTAGTGTGGGCTCCTTTCATACCTCCTCGTGCTTTATACCACTATGGTTAATTTTGCTAACAAGAAAAGGGGACTACAATAGCTCCTGATAGATTTATTTTTCTTTAATATTTTTCCTGACAAAGAACTTTTTGTTTTCATAATAGAAGGGGTTATATTCCTTCAGACTGATATATTTTAACAGAAACTCACAATTTTTACTACTTAAAAAATAATTCTTTTCTTTGTTTCATGAATTAGAAACAATGAGGAGAAGCTGAAGTCTGCCCAAGCCAGGTGTTTCTTGTTGGCAGCCTGCTCCCTAATGACTCTGGCTCTCATACAGCAGCTGCCTGCTAGTCTCTTTTGTATGGCCTATTGTTGCCGCACACCCCTCGTTAATACACATGCTGCCCGGGGCAGACCCTGAGAATGACATCAACTTGCTTATCTTAGAAACCTCCGAACCTGATGCAGGATGGGGAGGTTGCCTTGCATCTGCCCAGCCAACTAATTGTGAGCTCTGCAGGCCCTGATTGGCTCCGCGGCCGCTCAGTAGTAGGTTAAGCAAAGACATCGCGGGTCCATCTGTTCGTCCATTCATTGTTCTGCTTGCTTGCCTGAAGTCTGCAGCTGAAATCGTGTTAAGGAGTTGCTTCTGGAACAGCTACGAGAAACCAATGTCTGTGTGTTTTCCAGCCAACGTAAGTATGGGGGCTTCTCTCTGCACAAACGGGATGGTTCACCTTTCTGGTGTTGCAGCGTTATCAGCTTGCATTTGGACAACGAGCTAGCCTGTGTGTCGGCTGAGATTTGCACACCTGGGGAGTCTCTTGGAAAAAGAGGGAAAGAAAAACAGCTACATGCTAAGATTAAGTATATTAAAGAGCATTGATCTCACACTGCGTTCTATTAAGGAACTTTTGAAAGCATCGGTAATGGTGCATTTCTTTGAAAAGGGTAGGCAGTAGCCACCAACAGAACGAATTCTCTAGCCCACTGGGGAGAAGGAGAGGTTTCAACTTCTAAGTTACGGTATTTACCCTTTTTTTGCAAATAAGCTGTTACTTAAACTGTGACTAGTAGAAAAAGCTCTTAAAGAAAAACAAAATTAGACACCTTTTCCATTATACCACACCTTGGGTGAGATTTACCATGTTTGTGGATATAGGAAGAGCTCCATTATGGGTTATCTGAAGATACTGAAGTGTAAGATTGAGCATTAGGGTGCTCTCAGAGAGGAATGTGTTACAGTCAGAGGTTTTGAGTTTTTAAAACCAGTTATCAGTGTGTCAGATCTAGCCGAGGTATTTTTATAAAGTTTCTAATCTGTTTTGTTTTATGTTTTGAGTTCAGATGTTAGGCTGAAGAACAAACACTCTGTACTCCACGAGCCTGTGTTCCAAGGATCTTGTAAAAAAAAAAAAAAAGTCCAAAACAAAGACCTTCATATATCAGTTGAGAGGGAAAGAGAGCATATAAAAGGGTTAAAAAGAGGTTTGCATTTCTACCACATGCCCTATTGTGTGAACATATGCATGAGTCTATTGAAAGTTTTCAGAAGATGGGCAGGCCACCAGTTGCTGGTCTCCTGCAGTTCCAGTAGACATCTGTTGCCCCAGAGCATTAACCAATCTGTTCAATGGGACATCCCTCCTTTGTTGGACAGAATGATGCAGACAACAGCACTCGCTCAAATACAATGGTAATTAAATACATAGAAACTACAGCAGTAGGTATTTATTACATATTCATTATTTTATTTGCATTGTTGCAGTATCTTTATCATTTGGATAACAGATACGTTCTTTTTTTTTCTTTTCTGGTCAACACTGCACTTCTGTTTGTGACAAGTAGTGAGTGTTACAACAAACTTATTTCAATATTTTCCATTTTGTGTTTAGAAGACTTATTAAAGGTCTACCTGTGTGAAAACGTGTTGAACTATTTCCTTGTAGCATGTATCTTCAGAAACTTGTTGATGTCTTTTGAAAATACACATTTGCTGTTATACTGTGCCACATGACACTACTTTACTCTGTTATTTTCCTCTGTGAACGAAATTTGCATTAAATTACTTCTTTCATGCTCAACTCTAAGTAGAAAATATTCTGAATACACAGTAAAAGATTAGGTGATCCACTTGCTCCCATCCCTTTGAGAAATATTTCTGTTTTGTGTGGAGGTGAACCAATGGGCTGATTGTTGTTAATGGTTAGTGGAAAATAGTGGCAACTTCTAGGAAATAGTAAAAGATTATACTTCTGCAATGAAGTGCTCATCTGGATTATTATATTTATACCTGATAAATGTATATGTACAGTACTTTAAGCCTTTAACAGTGAACACAGTGTGAGATACTGTAGTTCCAAATAGGCTACAGCTTAAAACTTGTTATCATAGGTATGTCTAAATTAGGACTTACCCATTTTATTAACTTTTTCATAAATAGAGATTCTTTTACTGAGCTGTGGTGAGCATAACCAAAAGGTGAAGACTTTAATGACTGGAATTTTTTTGGGTGATTTTTGTTTGTTTATCATTTGAGTCACAATTTGTAGTAGATGCTTTTCTTAGCTATATTGCATTGTATCAGTCAGCATACTTTAAAACCATATGTGTGTAATAAAAGCTCCTTGTAAATAAAGGAGCTCTTAGCTGCTGTTGCTCCGTAGATAAATGTCACCTTTTCTGGTTTTCATGATCTTCATTGTCCTGTGTATAGGTACACTAGTGTTTATTTGGAATACAAATTCATTCAAATTGACTGCCTGGCACGTTGCTCTTCACTAACCAAACCAAGACAAAATAATCAGCAGCATTCAACAGTGACATCTGATTTTCATGGTTCTAGTCAATGAATCTCATAAAAGACATCATGACAGGAGCTCCAAAGTGTAATGTTTCTAAGACATGATACTGACCACAAATACGATATACAAAGTTCCCAGGACTGTAAAAATTCGTCTGAAAATAAATGCAATTTTCATGCAGGGTTTAGGCCAAATTCCAGGAATAGTGTACTGCTTATGCAAAACTATTTCAGAAATATTTAGCTTTGGATTTACTGTACAAATACAATTTTAACTACCCATTTAAAGCAATAGTATCATGACTATATATTATCTGTGGGAGATAAAGCTGCTGGTTTTATTTTTCTATTCTTCAAATAGCTTCTGAAAAACAGTAGAGTTCTTTGCAAAACAAGCAATTAAATATTGAAGCATGATGGAGATTGACAGGAAAATTAAAGCAGATAGATGTGAGGCTCATTATGTATATACTCCTAACAATGGACCAAGCTCAGGCTATGGTCATTTTTCATATGCAGTTGATGTGCAAATCATCTAAAGTACGTTTCATATAATGCCTGATCTTCAAACACATTCATATGCTAGTGACTTCTTTGAATCCCACTGGAGGGTGTTATGATTGTAGTTGCTGTAAAGCACTTAAACTTCAAGAAAGAAGTGACTGGAGAATGACTTGCTGTATTAAATATAAATATGTATAAAATAATACTTGTAGTATTATTTTAACTAACACTAAAAAAAAAATCCTCTTTCTAATCTATGCACTTCCGGCTTTTGGTATTTGATGCTGTTAATATGCAAACTCTTCTTCGCCCCCTTCCAAAAAAACCCTCCCTTCACTTCTAGTTCAATACTAAAATGACATTTCACAGTACACGGATTTAGGCAGTGACCCATTATCTCCCTGTATTCTGCAGCAGCGGTACATGAGCCAGCTCAACTTTTCAGTCCAGCTTAAAAGTATTGCCCATTAACTAGACTTCCTCGAGTCAGAGCAGATTGTGGGGTTGGTGGAACAATGATGTCGGGGCTTCCAGATTGGTTTGGCAGCTGCATTGTTCTCCGAGGGGAAACCAGACGCACTTAAGTCCCGCTCTCTTTCATGGGCTTTTGTTCATACCAAATTATTCTTTGGCTGTGCTAGTATTCATGATGGTATGTTAAAGGAGTGCATCCTAGCAACTGGAGGTGGTTGCTAAGCAGCCTGGCTTCCAATAGGGGCTGCTTGTTTGCGATTTGTTTTAATTTGTGTGTGTGTGTGTGTGTGTGTGTGTCCTGTGAAGGCCAGTGTTGGTTTTTTAACTGAATCTTTTTATTGGAATATTGTGATTTGTTTTTACCTCTATGCTATCAAGTGTATTATCTTAGTTAATAAATCACCATGTGAAAGGTCCATTTCCTAAATTCTTCTGTTTAATCTCTCGGCTGCTTGAAATCCTAATGCTTTGCATTAAGAGAAGGCAATATGCATTAATACACTGCCTAAGAATTACAGCCCTACTGCCTTCTAACAAGATAAGAGCTCAATAAAACTTTGTTTCCTTCCCTATCAGTCTTGCTGGGATTAAGGTGTTGGAGATGAAACCACTGATGATAGATAAGATTTATTTATGTTAACTAGAAATGTTTAGGTAAAGTAAGATTTTGTGCCCCATAACCAGAGCGCTCTACCACAATGGTGATGTCTTGGCACTCCCTGCCTATAGAATCTACTTCTACTGAACCATGGATTGGTTTGTTTGTTTGATTCTCTCTAATCTTAAGCCTGGATGAATTTCTCTGGTGCACACTCTCGAATGTTTATCACAAGAAGAGGAAAGTACACTATATTTTAAAAATACTGCGTCAATCTTAAATGCTCACCTGTAAGGGGATGGGAGAGTTAATGTATTTGTTGACAGAAATTTTAAGTTCAAGTGAAGTCCTTTGTCTCTATATCTTGCTTTATATTCTGCTTTACAAGATGGAAGCGTGAAAGACCTCTTTGTTTCATAGTCTTTCCTTAATTTAAATTCTTCTTTTTCATGGCAACCTTGCAGTACAATTGGTCCATATGGTCCATTTTTATTTATGAGAAATAATTTATGTTTTATTTTCTTCATTGAAGTAGTTAGCAAAGATTCCTGTTTCAAAGAACAAAGTAGGGGAAAGAGGTAGCAATCTGCCTTTAAATGCAGGTTGTTGAAGTAATGTTTGTGAGGAAATGGGTAACTAACTGCTGTATAACTACTACTATGCAAAATTCCTCAAGAAAATCCGATATGGCAAGTATATGAAGTTCAGAAAACTGTAACTTCCATTCTTCCTAAGTGGCTCATATCTATACATGTATCGTTTTGATTTATCAAAAGGCTTGCACAAATCTAGTGCAGGAGCTGAAATCAGCTTTTAATTTTGTTGCCTTGTTGGCTTGATGAATGGTCTGTTGGAAATAGTGCAAAGACTTCAATCGGCTTTATTGGCCATTAGATCAATCTATGTCCCTAAATGCTGTATGTGTTAGTAATACAACACTCTGTTGAGAGCAATTAGTCTTTCTTGACTTAATTATCACTTTATAAGGGAATTCAGAATTAGTTTGAGTGTATTCAGTTGAACTGATAGTGTCTTTCAGGGCCAATAAGTTTTTATTTAATCATGTTTTCTGTTACTAATAAGCCAGAGAATCTAGCACTGTGCTAATTTCTTTCTGTTCAACATACTGTAAGGTATTTAGTTTGAAAACCTTTTCTAGTGTATTTTATAGTCACTTTTTTTTTCATGGTTACAACATAGTCTTATCATAGAAGAAATATCTCATTGTCTTTAAATAATGACTGTACTCCTGTCTCTGCATTACAGTAGGTAAACTTGGAGTCTTTGGTTTCATATTCTTTCATAAATCCATTTCTAGAAGTGGATAAGTAGAAACATTTGATACATTGAGAAGACAGGTGGTTAGTTATTTATCTGCTTAGCTATAGATTCCATAGGAAGAGTTTTTCCCACAAAAAGTCTTCCATGTTTAAAAAAAGAAAGAAGTTCTGTTTCTCTGCTGCAAGAGAATAAATGCAGTTCTGAGGAAGCAGCAAGAAAATAGAAAACAAGTAATGCGTGTAACCAGTTGCAACATTTTTGTTTTCTCTTTAGGAATACGGAACACTTTATATTCAGGAATACAAGAAAAACAGCAAAGTGGAGTCAAGTACATGCAGCAGCTTCATGGGCTTGAAGGATCATCTGGGGCATGACTTAGGCCACCTTTATGTGGGGAGCACTGGCACACAAATAAATGCAATTGTACCTTGGTCGATGGCGGAGAAGCCAACGATGGATAAGGTTAATTCTAGGAAAGAAGACAGAGAAAAGGAGGCATCTGAAGAGACTTCTGGAACTTCCAGCTGTGACTCCGAAGAAAGCACAAATTCTGATAATGATTCAGAGAGACTGAATAATTCTGCATCAGAGTCACATTTATTGCCTAAGACTCACCGACAGCTGTGCCGATCTCCTTGCTTAGAGCCTCATATACTAAAAAGAAATGAAATCTTGCAAGACTTTAGGATAGAAGAGGCTCAGATAGTACCTAAGGAAGTCAAAAAGCCTCCTGATGTGGTGAAAGAATATCAAACCAAACTGGAGTTTGCACTTAAGTTGGGTTACTCTGAAGAGCAGGTTCAACTTGTACTAAATAAACTTGGTACTGATGCTTTAATAAATGATATTTTGGGAGAACTTGTCAAACTTGGGAATAAAACTGAGACTGATCAGACTGTAACTAATGCTAACACTAGTGTAATGCGTGAAGCGTCTTCCATAGAGTCTCAGAGGTCAGAGTCTCCACTGCAGGAGGATGTGACAGAGGATGGAGACAACCTGAGGCCAATAGTTATTGATGGCAGCAATGTTGCAATGAGGTATGTGATCGTGAAGGTTTTGCTTTTCTGTTTAAATGGAAACAGAAGGTTCTGCCCACCAGTTCAAGCACTGATGTTGGTGTGACTGCCTTAAACTGTATGCAGGGTCTCTTGTGTCTTTGTCAACCCCACAGTGTGCTGATACTGTAATCAGGCTGCAGGTGTGTAGGACTCCAGTGGTGTACTACTCACTGTTAGAACAACCAGAGGTCAATGCCATTGTCCCTTTGTAGGCAGATACCAAATCTCTCCTTCTCACTACCACTCTAGTCCTTGATTTTTGGTAGTCACCATTGCTGCAAGCAATTGCTGGATGGAGTTACATACAGAAAGTTACAGCAAATGTAAGATTCCTTAAGATTATAAAGTAGTGATGCAGAATTAAGCAGCTTAAGGATACTTCTTATTCAGCTAATCTGTGAGAAATGATCTGCCCATAACATTGGTCTTGGTTATCAGTTTTGGAGTCAGGTTTTATTGCCATTAATTGTTGAGATTAGTGTGTGAAAGATGACTTTTCACTTACATGCCCACGGAGAGCACATTTACCTACAGCATTCACTGATCCTGCCTAGTCATCTTGGTGCATAACAAGAAACTTGTCTGTGAAGGTGAGAGGTTCATGCTTCATCGGTGATTAAAGAGAGAAGGAAATGGCAGAGGGACATGCTGAGAGATTAGGTTTTTATGGCAGTATAAATTATTAAACGATAAATTGATTGGTAACTGTTTCAGTAAGTCATAAGGATTATCTGATTACTAACAGCAACGTTCAGGAGATCAGTTTTAGTTTTCTGACAACTTGATGTGGTTTTCATTAGCTTAGGAATAAAAGCTAATGCAAGACTTTCCTGGACTGAAAAAAAACCCTGGCATTTCCATGGGTCTTTTTTTTAGCTTGTAATCAAGTAAATTCCCTTTAAATGAAGCTTTTTAAAATTAAACTTAAATATGCCACTTACGTATGCCAATATGATGGGTTTTGTTTTTTTAAGTACGGGAGTTAGCACATAAGGCAAGGATATTACTTTTTTAATATGGTATATTCCTGTGAGTTCTTTCTGCTGGATGTGTCATTCCTTATCTCTTGGTTCAACTTGAGCTGTAGAGGAGGCATGTTGAACAAACACAATTGTGGCACTCAACCAAGAAGTTATCCAGAGACTTCTAAAATGGGTTTTTATTGTACTTCACATAAATCCGAAATGGTTGTGTGTTAGCTAGTTAGCATGGCTCACACTTGGTGGGTGGACTTAGGTTCAACTTCTCCTACAAACTGTACTGAACACATTCCAGAATTAGCTCCAAATCTCTAATTTTTCCTTAATATTTATTCAACTATTAGCATAAATATTTAGGATCTGCCTTCCTATGTTCAGTTTACTTTCTTGACCACCTGCATCAAATGAACCAACTACAAATGTGTGATGCATGCTGCAGGACTTTAATAAATAGATTAAATCTATTAATAGAATGGTTGTTCTGTATCCAAGAATCAAATTAACAGGTCTTTACTTGTTTTCTGCCAAATGTAATCACAGATTCATTCAATTTGGAAGGGGCCTTTGGAGATCCCTACACAGAGCCATGTAATTTCAAGACCATGTCCAGTTGGGTTTTAAATGTCTCTTTGAGATGGAAACTCGACATATTCTCTGGTATTCTCTTGTATACCCTTATTGTAAGAAAGTTTCCTTTTTTTATGTTTAAGCAATATTTCTTGTATTCTATTTTGTGCCCATTGCCTCTTGTTCTGTCACTGGACAACAGTGAGAAATCAGTTTCTATTCCCTTTATTTTTTTCCCATTGGGTATTTAGACACATGGATAAGATCTTCTCAAGCCTTCTCTCGAGGCTACATAGTCCCAGATCTCTCAGCCCCTCCTCCGGGTATGAAAGGTGCTCCAGTCCCTTGATTAATTTTGTTATGCTTCACTGGCCTTTCTCCATGTTGTCTATGCCTGTCTTATATGGGGGAGCCCAGAACTGAGCCCAGCACTCCATATATGTAGAGAAGGATCTCCTTTGATCCTCCCTTGACCTGCTGGCAGCGCTTTTTCTACTGCAGCCCAGGAGGCTGTTGGCCTTCTGTGCTGCAAATGCACATTGGTGCCTCACAATCAGCTTGGTGTTCACCAGAACCCCAATGTCCTTCACTTCAGAGAGGCTTTCCAGGTGATCTGCCCCCAGCCTGTACTGATGATTAACATTAGACCTCTGCAGCTGGAGGATTGGCATTTCCCTCTTTAGAATTTGCTGAGGTACCTGTTGGCCTGTTGCTCTACCCTGACCAAGGTCCCTCTGAATGAGTACACCCATCTGGTGTTCTCCTCCCAGCTGAGCATCCTCTGCAGACTTGCTGAGGGTGGACTCTGTTCTATTATCTAGGTCATTAGGAAGATGTTAAGCAGTGCATCCCCCCGTGTCAGTCCCTGGAGTACACAGATACTGATTGACCTTCAACTGGACTTTATGCCACTAATCACCTTTGAGTGCAGCAGTTCAGTCAGATTTCATCCATCTCTGCCCTCTAACCTTGCCCCTACTTCCCTAGTTTGCCAGTGAGGCTGTGATAAGTGAAAGCTGTTACAAGAATGGAGCTGTCAGAAGCTTTGTTAAAGCCACAGTAAACAGTGTGTCCACTGCTCTCCTCATCCACTGAGCAAGTCATCTCACCATAAAAGGCTGTGAGGCTGCTCAAGCATATTTCTTCTTCATAAGTCCATGCTGACTGTTCCCAGTCACCTTCATCCAGTCTACATACAGAAAGGGTTTGCAGGACGATTTGCTCCATCGCCTTTGCAGGGGTCAGAGTGAGGCTGACCAGCTTTGTAGGTCCCTGAATTATTCTTCTTGCCTTCCTTTAAAATGGAAGGGAAATTTGCCCTTTCTGAGACATTAGGAACATCCCCAATCACCACAACCTTTCAAAAATTGCCAAGAGAGGCCTTACAATGTCATTAGCCAGCTCCCTTAACACCCATCAGGGCCCAGCAGCCTGACAATATCCCGTTTCAGTGTTCCCAAAAGTCAGCTGAGGGAAAGTCTTGTCCCATTACCTTTGCCCAACTTCCTGCACATTGCACATGTGGGCCAGTCTTGACCTTGGCATGGGTGATCCTTGAAAAATCCATCTCTCCTGTGCACTCTTCTCTGCATGGGATTCCCCTTAGTAGGCCAAAATCTGCTCTCCTGAATTCTGATCTCGTAATCCTGTTTTTTGCCTTGCTCTTTCTTCACTGGATCTGCCTCTCATGGTCACTGCAGCAAAGGCTGCCCCTGACCTTCCCATCTCAGTCTCCTCCTCCCTTGTTTCTGAGGCCCAGCTGGAGCACTTGTTAGGTACTCAGTCACCCATGTTAAGAAGTTACCACAAAAGCACTCCAGAAACTTCCTGGATTGCTGATGCCTTGCTCTGTTGGTCAGAACAAAAGCATCTTTGCCAACTGGCTGGTTGGTCCAGTGCACCCCACCTTTTTCTAGAAATCAATCCTTGATTAGGAAAGCCAGTCCCATGTATGTAAAAGATGAGTCTCAGCTGCTGACACCAGTTGTGCAACCAGTTGTTCGCCCACAGGATCTGTCCTTTCCCCTACAAGAAAATAGGTACTGGTAACTAAGCACTTCAAATACTGGGAAGATTTCAGCTTTTACATGCAGGAGAGACAGGAGTTCAGTTGCAGTTCAATCTTACTCAGATTTCTGTATGTAGATGTCCAGGATCCTGTTATGGGTAGCTGTAAATTGTCACAGTTTTGTGTTTCCTCTTTGCTCTTCCAAGCTGTGGCCAATGAGTTCGCTCTAGAATTACTAAAGGGGAATGGGCCTGTGCCCTAAGCAAGACTGTAGGCAGTCTTTTGAGAGGTGTTTCTGGAAGCTTTCTCACACATTATCACAGGAATGGTTAAACTGTGATCTATATTCTTACTCCCATGTTATTGTAATGCACATACTTGATTATACCATTTACTAGATAAAAGCTACTAATTTTCATTTAAAGGATGTATTTGATGGGGAGGGAAGGTTTTATGGAGAAGGTTGAGGTGACTGATGTCCAATAATTCAAGTAGGATGAGACAGCTGTCCTCTTCTGGAAGGATCAAACACTGTGCTACCCTGTGTCTCCATTCCATGACTAATTAAGGATGTAGTTTCACAAAACATGCAGTGAGTTACTTAGAGTGATTTACTTTTAGGCTTGCTTCTATCCCACTGCCAGGGATGCTTTCATTTCTGCATCTCATCTAGTGACTGGGTGGCCGTAAAATGAGTTGATTCACCTTCCTAATTCAGAGAGCAGGGGGAATCAGAAAGGATTGTTTTTCCATTAGACATGTAAACATAACCTGATGTTTTTGTCATTGGGAGAACAACTCAGTCTAACACAAAGGAGGAAGGATATGTTATGGTTATGTGACTGGATGTTCATATTTGTGGAACTGGTTGCATCTAATGATGGATTCATGAATTCCTTTAGAGCAGCACAGAAAAAGGCTTGGATCAGAACAGCTTACTCTGGCAAGCCAGAGCCTGCATGTGTGCCAGTCTAGTCTGGTGACTACTCCTGCTATGACAAGCTGCTTTAGCAAACTGTAGATTCAGAAAAACCCAACAGTTGTTTTTTCTGCCTTTTGGTAACATTTGGAAAGATTTCCTTAAACTTTCATATGACATTGCTTGTCATTTGTGCCTTAAACTGTATCATCAAATGCATCTTGTGTATATCAAGTTTAAAGCTTCAGTATGGTCTAAATAATATGAATTGGCTGAAGTTTTAAAAACAAAACACCCTCTCTTGACTGAATAGCAGAAAGGAGGCTTTTACAAGCTATGACTTGAAGGTTTGCTATTTAGCTTCTATAGGATACTTCAAATTTGGTCTTGTTTTGTTATTCTACCTTTCTTGGTGTTGACTTAATCCTTTTTCAGAAGAGGAAAGATGCTCACAGTTTAAGCCTTAAACATAAAGTTTTTTTGTTCGAATGCTCTTATAGATGAGACTGATTTTTCTGTGTGTATAAACTTAAAATCAGAGCTGAACAGCAAATTAGATAATCCCCTAGAGCTATTGTGGACCTTGATAGTTTTCCCTGGGTATCCTGGGTGCTTTCAGACTCTCTTTGCTGACTGTGAAAAGAATGTTTCAAATATATATAAAACTTTATGCTGAAAACTTACTGGCAGAAAAGAAGTCTGCTTTGCCTACAGAGAGTGCAACATGAAGATAACACTGATGTAAAATTATTCGATTACTTTACTTGCTTTATTATTAGTTTTGGACAACAACTTTCAGAAGTTTATGGGCAAAGGAATCAAAGTATTTTGATCATGTTGTTTTGATTTGCAGACTGAAATCAATTGGTCTTGTTTTGGGCAATTAGATTCCTCTGAAAACTTTACCCTTGGGATTCCCAGGCCATGGAGGTGATGCATTTCAGCTTCCCTTTCTGGAAAATCAAGTGGTCCTTGGTTGTGCATCATTGCACAAGAGAAAACACAGCATGAGATAAATAGTGTACTAATTTTTGTTTGGGAAGAGGAAGACGCTGATTTGGGGAGTTGGTTTTTAGTTAAATACATTCCCAGTTTTAAGACAGGTATTTTATAGTTTTCTTCCAGCTTTCATGCCCAGCCATCCCGCCAGCTGTGGATGTTGTAGGTGCTTGGTGGCACCAGAAACATACACCCAGGCCTGACAGTCATGAGCAGAGCCCCCAGTGCCATTCAGGAGTGGCATTCAGCTGGAGGAAGTGTCACTGGGGTGTCTAACCAGTGTTAAACATCTCTCTTCAGGCACCTGACCTTGGTCCCGTGTGTTAACCCTGAGGCAGGTCATTTGGCTGTAGCAAAAGCCACTGATATCCTGCCTACACAGAAGGTTCTCCACAACTGCACATTGTGTCAGCCAAAGGATGGCTCAGTTGTGTTATCTATGCCATATGGAGTTTTCATATGACAATTTAATTGCTCATTTATTGTTACAAACTAAGAGTGTAGCTGCATTAACTTCTCCTCAGATGATGTTGCTGAGTTTGGTAGACATGGTTGTACCTTGATTCAGATATTCATCTTTCAGTAGCACTATCTATCTATTTTTTTAGTTTATTTTGAGAAGTCACTCTAAGGAATAGATAAAAATATTTTTCCATCAAGTAACAATCCCACAGATAGGAGCTTGTCACTGGCAGCTTTGAGTGTAGCTTCTCTTTGCCTGTTTTGACCTCGAGTGCTGAGTGTGTGGCTTGTGCTCGGACAGAGACCCCACGTGCAGTTCTAGCTGAAGACGGCATCACCTGCACTTGCAGAGCTCCAGAATTGGAAGCTCTACAGGCAAAAGGTATCTTGAAATATGTGACAGCTTCCAAGTCTTTTTTCTTTAAAACACCTCAAAGCATTGAAGTAATTTGGGCTAATGGAAAAAAACCAAAAACATTTGGCACCTGTTCTATCTGCTTCATGTCAGCACCAAAATATACATATAGAGGGAACAAATGCAGGACTGATAAAAGACTCAGGTTAATGAGAAATGGTTTGGGACAAATTATTTCTGTGATTAGGGAATTAGTGGAGCTTAAAAAAAGGTAATTAAAAAGGGATGAGGCTAGTTACAAAATCAGGCTGCCAGTGTTATGAGTCACTGATACGATACAGGGTGGAAATTCTTCTCTGTCTGTGCTATGGACTGAACACTCTTCCTCCCACGACATAATAGAAGAAAATAGTTTGGTAACTCTAATAACTTGTAATGGGCAGATATGTATCTTAGTTTTGTTATTGCTTTTAGTCAATATGCTTTTACATGGTGTGTGGATGTGTCCAGATTTCAGTTGTATAAAATCCTGTATGCAACAGACGTTATTGTAGACCTTGCCTCTTGCCATGAATGTGCATGTTTTCTGTAGCTTTCAGAATCTGAGTGTTGGTTTGGATATTGTATTAGAGCACATTAGAAGTCTTGCAAGTATTTTAAATAGTCTTAAGCGTGTGTACCACAAGTCTTTCCAAGGCAGTCACTAGGAAATCTGATTTGGGGTCTAGGAGCATAACAGAGAAAATGAAAAATGTTCTCATCAGAAGTTTTACAATTTTACTAATTCTCGTAGCTTAAAAAATGCTTGTTTGATTTTTTTACTCAGGAAACATGCTACTTTATTTTCTTTCATTTAAAAATAAAACTAAAACTATCAACAGACCAAATATAAAAGTGATGGTAAAAAGAATTGTTCATACATGATATGAAAAAGAAATAGGTACTTCTAAAAGAATATACTTTATCTTGCAACTGAGCGTGGTAGATGAAATATAGTCATCATACAGTCATAGTCAGCAAACAGAACCAAAGTACTATAAACCAGTATCTCACCCAGGACTACAGCTCTCAACCTGACTGATCTGAGCTTTCTCATATTCCTAATAATTGGAAAGAGATTTTTAAAAGGAAGTTTCTTGACAAAGAAGTACAAACATTTCTCATCTTTTTCACAACTAAGAAGAAGGAAAAGAAGTCAGAAGCAGTAGCATGATTTCAGTTTTTTCGCCACATGACGTATCATAAAGCTGATGAAGCACAAAGATCACAAAATGAAGAGCATCAAATCTGCCTAACAACAAAACAAAAGAACAAATTTTAATTGCACATCTCTTTCATAGACTTTCTCACTAATGATTTCAATTCCTTGGAATTTGTATCCGCTCAGATCCGAGCTTAGGCATGTGTCTGAAAAGGAGCAGAAAAAAGAGTGAAGATTTACAGAAGTTGTAAATTCACTTGCTCAGCAGTGCAGAATAGCTGGTATGCATTGTAATGCATTCCTCACTTCTGTTTCATACAGTTTAAGTATATTTAAAACTTCTATTCTGGATGAAAGAATTTTAATAGCCTGTACTAGGCAATAGAAAACTAAGGAGCTGAACTGCCTGGTCCTTCCTCTGCCTTTAAAAGCATGGCCTGAACTACAACCTGATGGAAAGCAACAGGCAAGAACATCCATTTTTTCCCAAGAGTCCAGGATTTTTTTCCTGAAATTATTTCTCAGATTTGCAGAAAAAAGCATAGTGCTAAAATGTAGTCTAACACACCACTTTTCCACTCTCAGGAGTGAAAAGTGGGTTTATCCACTTGAAACCATGGAGATTGTTTAGAGTAATCACAGTACAGTGATTCCACTGGAATTTAATAGCTGGAACAAGATCTTCCTGTCTGTTTTAAAATGGATTACAATATGTTTATGGTTGTACGCAGCCTGCTGATAGCATGAGCAGTAACCTCGTGTCTCAGGCTTTGCAGAGGATGCCTTATGGCTGCCCCCGGGCGTTGAATGTGCACCAAGCGTCCCAGTCTTGTGTCGGTGAGGGCAGATGGAATTAGACCATGGATGAAATACTGTTGGCCATTTTTGCTATTCATTGTGTGCATGCGCACTTTAAGTGTGCAGTTTGGTTTCCTGTTCCTGGTCAGTTTTGAAATACACAAAGATACTACTCTTGCAGCCAAACAAGCACAAGAATAGTTGTGTAGTATAAAACAACGCCTAGAAGAAAATACTGGTCTGTATTTTATTATTACAGTGTTATTATTATGTAATACTCTGTCATGTGATGTGATCATAGAAAACAGGGAATGCAGTACTGCAGGGGCCTATAACTAGACCTGAACAGGATATTGAGGTACATAGCTTTATTGTTCCTGACAGTGTTCCTAGTGTAGCCCTAAAAGCACAGAAGATGGGCTTAAACTATCCTTTGGGTACCTCATGCCAGCTAAAATCTACAAGCTTTGGTCATTATGGCTGGCAACAATTGCAATATCAGAGTACATGCTTATGTTTGCAGGTACTGTCTCCAGTTTCATTAGAAGAGGAAGGAGGACTCTTCCTCGCTTAAATCCAGATGGTAGTGGATGGTTAATGGTAGTGGGCTCTTCTTTTCCTTTTTCCTTTTTCCTTTTTCTTTTTTTTTTTCCTTTTGTTTGTGATCTGTGACCTTCAACACAGCCTTTGCTGAGAATGATGCTTTTTAAGAGGTGTTAGCCACGATTCATTCTCTCTTGACACAGGTGCAAGTGTACGCCACCTCCTTCACAAGCTTGTGAAATCAGAACATTTTTGCAAAAGTTTTCTCACTTTTTCTTTGGCACTTTGTCTGGTGCACAATTACTCAAGCTCCCACAGTGTCAGGAAAGACACAGCAGTGCTATGTTTTAGAAAGGTGGAAAAAGTAGGTACTTACTTTCCTACTGAGGGGGAAAAAGATTTTTAAATAGCTTTCTGGTGTTTTATTTACCTCAGAACATGCAAGGAGAAAGGGACTTCTAAAATTCCTGTGGCTATCTGTCATGATATTGTCCCCTTCACTAATCACAGACAAAGAATTGTCTTTTACCCTTCTGGAAAGCAGACTGTGGCATACCTGCTATACATGACAAGCCAGCCAAGTGAAAGGTGATGCCTTGTTTCTCTGCCCCTGTGTTTCTTCTGATACGCAGAGCTGCAGGGTTGGGAGAAATGTCACAAAAGTTGCTCGTCTCCTCCTGTGCACAGAGAACCTAGACGGGCCTCAGAGGAGCTGTCTGCATTCTTCTGCAAAGTGTCCAATGAGGAGATACCAAAATCCATGGCCAGATTGTCCCACAAATCAGGGAGGAAGCTTTTACTAACATAGTGCTTAACTGTTCCTTACTCCAGTTAAGGACTTTGCTGTCCTTATCCAGTGGGACTGTAGAGGGTTGGCTGTGGCTCACCTCCTCCCAGCAGAATGGGAGGGAAAACAGGAGGAGCAGAAGCAAGAAAACCCATGGCTCAAAATAATGTCAAGTCATTTTTTATGTCAGGCAGACTCACCTTGGGGAATTCAATTTAATTTATAGCCAGTTAATATAAACATTTAATTCCAAATCAGGTCTTGGGAAACAAAAAAGACAAACATTAAAATATTTAGGGGGAAGACAGTCTCCCCTTTTCCAGGCTCGCTCCATTCCAAACGTGTCCTCCTCACTACCTCACCACAGCATCACTCTTAGACCTTGTCACAGCTGCAGGTGGCAGTCAGTCCTTTCAGAGCAGCTGTGAGCAGTGCAGGGGACTGGGGTCAGAATGTCACAGTTTTTCTCTGCTGCTCCTTCCTTCTTGCACTTTTCCTGCTCTCTAGTGTGCAAGTCCCTCTGGGGGTGTACCTGCTCCTCATCAAGCAGCTCCTCATCCTCATGCCTTGGTGTTCCCTCATTCCCATCTCCTGCCCAGTGAAGCTGGCTAGAGCTGGGTGTGTCCATCATGGGGCAATCCCAGATTTTTCTCACAGCAACCACCCTGCAGCTCCCTGCTCCCAGAACTTTTCTATGGACACCTATTGGTTGGTTGCTGTCCTCCATTTCAATTACTTCCTATACATGAAGATTGGTTTGTTCTTCCACAAGTTGCTTTCTTTTCCCAGATTAGCTAAATGTGCTTCCTTCAGCCTTTCCCATAGGTCTCCTTTTACTTTCTTTTGGATCCTTTCCATTTCATTTATGTCTTTTATAATGTCATGCCTGAAACTGGATGTAGAAGTAGGGCAAAGACTTGTCTGCCTTTATAAAATGACATAATTGTGTCTCTTGCCTTGACCCAGACAGTTATTGCACAACAGACACATATTTTGTTTTACTTTTGTCTGATCACAATTAATTGTCTCTTCACAGCTTTTTAAATACACGTTAATTTCTCCTTCTGAAGTACACACTAAGCACATTCTTAGTTTTGCCATGTTGATTTTGGACAGTCTCTCCAGTTTGCCTAATTTGTCCTGTTGAGTGCCTGCCATCCCCTTGGGCTTTGAGGCCTCCTCCTCTCTCTTTCCCTGTTCACATAGACCTTGTGGAGCTCCTGCAGCAGCTGGCTCTGCTGTCCCTTCCCCTGCTGCTATGCACACCTGTGCTCATCTGCTACCATTTCCTAAACACAGTTCACATGTTGGTATTTTGGGTCTCCTGCTTTCCCTCACCAAGTCTTTGAGCTGCCTGTTATACCCCATACTTTTGGTTGGGCTGTGAGGATTTTTAGAAGCCCCTACTTATATTTTTCTTTGCTTGTCAAATCTGTGTACAGGTGATAAATATGTTTGGAAGATTTAATAGCCCTTCCCACAGCATTTTGGAAATGATGGCTGTTTGGGCAAGGCTCAGACAGACTCCCAGCTGCCTTTAGAAACCATGGAGCAAGTGAAAAGGATGGCTATGACATCTGCATTTTACTGAGCTCCATTTAGGGTCATAGAAAAAATCATCTAATAAAGAATTTTAATGTGTGTTTCAGCCATGGGAACAAAGAAGTATTTTCTTGTCGAGGAATCAAATTGGCAGTAGATTGGTTTTTGGAAAGAGGCCATAAGGATGTTACTGTGTTTGTGCCAGCTTGGAGGAAAGAGCAGTCAAGACCAGATGCTCTTATAACAGGTAAGCTCCATCTTTGCTTGTTTGTTCAGTGCTTTGCCCAGCAGGAGTGCTACTTATGCTCAAATGAACAAACCTTTAGCAATGAAAGGCTGTAACAGAAAGTATCTTTGGTGCAGTAACTTTCTTGTGATCTACAGGCTGGAAAAAGACAAAGCAATGCCCTCTCCAAGTCCTCCTGTTCTGTTCTGCACATCTGCTCAAGTTTCCATCCCCTTGCTACTTACTTCTTGAAGAATGTAATTGCCTTTTTTTAAATCTGCTATGTCCATGCAGCATTAGCAGCAAAGAGGTTTGAAGTTAGTCATTTGCTGGGTATTATTTCTTGTGGTGAGCAGATTCTGCCAGGCTGGCCTGTCACTGCCCATGCTTTGGGTTATGGGAATTATCCAGACAGAAAGGGAATGGTTCCCCTCTTTGTCATTACTATTAGCAAATAGACAACTTCTGAAAATTTTAATTTTGAATGTATTTATCTAGGAAAAAATTAGTGTAGAGGTATTTATTCCTTCATCAAACTAACAGGTTCTTTGTGAAGGCCGGAGAGACATACTCCAACTGCTCTAACGTTGAAATAGAAGAGAATTGGGGGCTAAAAAACCCCTAGAAGGTTGGAGAGGAAGAAGGGGGGTTTTTTTTGGAGGGTGGAGGAGGGGCCAACACAGCTACCATTAAAGGAGGAGAAGCTTTTGAGACCAACAGCTGTAGCTTCTAAAATAATACAGAAGCATGTTTTGATTGCCATGTGCATTTTCAAATGTCTGGAAAGATCCTCTTAACACTTCATTTTATTTGCTTGGTTGCTACTAGAATATAGCATGTTAACACAAGGAAACATTTGGAAAGCTGCTGTTACCCTGTTGGCACTGGCAGTGTGGAGCCTTTCTCTTGAAGCCATTCTCTTCTGCTGTAGTAGTGTTTGGGGTATGAGAAGAGCACTGGCTAAGTAATAAAAATTTGGCCACTTAGAATTAAATTGTGACATCTGCTTAAAGTGTGCATAGGGTTAAATGCCCCAAAAGGTGTTTCAAGAAAGCAGCAAGGCTGGAATTGACCTAGCAATGGTCAATTGTCTAGCAGTGAGAAATGGGTTTTCCATGTGTCGTCATGGACCCTGAAAATGGGAGGAAGATCAGAGCAGGTTATTGTATCTTCTGTAAAAAATATTGCATCTTCTGTTTTCCTCTAAGGATGCAGGAAGCCTGTGTGCTACCAGGCATGTAAAATACTTGGTGCTGACACTCTGGTTCCGGAGATACACACCTGAAATATGTGGCCAGCTGGAGTTTTGAAAATCTGCTAGATTTCTAGATGACCTAGATGACTAATGTGGGGATGGTTCTAGAGTGTCAGCATTCATGAGAAGCCTCTTGGACTAAACATCAGCCACATCTTTCTTACCAGTACCTGCCAGTCATCACATGGCAGATTTTCTTATTCTTTCTTAGCAGGGAAAAAAAATCACCTTCTGTCTCACTCTCACTCATCATTTAGCCCATTGTGGGGGGTTGAATACAAAAAGGTTGTATTTCATTTAAAATCTTTTGCTTTATCTACTAAGCAAATAAATGCTTTTATCAAACATATTGCTTATATGTAATGTTAATGCTGTTTTTCTCCCTGTTGGAATATTTTTTTTTCCCAGATGGAACATGTTCCCTGTCAAGTTTCTTATGCTACAAAACAGTTGAGTTATTTGAGATCTTAACCGTTGCTAATAGCCATTACTCATATTCACTATGCAAGCATCTTCTGCTGTTTTAGATGTTGCCTAGGTTTTTTTGTGTGTTTTTCTTTCATAGCTTGTCTGCTCCAAGGAGACTGATAGGTAGGAGAATCAACCTCAGGGGTAGGTGCCACAGTGCTAGGTACAACTGCCTTCGTAGCCTGAGGTCTGTCTTTCAAAGCTCCTTGGGATCTCCAGGTTCTACACAGGAAAAGGGAAAATAAAATACTTCTGGGGTATGTGAGTGACAGATTGTGCAGAACAAGAAGGAACTACATAAAAGGCTAAATATGCTTATTTAGAAGGATTGAAGAGAAATCTGTCTGGCTTTGATAAGAACTTATGTATAAACGTGTAAACCATTCAAGGAAAGATACAGTCTAAACTATTACTGGTGTTAACAAAAAACCAAACCAAAACAAACCACCACCATTTTTGCTGTTGGTTACAAAATGACATCAGATGTCTTTCTGGGGAGTACTGTTAATATTGTGGAGAACCTGAGTGCTTCTACAGAATGTGGGTTTTCAAGTCCTTGTGGGTACCCCTTCTGTTGGTGGGCAGAGACTGTCATGGGCAGGGACAGTTCCATTGATATGAGCTACTGCAATTCTTTCCAAGTATGTTTCTTGCTGGGTTCTACAGAGAGTTGAAAAAGGTCTGTCTTTACCAAGGAGCTCAGTTATAGGAAAACTGTGGCTGTACTTGGGTATAGTCTTCGTATTCAGTGGTGTTTAAAATGACTCCTTCAGCCAGAGGAGTTTGCACAGGCATTTTGATAAAATGGTTTTTCTTTTGAGCCACAGGAACATGACCGAAGTCCCCTGTATTAGTCTTAGAGAAATGGTGTGGAGCAGGAGGTTTTGATTTGTTTTTAGGGTTTTTTTAAAGTATTGCCAGCTGACTGCTGTCTATAAGTTCAGATATCATATGTGGACTATAACATAGAAGACATTTTTAGTCCTAAATGCTTGGATTTTCTTCCTCAAGTCTAATATCTTTAGAGATTAAACAAAGTTTTTTCTTTTCTTTCTTATTTGACTTTTGATTCTTATTCCTTGTAGATCAAGAAATCTTACGTAAATTAGAGAAGGAGAAGATTCTCGTGTTCACACCATCCCGGCGCGTGCAAGGGAGAAGGGTGGTGTGCTACGATGACCGATTTATAGTGAAGTTGGCCTTCGAGTCAGATGGCATCATTGTCTCTAATGATAACTACAGGGATCTAGCTAATGAAAAGCCAGAGTGGAAGAAGTTCATAGATGAACGCTTGTTGATGTATTCTTTTGTTAATGACAAGTAAGTCATTCTGTCTTTACACGTGCCACTAAATTAATTGAGGAAAGGACAGTTTGAAGATTTGTACGAATTTTTTATCTTACTCCCAAATCATTAGGTCCATGTAGGAAAACAGAAGGAACAGTTAATCATAAATTTGGTCTTCTGATTAGAAGTACTTGAAACTGTTTTTGTTTGTTTGTTTTTGTTGCAACATTTTGGTTTTGTAGCAAAATGTTGTTTTTGTAGCAACATTTTTATGTCTTTCTATGCTATTTTTTCCTCTTTGGTGTATGCTAGTAGTGGTGTTTTAAGAAATGGCTGCCTGTATTGCAGCCCTTACTTTTGATTTCGAGATGGGTTATTTGCAGCCCTGCTTTGCCACAAAGCATCAGCTGAGCTGGACCAAAGGTGTCTGTAGCAGTCTAGAGGTGTCCACACAGTCCTGTGACCTACCTCTAAGGCAGTACCTGCAGCAGAAAGATGGCCTTCCAAAACTGCTCTTGAGGTTCCTGGATTTAAAAACTACAGGATGGCAGGTTATGGTGTAGCATAGTCATGAGGTTCTTGGTCACTGCATGAGAAGTATGAAAAGGCTTGTTTGCTTCCATAATACTTTGTTTGTTCTTTATAGATTTATGCCTCCTGATGATCCTCTTGGCCGCCATGGTCCAAGTCTGGACAATTTTCTTAGGAAGAAGCCTATTGTGCCAGAACATAAGAAGCAACCATGTCCATATGGTAATTTGATTTAACCCATCAATTTGGGACTGGAGACCAAACTCCTGCTTTATTTTAACACTGCCAAAACAGTTTAAAACTCTTTAACATTGGTTTTAACGTTGTTGTCTTAGCCTGAGGTGGGTCGAAATGCTGAGCTGATGGTGGAAACTGAAGCAATTTTTTCATGTGCTACGTAAAAAACATTTCTGTCTACTAGTTGAACTAAAGGAGCAACTTAATTAGTCATTCATTGGAATAAATCCAAATCAACACCTAAATTCTGCACGTTCCAGAAGCCCTTTTCTAATGTCATTAGATACTGATCTTTTCTTCCAGAAAATTAATTGAGCTATCTGAAGTTCAGCTACTGAGCATTCCTACAGGCATCTTGGCTGAGCTGAAACTTGCTGGCCTTATGGCTGTGGGACTTCCCTATTAAGTTTTCTGCCTGTATATTGCCTTGGCCCGACACAGCAGGTGTGTACAGCCTCCCTGGCAGTGCGACGTCCACCTCAAAACATGGCTGGTAGTGTTGGTGTGCAATCCCAGAGCACCAGCTGCAGGACACTACCACTGCCTCCTTTTCCCCACAAAACAGGAGAGGAGCTCTTAGAGCACACCCTGTGTTGCACAAAACCAATCTTGTTTGCAAGATCTTTCAAATCAACAGTAAAACTTCCAACGAGGGGCATTTCTGTTACTTGATGGCTAACGGATTTTGTTTGAAGTTTTATAAATCTGATTATGTTTGTTTTAATAGGGAAGAAATGTACCTATGGACACAAATGCAAATACTATCATCCAGAAAGAGGAAATCAGCCTCAGCGATCCGTAGCTGATGAACTTCGTGCCATGTCTAGAAGCACAGCTGCCAAAACTACAAGTGAAGGAGGACTGGTAAAAAGCAATAGCGTTCCCTGTAGCACTAAAAACGATGGCACTTCAGAGCTGAAGCGTGCTCCAAAGAGGCAATCGGATCCTAGTATAAGGACTCAAGTCTATCAAGACTTGGAGGAAAAGCTTCCCACCAAAAACAAATTGGAAACCAGGTCTGTACCTTCTTTAGTTAGTATACCAAGTTCCTCTGCTGGAAAACCCCAAAGTACCGCACCTTTAACTAATGGCCTTCCATCTGGAGTTCACTTCCCACCTCAGGATCCAAGACCACAGGGACAGTATCCTACAGTGATGATGGCAACCAAAAATCATGGAACACCAATGCCTTATGACCAGTATCCAAAATGTGAGTCTCCGGTGGATGTAGGGTATTACTCTATGCTGAGCGCTTATTCGAATCTCAGTATCTCTGGACCGCGTAGTCCCGAAAGGCGCTTCTCCTTGGACACAGATTATCGGATTAGCTCTGTGGCTTCCGACTGCAGCAGCGAGGGGAGCGTCAGCTGTGGCAGCAGCGATTCCTACGTGGGGTACAGCGACCGCTCTTACATGAGTTCGCCCGACCCGCAGCTAGAGGAGAACTTGAAGTGCCAGCACATGCACCCCCACAGCCGCCTTAACACTCAGCCCTTCCTGCAGAGCTACCACGAGCCCCTCACTCGAGTGCAGAGCTACAGTCACGAAGAACCAAAGCATCACCACAAATCTCCCATTCCGTATATGGCTGTGCATCTGCAGCACCCGGCAGTCGGCGCGCGCTCCAGTTGTCCGAACGACTACTCCGCGTCTCAGAGCTCGTCTCATTCAAAGGCGCTGCATCTGGGGAGAGCCCTGGTGTCCACGAGAATAGACAGCGTTTCAGACTCACGTTTGTACGAGAACTCTCCCTTAAGACACAGAAAGCCTTACTCTGGCCAGGAAGGGCTGGGAGGTTGGGATAGGCAGAGTTACGGGATGGATGCCTACAGCTACCGCCAGACGTACTCCCTGCCCAGCAACCCCACGCAGCCGTGCTACGAGCAGTTCGCCTTCCAAAGCCTTCCCGAGCAGCAGGACCAGCCCTGGCGCGTCCCTTACTGTGGAATCCCGCAAGACCCCCCAAGGCTCCAAGACACCCGGGAAAAGGTTTACATTAACCTCTGCAACATCTTCCCCCCCGATCTCGTGAGGATGGTGATGAAGAAGAACCCTCACATGACGGACGCTCAGCAGCTCGCTGCTGCCATCTTAGTGGAGAAATCTCAGCTAGGTTATTGAGAGATGACGCATCTTTGTGGTTTTCATCTCGTAGTTTTCAGCTCAGCTCTAACGCTGAGGGAGGTTTGCTACAATAGCATTTGGGATCTCCTTCTCAGCAAGGAGGTTATATAGTAATCCGTTTATGTGAAATACTGTATCATGGAGTCTGTATGTATAGCCCCATGCATTGGAAGTACCAGATAAGTTTTGTGTTCTAGTTTGAAAATTTTTAAATGGCTATTTTCACATCTGGAGGATGTTCCAGTTTAAATTAATATATATATA
>VXAX01003142.1:43689-100860 GCA_013399835.1 Leptocoma aspasia
TATATGTATATATACACACATATATTTGGCAAGTGGGTTTAAGATACTGTTAATGGTCTGAAGTAAGATCATACCTTTCCAGGTATCCCATTTTCTTTGGTATGTCTGAATTGTAGCTTGGTCCTCCCTTGCAGAATAGCTCTGGGGAGAGCCAAAAGCCTGACGTGTTCGTGTGACACCTCGAAAAGAGAAGGTGTGCCGGGCTGGGGAGGCCCTCGAAGGAGACTTCTGCAGCCTCGGTGGGTGCGGACTGTAGCTGAGATGTTGATGAACTTCTGCTGTGAAAGTTGTAGCTCACTATGAACGCCTTTCCAAAAATATCAAAGCTGTGGGTGTAAACCAGAGTACCTCACTTGGAAGGGGACACTGGGGGCGTTTGCCCCAGCAGGGTGAGCGCCGGGGGACTGAATGCCTTGGGTGAGAGATACTGCAGCATCTTGCCACAGTAAGAGACTACCAAAACATTTACCAGTTTTATCAGTTTGACCAAGGTATTTCCAGCTTGTAAAGCTTGAAAAACGAGACACAATGCTTTCCTGCTCTCTGGAGCATTTAGAAAAATACCCAACTGACTTTTCATTGCTACTGAAAATTTAAAATACTGTGCAATCAAAAAGACCATTAAAAAAAAAAAACTTAGAAATTATTTATTTTTATTTACAGTGTGACTTGCTAATTTATTCCTTGAATTATAAGGCCATGGTGGAATGCTGTTTGTTGAAGTTTTTTATCACAGGAACTAAAACTGCTGAGGAGAAAAACCAGTAGATTTAAACTTAAAATTCTATGGCCTTGGGTTTTTTTTCTGTAAAAGGGCTGAGGTTTTATAAATGTCAAATCACATGTTTTATATACTTTGTAAATTTTAGAGAGGCATAGTTTAAGAATTTTGTTCAAATTAAATACGTTTGGGCACATTGTTTAGACTAATCATGTAACTAAACCTAGAATCACTTGTATTAAATGGTTTTTCCAGCTAACCTTTTGCTCAGTAACACGAGAGATGTTCAAATTTCATCTTTAGATGTTCTAGAATACATTTCTCAAGGTTTCATCAGAAGCTGCTGACCTAGGCACCCAGTCACACGGGAAATGCACATTTGCATGGGAAGCTTCCAGCAGAATGCTGGGTTTTCCTTGCCGTGCAGTACAGGCAGATGTGCCGGTGCACATCAAGTCTCTCACAGACCTTTATAGAGGCACTACCAAATACCACGTGTGGTTCATCGTTATCAGTGTGCTTGAAATAGTTTTCCACCTTCCGTTTTCAGGTCCTAAAGGGTTGTCATAACTTGTGCTTGGAGTGTTTATCGTCTCCCCTTTAAGCGAAATGGTTGCAATAGCTCTCGTTCCCTCTCACACTCAGTAGCCCTGGGAGGGCCCAGTCTCCAAACACGGACACGTGCGCCTGACTTCAGCAGAAGTGGAGGTGTGGGCTGGTTTAGTGGTGTGACAGAAGACCTGAGTCAGACTGGCTCAGGTGTGTAAGTGCAGCTGGGCTGGCACCTTGAGGAGCAGAGCTGGAGAGCCGCCTCCTCCCAAGCACAGGGGAGATCTCACTGGTGCTGACGGGTCATTCGGCCAGGATTGCCCTTTGCAGGCTTTGGGAACACCTACAAACCAAATTTACTTAGACGTTTAAGCACATCCATCCTCTGTTTTTCAAAGTATAACGATCTACTCTTTGCCTTATAAAACAAAACCTCTCTGCTTTTTTTGTAGAACAACCCATTTTCTTTTGGTCTCAAATTAACAACCTGAGATTGGCTTGTTTGTTACTTTTTATTTATCTAAATTACATTCTTAATGAAACTGAAATTTAAGAACTGCTTTCCCAGCATACAGTAGAGTATCCTGTGATGAAGCAGTGCAGATACAGCAGCAATAATTGTATTTTGTAGCTCTTTTCCCAGTCATTATCTCTGTATTTGTGTTGAGTAGGTGAGATTTTAATATTGTCCTGAAGTCCACTCTGGCAAAACCATTAGCTAAAAATAATGTTTGGGCTACTTGATAAAGCAATTGTCAAACTGGCTCTTCATTCCTTCACTGGTTGTTCTGTATTGTTTCTGTGATGTGATTATTCACATCTTAAAACCACCTCTAAACCATACAAAAACCCATGTACATGGATTCTGCTTTTAGAGAAAAAAAAATAAAGATTCATTTTCCTCATTGATGGGCTGGTTTTGTTTCATAAAAAAAAAATCTCTAGAGCAGTTAGCAGTGAGTTATAGACAGCTTTGTGTTCCTACCTGCACAAAACCTGCAACAAAACTGCTCACTTTGAGTAAACTGGAACAGTTTAAAAATAGAATCATAGAAAGGTTTGGTTTAGAAGGGACCTCAGAGATCGTGCAGTCCCAACCCCCTTGCCATGGGCAGAGACACCTTTCACTGGACCTGGTCAGCCTGGCCTTGGACATCACCAGGGATGGGGCATCCACAGCTTCCCTGGGCAACCTGTTCTAGTGCCTCACCACTGTCACAGTGAAGAATTTTTTCCTAACATCTAATCTAAATCTATTTTCTTTTAGTTTAAAACCACTGCCCCTTGTACTGTCTGCCCATACAAAGAGTCCCATTCCCTCCTTTTTGTAATCCCCCTTTAAGATCCTAGAAGGTGCTGTAAGGCCTCCTGGGAGCCTCTCTTCTCCAGGCTGAACAAACCCAGCTCTCTCGGGCTGTCTTCACAGGGAGGAGCTCCAGCCCTCTGATCATCTCTGTGACCCTCTGGACCTGCCCATACAGGTCAACATCTTTCTTGAGCTGAGGACCCCAGAGCTGGATACAGCAGCACTGCAGGTGGGGTCTCACAAGGGCAGGATCCCCTCCCTCACCTGCTGGCCACAGACAGGATACAAGTGGCTTTCTGGGCTATGAGCCCACATTGTTGACTCGTGTCCAGCTTTTCATCCACAAGAGACCCCAGATCTCCACAGGGCTTCTTTCAGTAAGTTCTCCTGGGCTGTACTCATGTCTAGGGTTGCCCTGACCCAGGTGTAGCACCTTGCACATGGACTTGTTGAACTTCCCTCTGGATGGCATCCTATCCTCCAGGTAAGTCAGCTGCACCACCCAATGTGGTGCCGCATGGGAACTTGCTGAGGGTCCTGTCAAGATATTAAAGAGCACCAATCAGAGCCATGAGGGACACCACCCATCACTGCCCTCCACCTGGACATTAAGGCGTTGACCACAAACCTCTGCCTGCATCAATCCAGCCAATTCCTCATCCCCTGAACAGTTCAGCCATCAAATACACATCTCTCTAATTGAGAGAGAAGGGTGTCATGTGGGACCTATACCTAAACATGTATGATTATAAGCTATCAGTTCATTTTTAATGTAGTGATTTGTACTTACTAGGCTCTTTCCCTTCGTTTTGCTCACCAAGAAAAAAGCCTTTGGAGTTAAGAAGACACATCAGTCATTTATAGTAGCAAATTTTGGACTTAGACATTGTGCCAGTGGACCTAGTCTCCTGTTAGGTACTTCTACATACCTACTTGTCTTCCATTGCGTAATTGTTAGTGTGGCCTAGCTCTGGATACTGCAGGGGTAAACAGAACAGAATATAACTTAAAATAGAATAGTTATGAACTATTCTAATGAGTGCAAAGATTCAGCAGAAGATGCTAAAAACTGTGATAAAGTGAGTCCTCAAAATACACAGAGCTGTTGAGTTGTAATTTTTCCAAATTGCATTTACCTGGCTAGGCCTGGCAGTCCAAACTTGCTGGGACCCTTTTACTTCCCTCTCCAGTTGTGGGCACAGGAGCATCCTGACAGCCCTGCAATGAGCAATGAAGTGGGGTGACATGAATGCAGATAAAATGAGTAGTTGTCCTAAAAAAAGAAGGAACAACATAATGTTGTTCTTCATTAGTTGTGACCACTATCAGTTTCCTTAATGCAGATGTTTTGCACAGCTGTGAAGCTGCTGCTCCACTGCATCCAGCCTGAGTGCATCATCTGGCTGTGCCTCCTCTCAGGGCAAACAGCCACTGGATGAGACATAAAGGTCCCTCCCAGCAGGCTGATGGAAAAGCTGCAGCAATGCACCTCTGGGAATGCTGGTCTCCAGACCCATCATGGTGTGATCACAACAGAGCAGAGTGGGAAGCTGTGTGTGTAATGAGAGGGGGGGAAGCGCTTCCCTGGCTCCCTGGGTGAGGTGGCCCCAGCCCAGGAGCTATCACTGATAAGACTTGGCTTGAGGTGGTGGCTCCTCTGCAAGCTCTGGTGTGAGGCTGCTTGGCCTCTAACATACCAGTCTGAGTTTGCATTGCATTTTTCTGATCTGCTGCTGGACACTGAGCACCTCTGTTGCCTTGTTGTCAGAATTCAGGCTGAGGCAGTGCTGGCCCAGGTGATCCCATTGCTTCCAGCTCAGCTGAGCCCTTATATTCTCCACATGGAAATACATAATTTTTTCTGAATTATGTTGTTTGAATTGTCACAGCTTCTTTTCATTAAATCAGTGCTTGGAGCTTCTGCAGAAAGGAATCTGAGTGGATGATCACATCTCTGGTGGAAAGAGATGGATCGATGGTCCGAGGTGAGGTTTCCTTGGCTGCTGATCTGCACAGCCCAGAGCTGCTGGTTCCTTTGGCCAGGTGCTTAAAGTGTCTAAAGTATTTTTGTTCTGTCTCTGCATGATGGATCCAGAAACCTTCTATTTGCAGGAGATGAGAAAATCAAATAACATCTCCTGTGTACTTTCCTTTATTATTTTTAAAAGTCATGTTATTCACCTGGCAAGAAAATGCAATTTCAGAGGGCAAAAATCCCTCAAAGCACAAGTAAAGGAAGGGTTCACTTTCTGGGCTCAGGGCTACAAATCACTTCTGCTGCATTTCCAGGCTGAGCAGAGCTGTCCCAAGGCCCTACACATGTCTCATGATGCTCTGTCCTGCTCCACTTGCTCTGCAGTCTCCACTCCAGTAAGTTGTGTTGCTTTCCCTGCAAGGACCTATTCTCTCGAAGGCATTGCTTAGGGCAAAAGAAAAGGAAAAACCACATCAATTTGAGATGCAGAAGAAACTGGCAGTGCTACTGACACTGTGCTGTTCCAAAGCTCAGAGCTGTAAATCCTGAGAGCTGAGGAGCAGATGGTGGGGTTGGGTGGATGACCAACCACAGCCATCAGTTCATTGTTCCTGCAAAGAGTGAGAGGTAACAGGGCCTGGAGCATGCCCAGAGTTTGGACTGTAAAACCAGTAGAAGATGGAATTAACAGACTATAACCTTCCTCTGTTACTAAGTTGTTTGGCACACTGAAGTTATTTTCTAAAAAATAGCTGCCACTTCCCTGGTGGCATTGCTCACTTCCCTGACTTTAAATTGTAGGATGCTCCAGCTCTTGAGCTGTGGGATGCTGACTCACCCTCATGCTCCTTTCTCCTGCAAGGGGGCCAAGCACGCCCAGAGCCCAGCTTCCAGCCACAAGTGGTTGCAAAAATCCATCCACTCTGCTCCACACAGGGTGTGCAGCAGCAGCAGCAGCAGCGTTAAACACTGAGGGAAGGGCAGCAGAAGTGTTGCAGCTGATCTTGACCAATGAACTGCTTTAAACATCTGTATTCCAGCTGTAACTCTTGTCTTCAGTGCGACCTCACAGCCACTACCACGCTTACACACATTCCTCATTTTTGAAGAAACTGGTGTGCTGGATAATTGAGTTATAAAGCCACAATTGTGATTTGCCATGTCCCTAAACATGCTGGTTTCTTCACAGGTGATTTGCTGGCACAAGTTGGATTTCAGTTTTTTAGATTGCTTCAAGAATGGCAAATATAGCCTTTTTTTTTTTTTTTTCCCTCAAAACATCAAGCTGCTGGTGTTTGCATTATCTGGTTTGGTCTCTTTGGATGGTGCTCCTACCACCACCTGAGGCTTCTCCTCTGCAGCTCTGCTTTCTCCCTTGGGCTGATCAAGGACCGTGAGTTTCCTCAATTCAGTCAATTCTCTAAACCCCATGGGATCTGCCTACATCACCTGCCGGGCAGGCCTGGAGACCCTGTCACCAGTTTACAAATTTCTCTTGCAAAAGGTTTAACAAAATGCCTGTGAGCCTGGCAGGCATCACAGCGGCCCCTGATGCAGGTTGAAGTGTTGTGACACTGGAGATGAAAGGGCTCTGTCACTCATCCTGGAGCTGAAACCTGAACTTGACAACCTGCGTGACCTTGTCTGGAGAAGCTAAGGGGAGGCTGCTGTACAAACACACAGGGATGCTCCTTGCCAGACCATTTCCAAGCAGGACAAAGTGTCACTTGGGCTGCCCTGGGCAGCGTCCTCCAGCCTCACAGGATCTTTGAGCTCATTCTGTGCTGAAGAAAGGGGAGAAACATTTAGAGATTTTGTGTCCCAGTGCATAAACTGCCCCCTTTGCTGTAGCTGTAAGGAAAAAGCTGGCACGGAACTGGGCACATTATGAGCACATGCATTAAGTACCACCATCGTCCTGCTCCTCGGTGTCACAGCACAGGACCTGTGCTCAGTAACCTCAGCACCCACTCCTGAGACACCTGGCGTGGCAGAGCCAGCAGCACAGGTGTTGGAAATGGTTGAAGCTGCCCCCACCAACCAGCTTTGTCACACACCCTGTTTCAGGGCTCCCACAGTCCTACAACCAGCACCAGGAAGGAGCTGCTGCCCTGCATTTCCCTGCCCATCCCTGGGGACATGTCCAACCCACAAGCCTGTTCAAGGAGAGCTTGGGAGCGTCACGCTGAGGAAGACCTGCATAAATCCAGTTGGTAGGAGACCCAGGAGATTAATCCTCCCTGGAGTTCTGCAGGGCAGGACAGGGGTGGCTCGAGGAGCAGGGGTGTCCCACTCCCAGCATGGCCACCAGTCAGGTGCTGGGACACACGTGAGCACTCGGTGGCAGTGGTGCAGAAGATGTTCTCGTGCCACTCCATCTGATGGTCTCCATAGCAACAGTCAGGCTTTTTTTCCCAGCTGAACTGCCAGGAGCAGCAGGTAGATATGACAGAAATTCAACGCTGCTATTAATTTACATGAGCTGGGTGAAGCGTAAGCAAGAGGAGTGTGGGGGATAAGGAGCTGGCAATGTTCTCCAGGCAGGTTCCTTACGCCAGCCAGGCTCACCTTACAGAGATCCCCAACTGCACCCTGGAACCAGAGCTGCAGCGGTGGTTTGGGTGACCCAACACTGCAACCCTTGGGAAGTGGCCTGAAAGGGGGAAAATTGCATTGGGGTCTGGCCAAGGTGCCTGGGAGAAGGAATTTTTGGGTTTCATCCAGTTCTACAAAACTTTCAGGCATGCACAAACCTGGATTTTAACTTACGTTCTGCCAATTTCAGGAATAGAAAGTCTATTTTCCCTGGTGGGGGAAAAAAAGTGGACTGAATTCAGTGACAGAACTCGGGCAGTATTTTGCTCTCCCACTGCAGCCACCTCCAGCAGTTGTTGGGGACTCTGGCACGAGTCACGTGTTTGCAGAGTGCCTGTAAGCACAGAGCTGCCAGGACTCAAACCCAGTTAAACATTTTGGGTTTTTTGAGAGGTGCAGACCATGGTGATCCTCAGTACTGACCTGCCTTCAGTGTTCTGCCCTGGTCTCATCATGGTCACAATGGTGAGGAGAGGCAGATGCTCCAGGAACTGCAGAGAGAGATGATGATATGTCTGTTTGCTCATTTATTTAATACCTGATTAAATTAGCTTCCTTTGGTTCCTCTATGACAAAGTGATTTAATTAATGCTGAAACCTGGGATACGGCAAAGCTGCTCATGGTTGGCATGGGCTACATCTATAGAATTATTTCGGAAAAAGGAAAACGTCAGCATGATAAAAATGGAAAGTGTTAGTATGCTGCCAGGAAATGGGGCTGCCACCCTATTCTAAACCTGGATCAGACTTTTAATGAAAGTTAACTTGTTCATTCCACCTTCTAACATTTGAATCTCATTTAATGGAATGTCTGCCCCCAGCTGAGGGCCAGGAAGTGCAGCCCTAGGAGGCAGGCAGGCTTCCACTCACTAACTCGTCAGTGCACATCAACTACAGAAAGCCAAGCGGCAGCAGGACTTCAGTCAGACCATGACAACACCTGGAAAGAAGCCCCCAAATGGCTGCAGGTTGGCAACATTGCCCTCTGCAGTCAGGGCAGTGAGGTGGCTGAGCTGCGACACTCAGAGTGTCTGCCCCCCAGTGACTGCTTGGCCACCTGGCCAGGGCCACCTGCAGCCTGGCTGCTTCCAAATCCACACCCTTTGCAGATGCAAAGACCACTGGTGAATTTAGAGGAAAGACCCAGGATGAACTACAAGGAGAAGCAAAGCTGCTGGCCAGCCATCAAGTGTGGAAATGGCTTGGAGGAGAGAGGGACAAGGAAGGCCACCACCATTTCAAGTGGCAATCAAGTCGCTTCCCGCCTTACAGACCAGGCACCACTCTTTGATGCCAGCCATTCATGGGCACGACGGAATTCGCTCTCTCCTTCCCTGCAGGATAGCATTTTTCACCATACAACTCTGCTACAACATTTCAGACAGGTAAATACCAATTACCTACAGGTAAATACCAATCTGCAATTCCAACACCATCCTCACCAGGGCAAAATCCTCACTGCCGCGGAGGTGACCGAGAGCCCTCCTGGCCTGACCAGAGGCAGGACCGCGCTCCCGCCCCTTCCCCGCAGGGCAGACTGCGACCATCTCCGCCACTCCGGCTCTTCCAGAGCGGCTGCTGCAGCAGAGCAAGCGCTGCTCCCAGGCTGGGTCCTCCAGCAGCTGCCAGGGGGGAGCTGCCACCCCTTCCCAGACCAGCTCCTGCTGGCTCCTAGCAGCAGGTGCGAACCTGCATGTTCCAGCTAATGAGCTGCCAATGCGACACTGCCAATGCCAATGTCACAGCCAGACCAGGCCAGCTTGAGCAACGCTGCAATACACAGTGAGAGGGAGCCCAGAGCTTTCATTATATCAGAAACTGTATTTTCATGTTTCTGTTCTTAAACCTGGCTACTAAGGTACACTTCATTTTGCCCAATTCCCCCTCCGCAGGACATCCACCAGACAACTTCAACACTGACTAGCTAAACACTTCAACACTGAGAAGCTAAAAAGCATCCTAGGCAGCCAGGGCAGCACTAGACAAAATCCTCAGGAACATTTCGTGGTGGTACTAAAGATATATTTGCACAAAAGGCTCTTACTACCTTTAACTGTTGGTACCTGAAGCAAGCACAGTCCAAGCAGCAGCTATTGCAGAAACACCTGCTAGACATAAAATGCATGGAGGCCACTGTGCCTTGGTCCCCTGAGCACCAGGAACATCTCAAAGCCCCCACATGTGTCATGCAGGGAGAGGGGAGGCTGCAGAAATTATTTTAAATAATCACTCAAGTGCTGAGCAAGCCAGTCCCAAGACTCCAATGCTAGCCTATGTGTGCAAATCAGACCCTGAAACTCCACAGCTTTGGATTTTATGTTCCTCTTGGCATCCTAAACCCAAACCTTGTCTTCCACGGGCTGAGCCAGGGTCTTGCTTCAGCTGGTGGTGTGCTGGTGTGCCAGTCAGAGGCAGGGGAGGCTTCCTTCTTGACAGCCCCCGTCTCTGCAAGGGTTTCAGCAGGAGGCTGGCCATGACCCACTGCCCACCCTACCCACCTGCAGCCCTGAGGTGTGGGGGGTGTGGCTCCAAACCCTGCCAGCATGGAGGGTCCAGGGCACACAGCCCCTGCTCCCTCAGCCAAGCTGGAGGGCTGATGCCAGAGGTGGTGCCTACAGGAGGCACAGCAGCAGTACCAAGGCAGGTCCCAGGTCCATGGGGTGCTTGCAGAGCCCAGGAGCAGCTTTCTCCTTGGGCAGTTATCACCCAATGATTTTGGACACCTGCCAGTGGCTTTGGCAGCTGCTGCTTCAGATCCGAGTCCTCCGAGGGATCTACTGTCACAGTTCCCAGTGCAGGAGGCCATTGTGCCAGAAGGCACTGCAAGGAACACAAAGTTCACTCTGAGGAATATACCAAGGTTTGGTATATTCCCGGGGGTGCTAGCTGGATTTGAGGATAATTCAGGTGTCTGTCTACTCAGTTAACAGCTTCTTTAATTACCAGCTGTCTTTTTATTTATTAATGGAATGTCTGCCCATAAGAGTAATCCATTCTTTTTAAATAAAGCCTCTCATTGGCTTACCTGGTCATAGCACAAGATATTTACCTGGAAACTCCACTTTCGATTTGTGCTACAAAATGAATTAAAACTTCTCAGAGAAGTGAAAGAAAATCCACTAGCACCACTGATCATCAAATGAATAGTGATTCTTTGGATGAACGTTAAAACCCATTTATTCAGGCTTTTGTGCAGGGTGCACAGTCCAGCAGTTACGTATACACAGTATGCACATCCTGACAGCATACAAAAAGGCAAGGAGCAACCGGTGCTTACACTGGGAATGTATGTACAGACATATTAAACTGGGATTTTTACATTAGAAAATTATCTGACACTGGTTCAGGTATCATCAAGGCTATTAGAAATTGTGTAGAAAACCAATAAAACTTGGAAAGTATCTACCGTTATTCCCCTTTACCCAGGCTGGATGTAAGTCAGGCTTGCCACACTACATCACTTGTGGACAAAGCCTACAGGATGCCCCAAGCACTTTGGAGGGTCACATTACTCTAGCACATCCCATTACAAGTTAAAGATTAACACATTAGTATTATTTCCTGTTTTCCTGGAAAGAACAACAGCTTAAATACTTCAAATAGCTAATTTTCTCCCGGGAAAGACAACAAAGGAAAGATTTAGAGACCATGAGAGAATCAAACACTAATGAAATGTTGTAACAGCACTTGCTGGTCCTTCCAAAAACTCTTCACAGACCGAGAACCTAATTTAAAGCACTGTACACTGTCCAGATTTACAGAAGTGCAATAGCAGGCCTTGGCAGACCCCAGGTCTTCTGCAGATCTTTACCTTGCTCCTATCCTAAGGGTTGCAAGAGATCGTACTTTTGTAACCTGCACAGAAAGACACAGAGAGATCAAACAGATTTAGCAAAAGGATACTAAACAATAGATAGAAATATGCAGCAACATCATATGAGCCATACTTCACTTCCTGTAGCTATTTCATATTTAATTTCTGACTGAATTTTTTTCCTAAGGTGTCAGCAGAACGAGGGAGCACCAGAAACACAGTGATTTCACAAACACACGATTCTTGTGGCCAAGGCACCCAAGGACACCCAGAACCCATCTTCACAGACTTTCAGCTTGAAGAGCAGGTCCAACTCTCTACATACCCTTCTATGCCAAATTTTTGCACATAGCAGTTCAGTTCTGGTATCAAATTATAGCATTACGAAGAACCTAACTGAAAATCCACCCAGGGAGTAGTTTTAAAGGACTAATCTGCTCTTGCAGGTAACACAAACCACATGTGATTTGTGTTAAACACAGATTGTGTTAAAACTGCTCCCAAAGATGGCTGAAATAAAATGCCTTGTGCACAAATACACCAAATATAGGACATATTTGTAGAACATTCAATCACAGCCAGTATGATTTCAGACATATTTTCCTTTTAGCACAGCACACATGCTGTTTGCTGCTAACAAAAGCTCTGGCCTTTAGTTTATTCCATTTGATCCCTTTGCATGAGCCTTTTGGAGAAAAAGCTGAGGATAGCATAAAGAATCTCTCTCAGATTTATTTCTCTCCTAAAGTTTAAAGTTCTCTGGTGGAAATCTTTAGAATGAGTCAAAACTTACTTGAGTGGAGACACATTTCAAAATTTATATTTTCCATGTTGAGTTTTACAAAAAAAAGCATTGTTGAAGTGGCTTGAAAATTGCTTTCCTTTTGGAGAATGACTCCCTTAAATATATTATGACTAGGCAAAGAATAACCAGTATTTTATATTGAACCTTCCTATGTGAACCTTCCTTTGTTGTGAACATCTCATTCTGATTGTTTTAGAGAAACACTTCAGCTATAAGTAGCAATATATCATAATATTCTTCAAAATTAATGAGGAAAACCAGTAAATAACCATATTCTCTTTGATATTAATAAGCATAGGGAATAAGCAGCTATTCAAAAGAAAGAAGCCTTCAATAGCATTTTTTTTTCCATTTATGAGTTCATAGATCCTTTTCTGACACAGAAAGTCAGCAAGAACTTCCAGGGCTGGACCATAAGCAAATAAGGCATGTGGTTAAGACTGGTGTTTTAAAAGTCTGACAGAAATTCCTGGACATGGGTGGGGAGAAGAAACAGGTTTCTGTCAGTGAGTGAAACTCACTTCCCAGTAGGCTGGGAAGGCACCACTGAAACCAGTGAAATGTTTCCTGGTACTAAGAGATCCCCAGGAACAGCTGGCTTTCACAAGTGGCTAAAACCAAACATGCAGATAAGTAGATCTGGGGATCAAGAACAAAACTGAACCATATTCACTCTGCTTGCAGTGATATTTTTTAAATTGTATTTTAAACACAGTTTTGAAAAGTGTAATTTTTAAAATTATTTAAGATCTAAGTTCCTGTAAGTAGCAACTTGTACATTTCGCTTTAATACGGCCATTACAAAGCCTGATGCCACATGCTGTATTAGAAATCTCTTTAACCATGCTATCTATATATTTTTAATATATATGTGTGCATATATACATACATATAAATTGTCAAGCTCAGTTAAACACAAAACAAACCATGATACCTTTCCCTCAGAAAATAGTTTCTTCCATTAAGCTCCAGATTGCAAAGATAATTTCAGTGTCATTGGCAAGACATAATTTTACAAAATTACTGGAGAGGAAAAAAAATGCATTTTTACTCTTAAATTGATGGAATATGCCACAACAGAAGTAATTTAAGGGAATGTGACTGAAGAATGATTCAATATTTTCTTCTCCAGTGCTCTCAAAATAATCCAGCAAGTGCAAATAAATAAAAAGCCACATGAGTTTTACCAAAGCACTTTTCCATCATGGATTTAGTTTGACAAGTCCACCTTGCCATACCTAGCTGTCTACCTCCATTTTTCACCTTGAGTCTAAGGTCTAATTAGTTAGCTAAGTGCACCATATTTTTTTGCTAGGACTTCGGGCTTAAACTTACCCTCATCATGTTTTTAAACTAATAATTATGCAACATTGTCCTTCCCTGTCTTAATTTGCATTCTCATATTGAAACAAAGTTATTTAATTACATTGAAACTCTCAGTGACGTAAACTGAAATCTGTTCTTCAGATGAAATAAAAGGCATGACACATTAGCAAGAAGAAAATAAAAAAAAAGGAAGCAACAAAACAAAGACAAGCCCAAACCAAGCAGTAAAGCAGCAAAGAGAAGTGAGATGTAAGAACCAGTTCAAAGAAGACTGGGAGAAGCACATATGAAAGGGCCATCCCAAAGCATACAGAAGCCACTGCTAGAAAGAAGCAGAATGCCAGAATTTATTTTCATGGCCCTCTATTAAAATGAACAGAGACAGGTATTTTTCCCCCACACCTGCCACTGTTTTTTACAGACAGGGCAGGCTGAAGAACCATGGGATACCTGACTCCTGCTCTCAGGTATCTGTGCTTATGCTACAGCGGAGTTCAGCTTTTGCAAGAGTGACCTGCAGAGAAGGTTCAAGACAGACAGGAGTATAACAATAAATAAGACTTATTTAGGACTCCACAGGAAAAGCCAACTATTTCATGGCTGGTTTTTTTTTTGTTTTTTTTTTTTTTTACATCCAGGACACCTGTTGTGCAGAAAAGCAAAGCTGCAGCACCATGCAGTTGTGCCTGACAGCTCTGCTGTTTGAGGGGGAATAACCATCCTGCTCCAGTGCTTTCTCCTGCCTAGTCCAGACAGCCAGATGAGCTACACAAGGAAAGCACAGAATTTCTCTCTCTCCCACATGCTCTCCTGTGCATGTGAGCAGAGCTACGCTCAAAGCTGAACCTCATGGGTATAAACACTGTGATTCAGATTCTACATTAACATATTTGTTGTCTGACATTTTCTCCAGAAAGCTACCAGCAATTATTAACTAGTCAATACAATTATTTATGCTATAAGGCAGCATATGCCATGCATGTCTGGTAAGAGAACATGCACGCAAAATTAACCCAAAGACTATTTTCAGAAGCAGCAGTAATAGTTCTAAATCTGAAGATGATGAGTGCACTGGCTTTGCTGAAAACAACACTAAGATCCCAAATGCAAAAGAAGAAAGAGCCGTGTTTCCAAATGGTATGGAAAAGTACAACTGGCACTGAGCAGTGAGATAGGTGCCCAAAACACTGTTCACAAGAGAAGAGATCCAAGAATTCAAAAGGTGAATTAAACTGAAAGAACACTATCAAGGACATGAAACAAACAGTGGAGTGCTGATTAATAGTGTGAAGACTTCTTAAAATTTTTAGAATTTTTTCTGATGTGTGAACAAGGCTGCCTGAATCTCAAACACTGAATTTGCTCACTTGGAAATGAATTTGTTCCCAGCAATAAAGACAGCATCAGGATCAACTCATCTGTGCATTCTGGATGTTATTTCTCAACTTTGCTGGAGACTGAAATGCACTTGGCAGAAAAGTTTTGAGCCTCGGTCTCAATGCAAATGAATCTCTTTCTGGCAACACAACTGCAATTACCATATTCACAGAGATAATTAATTAATCAGAAGTGCTATTTGCATAAAAGTGTAGGTCATTAATATATTTTAAGAAAGCATTTGACACAGTAGTCAACCATTCGCCATAAACTCAGTTTAGCAGAATGTTACTGCAGCCACAGATTAAGAAGTTAAATACTGTATCAAGTTTAAAGAAGAAATCGAGGGTGAGTAAGAAGTGTGAAAACTGAGGCTGTAGGGAGCTGTGGATACAAGATCCCACTGAGCTGAGCGCAGGCAGCCGCAGGGCTGTGGAGCAATTACTGTTTCACAGGGGCACACAGGGGTTTCGTGTTGCTGGAACAAGCAGTGGGGCAGCAGAACCCGGCATGTGCACGGCTCCTGGCCCGGCAGAAATGTGCTGGGACAAAACCACCACACTGCAGAGGAAGTTATAACTATAACACAGAGGCCAGGCTGGGAGCACGTGGCCTTAAGAACTCCAAGGCTTTTTAATGCTGGGCAGCAGGCTTTCTCAAAGCCTTCAAATAATGGCAACTCCTCCTCTGGAAATAAGGTCGCCTAAAAGCAAACAAAGAAACAAAAAAAACCCCAAAACAAATAAGCAGAAAAAGCAGTGCAATTGTCCTACCTCTGAGTTTGATCTCTTTTCACCTGATCCACTTATCCAGAGCACAGGAAACATTAACTCTTATGCACACGTGCATTAGGAACATTTGCACCAACCAGGCCGCCTCCTCTGATGTGCATTTCCATCTCCCCTCGTTTCTTCTGCTGCCTAAAGCCTACTGCTGTGAACAGAAACACTCTTGACATATTATTTACAAAAGCCAATATAAACGCCTCATGGAATACCAGCAGTTCAAAATGCTCTGTTTCCTCCTGCTAACTTTGTCGTTCCCTATATGAGCTATGTGGGCATCATCTGTCTCTTCCTGGACCTCTGAGGCACTGCTGCAATTACTGTGGTCCCTTCTGAAGAAATTTGATAGCTTGGTATGAAAGCCTTTTGGGCTTGGTGAGCCCACTTCACTCACATTGAACAAAACATACACATTCTATATGGCAGCAATTTCTTGGGTGGAAGGAAGGGGGAAAAAAAGCAAAGCAAAGCAAAGCAAAGCTTCTTTACCAGCACTCCAAAGTGGCAGTTTATCAACTCAGACAGTAAAGCGAACACAAGTGACAAACTCCATGATTCAAAACAAAATCAGGCAACTGGCCTATGCCTATGGATCAAGACTCAGCTCAGTGAAATGAAAAGTGCAACTTGCTCCAGAAAATTGGCTGCTGGCTCTGCTAAACAGATTACTGGTCACACACCTGCCAGAGGACTACGCTGAAAAGGAATCCTCCACACAAGTAAATAAATGAGCCAGTAAGGGAATCTAGTGCACATTTGCATTTGGGGTTTTCTCCCCTCTCTGAGCCCTCAACCATCACACCAGCCCTTCAGCTTTAAGTTGCCCCTTGGTGCTGACTGGGTCCCCAAACTGGGAAAAGGAGCAGCCAGGACCAATTTTGTGGGGAGGAAAGGCACTGGACTGTGTTGCTTGGGAACGGAGCAGTGGGACACGGCGCTTGGCAGGTGCCCACAGCCACCAGCATCTCCTGAGCCACCCAGGCAGCACAGCATTCCCACTGGGAAGCAGGTACCCTGCACCTTTACAAGTACAAACAGCAGAATGTGCCCCGAGGGGGTCAAAGAGATAACCACAGCTTGTATGCTGATACACTGACACTTAGGACAATTTCCAGGAAAATCTTATCTCCCAGCCAAGATATATTAAATTATTTGTATGAGACAACTTCCATTAATACGTGAACTTTGCTCCTTCGTAAGGAAGTTTTTAATTTTATGTTGCTATTTTTAATCTAAGTACATTTACAAACACCAGGATCAACTACCTCAGCCCACTTCAACACATCATTGTTGTTAAAATCCCTGATGTCTTGGGTAGAACAACTTTTTAGATTATCCATACGTAAACAGACATGGAAAATGCTTGCATAAAAGATCCTCTTCAAAAGCAAAAGGTTTTAATTATTTTAATCTCTATATTTTCTTTAAAAATTAAGAGAAAATATTTGTGGTACTTTTTCTTCAGAAGTTTGAAATACCTAATTTAGAACAAACCTCCTTTTTCCTCAGAGGTGCTCAAAGCAGGTAATTTGAAAAACCCTAGAGAACATGTTTTAAGAAAAAAGCAAAAGCACAATAATGCTTTCCAAACTGGTACAAGTGACAGAAAATGTAGGTTTTGATGCGTAGAAGGGACTACCTCAAGAAGACAGAATATCTTCTTGCACAATGAGACATTCTGTTTGATTGTAATAGTCTGTAAATATGGGCACTATTTTGCATCGTCTTCTCTCCAACTCAAGAGCACATTTTTGAAAAAATCATCTTTCAAAGCACTTGCCTCCCATTTCAACCACACTATTGGGAAGCTACATAGCTATGCAGAAGCTCTCTAACAAGTGAGAAACCTCAGAGCTAAGGCTTCAGCAGGAGGGGCTCCAACAAGAGGGAAGTATCAAACTGGAAATATGCATGTTTACAAGTACCAAGTTTTAATTCCTCACGGCAATTCTGCCCTATGGAGCAACAGATAGGGTCATGTGCTAGTACTGAGTGCAAGGTCAAACAAATTCAAGAGAGAATGGAATGCCACCTGAGAGGAGGTCTAATTTATGTGAGAACATTTTATCAGGTTATTTGTACACCTATTTACGTGGGACTGTTCCTGTCTTTTTCAAGTGCATTAGAAAAATGAAAAAGCCCATTAACTTGCCATTGTTTAAAACATATGGCCATGCATATGTTTGACAGCACTGTCTATTATAAGGTACAATATAAAAAAAAACCCCAAACAACAGATCAAGGTTTCACAATAATTAAGATACTGACCCATTAAATTAAATTTCACTTAACCTGGGGCTAAGCAATATGTAGGCAGTGATTGAAAGTTCTTACATTACCACAGAGCTCTTATATGGCCAAATTACCCTCTGTTCTCAAGAGAGCAAATTTGCTGTGATGATTCACATCCTGTTCTGAATCGACAAACACCAGTGCTTCCTCCTAACTGTATGTGGTAATTTTTAAAGCAAAATACCATTCTCTAGGGATACAATTTGATTTTTTAAAAATTTCATTCTGACCAGAGTGTGAAACAAAAAGATGATCAAAATTTCTACACTGGTCTGGAAAGAGAGGCTATTGGCGTGTACTCAGTAAAGCTGTTAGAAAAAAAGGGCATTAAATAACAACAATGGACCTCAGAGAAATTAACTGTATCTCTTTATTGTTAACCAATGTTATCCAAAATAGTAGATGTAACTGTAGCTTAATTGTACAACACAAACATGATGCTAAAAGGAAAAAGCATGTGGAAAATTACTTCACTGAGTAATCATGAGATGTATTCTTAGTATTTCTGCACCAGTAAGTGTTCCCAACTGCTGGTGACAGCAGCTATTACCACTTGGTTCATTTTGAAAACCTGTATTACAAACGGTTGTTCCTGGTTGTTTGAATTAAAAAAACAACAACAACAAAAAAATCACACAACTTTATAAANTAGTATTTCTGCACCAGTAAGTGTTCCCAACTGCTGGTGACAGCAGCTATTACCACTTGGTTCATTTTGAAAACCTGTATTACAAACGGTTGTTCCTGGTTGTTTGAATTAAAAAAACAACAACAAAAAAAAATCACACAACTTTATAAATGGATCTAATCCATTCAGCCCTACTCTACATGTTGTAGATTTATCAACAACAATCTTTACTGGTGTTTTTTCCCAACACTGAAACTGATGGATCAGTGTTAGTGCACACTTTTCAGGGAAAAATTAAAACTCACTGGAAGCACAGTATTTCACCTGCCATGGCAAACTGGTTCAAATACTTCAGAAATTTGCTTAATCTTCGGTGTATGAAGCCTGTGAAACAAAAACTGTTCTTACAATGCACTGCAAGTTGAAACACCAACTTCCACCAAGCAGCATTTTGAAGCATGTGCACAGCATCTGCACATCAGTCTTCAAGGTCAAGCAGATATGTTTAGCCCCACAAACCAAAAATATATTAATGTATCTTTATTTAATTTTCATGATGTCACCCCACATAGCCAAACTTTTACTCTGCAAAATAAAAAAACAAACTTAATCAGACTGTTCATGAGAAATTTAGACCTATTGTGCATGAAAAAATGTTTAATAAAATGGCAAATTTTAATAGGTAAGTGTAAATTTATGAGTGCATAATATTAAACAGAAAAAAAAGCTGAACCATCCTCAGAGAAACCTAGGTTTTTGCACTGTCGACATTTATTAGGGTACTCTAACATAGGGAGTAACTGAAGTCCACATTAACTGTAAAGTTATTACTGAAGTTCAATTTCTAAGCAAATTTCTCAAAAGAGCAGGTTTCCTTTTCAAGAGGGAAAGGACTTAATAATCTGACATCAGATATGACAATTACAATACTAGCTTCACTGAAAACTGAAGCTACAAACACTTACTTCAATTCTGGGAAGTTTCTTTTGTATTTGAAACCCAAACTGACTGACACACATTCTACACCCCTCCCAGAATATAGTATACCAGTGACAGGTTACAGCTTTAAAACACACCAAATGCTTTTACAATTTAAACTCAACAGAAGGCAGTTAGACAGTATTTAGCACTATAAATCCATAATAAAGTAAAATAAAATCCTAGGAGTAAGGGCTCCTAGCAATCTTTGATGTTACTGTGTAGTGACAGTCAATTTTAACAGTTTTTTCATGGTGTTTGAAGGACCAGTCATCATGTACATAGTAGTGAGGTAGGATACTGTCCCCTCCCTGGGACTGATGTTTTCATATGCTCCCTTGCCAGAAAGGTCCAGGTCTCCCTACTGCAAATAAAATAATTACAAGCAAATAGCACATTAAGCTTTGTTTATTTTTTCCCCTCTTTGCTGCATTGGAACATTTTGCACATCTAAAAGAATCAGCTAGGAAAAGCAATACTTACTCAAGCCTATCAGCAGCCATGTGCTGCCCACAGGTAGTGTTCCATTTAAAAACATTTCCTGGAACTACCACCTGCCATCCAGACCTTTGTGAACAGGTAGGCAAAGAAAACCATCGATGATGACAGGACATGAAACACCAAAGAATTTCACTCGGGATAAAAAAAAAAACAAACACAAAACCCCCCAAAACAAAACAAGAAAAAACCAACCAAAACTGAAAGTGAGCAATATCAAACACTTAATGGAGTAGCTACATTGAAAACTAATTTCAAACTTCATACTGAAACAGTACCTATCCAGTTTAGGTACAGTTCCATTCTTCTATTTTTTAATGTTTAAGCAATATATACACTTGTCAGTCATTACATACTTCACATCTTGTTTCCAAAGGGGGGGGGGAAAAAAACCAAACAATGAAATGAAAACACAATGGGGAAAAACCTGCTATTAACCTCCACACTCTCCCCCCACCCAAAACCTAGGGTTAACAGACTGCCTTACTGTTGAATAGCTTCCCCTAAATTTGTCTTCTAGCCACTGTAGTCAACCTGGTATTAAGTGCTTTGGCAAAGTGGGGTGCAATCCATCAAATCTGCAAAGGCCTGCTTTTTTTTCTCTGTTGGTGGTTCAGCTTTACGAGGAACATATATGCAAAATACCAGCTCTCACATTGCTTCAAACTCATCAATACGCTGCTTTGTATTGCCTTGTCGGATTTGCCGGAGAGTCTTGTACTTATCGCGGCCTGCTTTAACATTCTCAGCATGAAGGACATCATTTTGTGTTTTCTTGGTTTCATCTCTGGCTTGAGCCAACTCTGAACTTAAAGCCTGTTGAATAAAATATTTGAATTTAAGTGCTTTGACTAATCCTTTAACAGTTCTGGTGTTTCTGATAACAACTATTCTGCAATCTGGGTAAGAATTTCTTGAGTGCCAACCTATGGAATGCTTGTTGTGCTCCTCAGTAACTCAAGTTGTGAGGTCTATCAGAAGGAATGCAAAAGGAAAGATAAGGAGAGAATAGGATTCTTTCCTTACATGAGCATAAGCATCAAACTGTTAAAAAAAAAAAGCCTCATACACCATAAAATCCAAGAAGAAAGGGACCAGCAGGATAAAGCCACATTATTTTTCATTTCATAAAGGAAAACCACATTATTTTTCAATTTTTCTTTAACTAAAGACTTATCTCCCTCATCTGGTTAGTGACTGACCAAGCAAGAACACTACACATACACACTACTAAGACAATGCTGCCAGACAAAGTAGAAGCTTTCCTTTTCTTCTGTTTTCTTCCCTAATAAACATTTCGTAACCAGGAAAAGGGCTGCCACTACTATAGATTATGATGCTTCGAGGGGTAAGACTTAGCCTGGGAGGAATTAAACAGTTTCAGGGAAATAAGAGTAATACAAAATGGGTGTAATTTGAGTTTCTGCATTAACAACACCTGTGACTACAAACAAACAAATACTACCAAGCAAGCATCCCTTCATACCACTTAATGAGTTTTGGTATTAAAAAAGGAAAGCATTATGTTTTAACACACGGAGTTCTGGAAATTATATAATTATTAGAAACGTTTACTGGCCCATGCAACAGCATACTTACAAACTATAAAGCACAATCTTACATCCAATCTTACTGTATACTCCACTTCTAGAACACTATGAACGATATTAGTTGGTAAATTGGTAATAAACTTAATAAATTATAAAGAAGCTGTTTCCTTGGCAGACCATAACGTCAGTGAAATTTCTTACAAAAGGATGAAAACCCAAAGCCTGAATTGTGTTGATACAGCTATGAATCTTCATTACCTGGAGCTGTTTCTTAACACGTTCATTTTTCTGTGTTTCTGTTACCCGTTCTTCCTCACTCCTGTGATTCATGACACCATCAGAAGACAGTTCTGCACTGGCTTCAGCATTGTTCTCATCATGTTCATCGTGTTCATTCTCTGTTGGAGGAATAACTGGTGGGGGTGGAGGTGGAGGAGGAGCAGACATCACAGATTTCAGTTCTTCTTTGGTCTTTTCCAAGTCCTCTTGGGCTGCAAAAGCCTAAATACAGTAAACAGTACTTAGCATCTTTTAAAATTATTTATCAAGAGTCAGAAAAATAAAAATAAATATTTGAGATGTTCTCAGACACATGAAACTATTCTTTATAACTGACATGACTAGCTTACACACTGAAAATTGTCAAATAGAGACACAGAGTAAAAACCAGATATGGCTCAAAATAAGCTGTACTAGAGTCCAGCTATTTCCAGCAGTAGGCAAGAGAAGAGTGAAGGAATAGGGCAATCATATTGATTGTTTTCCAACTTTCCTAGTCTCCTGAAATTTAAGGTTCAGGGATTTCCTAGATCAAAGGTGATGTCCTCAAATTTCATACTTAACCAGAACTTATGAAAATTTGTTCAAACCCTTTTGGAACCCATGCACAGTAACTATTCACATTCCATAGCCAATTACAGATTTTATGGAGATACTACTTTCCTTTAAAGTTTTGCCCAGTTACATTTCACATGCCTTTGTTAACTGTTTTGGTTCATCAAAACATTTTATACACCGCCCTCCTGAGGTGTTTTCCTCCCTAACACAAAGCTCCAATCTATTTCATCATCACACAAAAGGAAGCTATTTCTAATCTTTGACCATACCTTTGTGATGAGAATTTCCCCCCCTTCATGACTATGTAATATCAAGAAATGAGTTAAACAGAAGCATAGGCTGGCTTCAGTAGAGGACAAAAACCTTTAAGAAAGACTTTTCTGAAGCCTAAGGGAAAGAGAGAGATTTGACCCCATGGACTTCTAGTGAGATTTCCGCATTCATTTCCCTTAGTTTCTTTGAAGTTCTGACTTCACACAGCATGGCTTCATTACTTTGTGCTGCCATTCTGAAGCTTCCTCTTCTTTCTTTTTCTTGGCCTCCTCTAGAAGTGCAATCTTGGCTGTGAATTCAGCAATTTCTGCTGCCTGAAGCAAACAAAAGAACAAAGTAGAAGTTTTAATTTGGTATCAGTCTGACTTTGCAGTGGAAGAAAGCAGAGCCTTTGCTATGATCCGAAAAGAGTTAGTTACCATCCATCACTTCTCTGTGAAAAACAGAGATTTTAAGCATACATGACAGAGGGAATGAATCAGAGTACTCTTGCCTAATGGAAATAAGTCCGGAAAAAAAATATTTCTCTTCTGCACTTCCAAAGCTTGCTGGGAAACAGCAAGCTGTCATTACAAAGTAACATTTCAGGCTGTCTCAGTCTAATACAACTTTAATGGTCCCACCATTAAGATTATGATTCTGGATCATAATCTCAATACTATTAAGCTAAATCTTGCCATCAGAATTACGTGTTAAGTTTACAGAAGATCAAATGCTCATTTATAGTTGAGAAATAATTTCTTCTATTTTCATGCCTTTCTTGATTATTACGCACAAATCTTTAATTAGAAGTAGTCTAACACAATGTGAGAAGAAGGCACTGCAAATACCAGCAATGGGAGAGGAAAAGCAACAAAAATACCCCAACAAACCCCAGTGTCACCAACTTCCCACCATCACCAAGCTTCAGAACAGACCTGCCTCAGAGAACAGGCTTCCCAGTGGGCTGCAGAAGGAAGCTACTCTTGTTCTCAGCTGTATAAGCCTGAGACTATTAAAACGAGAATGTAATGAGTGTTGCCAGTCTGAAAGGTGGTGGTCGTCTTTTAACCTCCTACAGATCCAGAGTTTTATTTCTGCCTTGCAAAGTAATGGCAAGTCTAATGCAGTTTTCTGAAACAGTTCCCACAACACTCTGTAACAATATCTCAAGTACCTTTGTATTTCAGTGTACTTCTTCATTTGACATAAACAAGGGTAAAGGCTAAATTTTCAACTGTCTTTTCCAATTTTAACCCTATTTTGAGGAAAAAAATAGCTTCTTACTAGCTGCTCCTGGTTCTTCATTTGATCAGCTGCCTGCTTGGCTAGAGCAGCTTTGGCTACTTCAGCTGCTCGACGCTCTTTCTCCAGGCGCTCTGCTTCCTCTTTTGCACGCTTCCGTTCTTGATCCAGTTCTAGAGCTCTTCGAGTCTGCTCCTCTAGCTCTGCCAAGAGGAAAGTTCACAGACAAGGTATCACTACCTAGCTCTTCCTCATATGTATCACAGATACCAGCTGTAATATGCCCAAAATAAAGTAGCCTAGAACACTAACCAAGATTTTAAAGTAGCCTAGAACACTAACCAAGATTTACAAGACCGCCTCAAGCTAAGGAAAGCTGTTGAGCATGTTACCCAGAGCTCTGTTCCATGTCTGGTTTCCTCCCCACTTTAAGGCATTCTTTGGATATACTTCATCTCACCTGACATTTCTGACAGCCTACTGTTTCAGAGAAGTGTCACCTCACTGATAAAACTAAACACCCAAATACATGTACATATATATGCACGTGCTCCTACTATGAGGATATTTTATGTACATTAAACCACTCTCTCAAAGAAACCAAAAAAACTCCTCCTCTTAATTGAAATGACTGACAGATGCCTTAATCACAGCTGAAAATTTAGGCACATGCCTCCAGCAAAATGACTTAAGACCACTGGAAAGGTCAGAAAAATTCTTTGTACATCAGAGGAGGAAAATCTTAAATCCGGCTGCCTGTATAGCAAAATATTGATATCTAAAGAGCAGAACCCTTAGTGAAATAGGAAGAAGCAATAATCTAGGAGTACTGCAAGGTTAGGTTTACACAGACAAAATTAATACTCCTCCCTTGATGAGAAAAAATAGGTGACTATAAAAAAAGTCTTTCTGAAGCTCTTTGCTGGTTCTAACGATAAAATTTCTGCTATGTTCTTGGCTAGGCACAGCTCTCATAGACTCCTTCAACAGAAAACCTAAACAGCTACTTATTTTTTCCAACAATCCATTTGCCTTCACCACAACCTTTAATACTATAAAAGCACCTCCCCAGGTATGCTGACACATGCTTCACCTTTGCACTTCTACTTTTAAGTAGTAATGCAACCATTATTCTTCAGTTGGTTTCCCTGGCCTACTACTACTTCAGTTATAAAATTAAATGAATAGCATCACAAGTATGTGGGGTTCTACAAATGCAGTACCTAGAAATTAAATAAAACACAAAAGTATTTAAAAACACTACTCAAACAAATCATTCCATGAAGATGGAGAACACAAAACTAACACAAACCATTTATATAATGACTTTTCCATGTGTGCACAGAAGGCTAAAAAGACCAGCAACACATGACATTTTGTATAGCATCAAAAATTAGTCTATATTGCTCACAAAGTCATGAGAAAATGTGTATTGTCTAACTTTCAGAATCACTCTGACACTGTTTTGTCCTGGGCCAAATAGCTCTCCCTAAACAATTCCACGGCACAGTTAGTGTGTTACCTGTCTGGATGTGTCCAACCTGTTCTGCATTGAAAGAGTGAAAAATGCAGGGGCTGAGCTGGAGAACAGTGCCAGGCATATGTAATTTATCTCATTTATTTGTATAGAGTTAATCAGTGATTCTCTCTATGATGCTTGAAGCCAAGAGTTAGGAAACAAAAGGAGCAACAAAACTTTTATGAATGTGAACCAAATCTCAAGTAGGGGAAAAAAAAACATGGAGAGGAGGGACTGAGAAGTCATGGGGGCAGGGACTTTACAGGGTGATTAAACACAAAGAACTGTGATTGCTGAAACTGCATGTTTTGTCACTCATGTCTGACAAGACTTTCATTTTCAATTTCTCAAACCTTACAAGGGAATAGGAAAGGAGGAAGGAACAAGGAATTTCCAAATTAAAAGCTAAATTCAGCAAAATCCTAGAGAAAGTACTCTGAATCTTCCCCTCTAATTTCCTTGCTCCCTTCAACTCCAGGTGTTCAGCACTTTAAGCATTTCATAATTCTGAGTTGAACTGTGCATGCATTAATTTTCTTTTTACTAAATCAAAACTTCTGCTACATTAGACATTGGTTCCACATTAAAAAGATACACACAAAAGCACGCACATCATCATTTAAACACTGAAAAAGAATATATCAAATAAAACACCACTAATATTAGTTAAATAAACTTAGCCCCCCCACAAAGTAACAAAACACACTGATATACAAAAAGAATTGTGGAACTGAACTACCCAGCTAAACGAAACACTGTCAACTAGATTTAAGGAATCTATGACCTCACCTTTCTGAGCTTTCATTGTTTGCTCCTCAATTTGTCTTAAGCGCTCCATTAATTCCTCCTTTTCACGCTCTATTCTTTCCTTTTCCTTTTCTGCTATCTCCCTTTTTTTCTTCTCATTTTCTAATTGTGCCCTGAAAAGAAATAAAAAGTAAAAGGTTTTTTTACTCTCCAACGTATTAAATACTACTCTTTGGATGCAGGTAGCAAATTTTTCAGTTTTCTCAGCTAGCAGGGAAGGACAATTTTAAGTGCCTCTAATTCAGTTTCTGCTTCAAAATACTGTAAAGAAAAACAATTTATGAACAGAACAGATAATCAACCTCGGTTATGGTTCAGCCAGGTAAATCCACAGTTATATCTGCATTTTAGGCTTGATGTTTCATCTGGGCTAGAAATGGCAACAGTATTTTTTCAACACACGAAAGGTAAGCCAGGACATTCTTCGCTGAACTTGCTTTAAGGGTTCACCCAATAGAGTATAAAATTCCCTAAGACTCAAGCAACAGAGAAGTAAGGCTTGCACAAAATACATAACAGGGAACAACAGTACAGCTACTATTACTGTGCTGAAAGCTCAAAAAAGATACGTTTTTATATTAACACAGGGGAGCCATGCCAATTCACAAACCTGCTTACACAGTGCAGAAAGAAAAGCAGTTCTCTCTTCTCTAGAATTCTAAGACATACTATATACTATGACTCCCTAAAAAGGTAGAAATTTTTTTCTGTTTCATGGAAGTTTGTTAATTACCTTTCCAATTGTTTCTGATGTTTCTCTTCTCTAGCTTGGGCCTTCATCTGTTGCACTTCAATTGTATCAGGTTTCCTCCGTCTCATGTACAATTCATGATTTCCCATACACAGTGCCAAAATTCGCTTGTTAATTCTCAGACGGGGCGCATAAAAAACAAAATCCTAGGAAAAAAGTAATTCCAGTATATCCATTAACCTAAAAAAAATACACTTATGACAAGATTCAAAGCATTACTGCATTCTTGCATTGGTTAAATGAAAACTTACAAGTATTTTGATATTTTGAGCAAGCAAACACTATAATCTATAAATCTAGTTACTGTCAGAAACCTACAAGATAAATTCAAAACTGCACGTGGAATAGAGTAGAAATTAGCTGGTTTATATAAAATATTCAAAATTAAAAAAAAAAAAAGACTATTCTCTGCTCTATTCTGAAGTAATTTGACCTAGAAAGTCTCATGAAATGTGCTGCTGTAATAAAAAAAAAGAAAAACAGAGGAGGAAAGAGATAGAGAACTTAGCATTTTTTGCTGTCTTTTCAACACATCACGAAGTATTAATTGACTTAAAACCCCCCAACAATTAAGGAGTATCAAAGAAAAAATAGAGAAAATAAACATACCATATTTCAAAATGAACATTTTCTTTTGATTACATATTATTCTATCAGTAAAAGTAATAAATGTCACCAATATTTACTCATGCCTTAATGCCAGAGCAAGTCCCTGCAGGCTTAAATCTCTTCATATAGCAAGTGATACTACTGTACACACTACTTACAGGGGCCTTTTTGTCAATTGGTTTTATGACAAATTTTTTGTCGTTAAAAGAGATGTTTCTTATTTCGCTCCAAGGAAAACCAATCTTGGGTGTCAGCCTTCAAAGAGAAAAAGTTCTCATTAGAAGCAGCAAGGATGTGCACTTTATATATATATTAATTCAATAAGGCTAATGTCTGTAGCATCCTCACTATTACACTTAGCTACATTTAGAACATTACATTTACAACATTATGTTTTAATGTAAACATTAACAACAGTCCAAGCATATTTTGGTAGATTTTTCTTTTTACAAATATCCCATTAATTAAATTTTAATAAATTACATGGCATTGTAACAATAGGAATTTTGATTTCTGACTTATTCTACTACTATAACCTAGATGCTAAACATCACGATCATGTACTCATTCCTTATATGGCACTGGTAACTGTATTTTCACTTGAAAGAGTAACTATTTAAATGTAAGAAACTGACATTTCAAATACTGAAATTAAAGTAACTTTCAGGCACACTGTACTTCTGTTTAGCACATATTTGTGTTCTTATATTTTTGGAATTCAAGTTAAATTTATTTCCCTTGCATCTTAAGCAAAATACATTAAATTCAGAAATTGTTACAATGTTACGCATCAACTGCATAACAGTAAATATTTTTCTGTCAGCACGTACGTTTTTTCAATTCATATTATCTTAATTATAAATATCAGAAAATATTTCAGTATTTGATTGCTAACTATCAGGAGACAGGAAATACCAAAAAATTGTCTCATAGTTCAATCTGATCTGAACATTTTGAATATTTCCTGCTTTCAGGAGTTATATTGCCATCTAATGGCAATTAAGGCTTACAGAATTTTGTTACAGAGTATATACATCTAAAGTTGACTGCTCCTATCTGGAATTTGACATATGTGTAACTTCAAATCACAGTAAATGGTCTGCTGACATTAGATATGACTAACAAGTGCTTGTAAAGAAAGAAAAGAGTAAGTCTGTTGTTCTATTTCTAAATTCTTCATATTTCCTACATTTCAGCTTTTCCCTCTTCAAGTAGAAGAGATTATTTTATCTCTTTATCAGGACACATGAATGGTCTATTTTCTTTGGTGTCTAAAAGGTCTTTTAAATATCTAAGTTTTTCATGCTCCAACATCTATAATCCTTGTCATGGCTCTTGTAAATGTTTCTCATTAAATACATTGCTCAGCTTTAAAATGCCCTTTTCATCCTGAGCAAAGGGAATGTTTTGAATGAAAAGTACAGGAAGAAACTCTATAAAGATGGTCTAGCTGTAGTAATCCATATAAAGCAATGTAAATTTAAACTCCCATAGAACTGCTCTTCCTTTCCCTTCTTTTGCATCCCTAATCTTTAAAATTCTGGCAGTTAACATCTCTCTCTTTTTCTGTCTCTTAGGTAGATTAGAAGGAGAACCTGTTTTGCCAGACCTTACTGAACATGCACTAAGGTGGGGGTTGTACAATGTCACATTGCAACTCCTAGGAAAGAACTGCAAAATGAGTATTTCCCACTTACTTATCATCATGCTCATAAATATTCAGACCCAAAGCATCAACTCCTAGCCACAATTCAGTTCCTTTTTTATTCTTTATTTCAAAATAGTTGACTCCATACATTTCCAGGTCTTGTGCTATCTTAAGGTATTCCATCATAGAATCTTCCCTGAAGATGAAGAAGAAAAATTGGTATTGTTTAGACAACAAACCATAAGTACATTGTAAGAATAAGGGAACTGCAGAATAAACAGCTGGGGTAAAATTTAGTCATTAATTAAATCTCTCTCTAAAATAGTTTGACTCAGATATTTTTAAGAGCTCTACACCCTAATATCCAAGTAGAGTCCAATCATTGCACTTTGTCTTTCTGCCCCATGAGCTAAGGAAATACTAAATGTATTTTAGAGGCAGGCAACTGTGGACAAAGGCAGTTGACAGCCTTACCAGAAATCATGTAGGTAAACCAACAACCTAACTGGAAACTCAACCCTCATGGAAGTCTTTCATAACTACCTACCTTGGTCAGAATAAAAGAAAGCCACTTTCCAAACAAATACCTCCCAAAATACATCCTAATTATAATGAAAGGTGTTGTGAACATTTTTTACATAATTACCTTAACATTCCCCTGTGCTCTTCATGCCAGTTCTGTATTCTTTCTTCCCACTGTTCTTTTGTCAATTTGTGCTGTTCTAACACGCTGTGAATAGAAATTGTTGCTATTAAATGACACTGACAACAAACTTAACCTCTTTTGTTGCACAGCACAACATATGCTTTAACTGAATAAACTTCGAGGTTGACTTCCTATACACTGCTCATATTTTCAGCACAGAAACAGAAGCTTTGTATTTCAACAAATTCCCTTCTAAAATAGTATTAAAGTCACCTCTTTTTTCTTGGTATTCTATATTCTTTGTAATATAAAATTTACACCATTTCATACCTCAGCTAAGTCATAAAACATAATGTTTACAACAGCTGAAAATGGACACCTCTAAAATCCTCTGGCAACAACACTGCAAATTAATCTCTAGGTGTGCAATGACACATTCAAGCTTTCATTCTGCTGTCATTTGAAAGAAAAGGTAAGTCATTACAACAAGTTAGCAGACAACTTTGCTGAGGGGTTTTTTTGTGGTTTTGGTTTTTTTTAAACTTTTCCTTTATGAATAAAATCAATAGGGAAGCAGCTTCAGAAAACTATTTAAGGTTTTACCTACAAGAGGCTGCAATGATGGAATTATATTTTGGCCTGCTAGAACTTTCAGTGTAGTAATGCAGTAAGAAATCAAATGCATATGATAACTTTATTATGCTTTCACTCCATGCACCCAGCATTTCAGGCGTTTCTGGAGAAACTGTTTTCAAGGACAATTAAAAAATCATCTGAGCATTTGTCTACTGAAAAGGAACACCTTAAATATATGAATCTGTGCTGTACTCAAGCACTGCAATATACTGTATTTGCAGTACACTTACCTTCAGGAAATTATTATCATTTAAGTGTACGAAAACATGAAAACTGAAGAAAAGGAGAGCGTATCAAAGTAATTTTAGTTACTTCTGTATTGGAGTATTTGGATTTTAATTTAGCAGAAGCAGGCCTCCAATAACATTACATGATTTTGGAGTACTTTGGAAACATGTTCAACTAAATCTGTGCAGGTGTTTGTGTACAGGACAGGAAATACACCTCAAGAAACTTGTGTCTGTGATGCTTCTTCATTAATGTCTAAATTAGGATCTCTAAATTTTACTAGCAAAAAGAGGAACTCTAAGAAAGCCACCACTAAATGCATGTTATCACTTAATATTTTATTTATAGAAGATGTGCTATAGTTAAGTTTACAGCAGCATTTGGTGCAAAACCCATCTCACTCACCGCTGGGGGAGAAGCCTGTCGTTGGCTAGGTAGCCCAGCTTATGGATCTCCTTACTGTAATCTCCATACTTGGACTGGACGGCATAAGAAGCCAGAAGAACTGCAGTTTCTGGTGGGCAATATATTTCATCATTTAAGATTGACTCTTTGACTTGCAGGAAGAAAAGTCTCTGAGTTATTTCCTGAATTAATTCTTCAGATACATCCTCTGGAAAAAACTTGGCCCTGAACTTAAACTGCAAAGGATTTTCTTTCCGTACATCTTGCTGTGTTACCTGAGAGACAGGAATAAAGAGAAAAATAAAACGGTAAATTAAATGGGATTTAATAGTACTTAACTCTTTAGCTCCTCTACACTGAAACCTAGAGCTTCCTGATAAGCTCACTGTGGAACTCACTGAAAGGCTCACATGGCACAAACAATTATGTCAATTTGAATAAACCAGACAATTTTGAAATACTGCTTAAAGGTTGATTAAGAGATTTTTTTTTTTTGTAGGCTTGTGTGAATTTTTATTTATCACAATAAAGACCTGGGAACTAAGAAGCTGCAGTAGGCATTAAAAAGATCAAAACTATATCCAAGGATGATTTGAAGGAAGTAATAACTTAGGGTCTAACAACGGTTCTTTAGCAAGAACTACAGCACATTTTTTCAATGTGAGTATGAAGTTGGATTCTTTTAAAAGTCTTTCAACTATTGAAATATGTGCTTTGTTCCTGTGCAAATACCTTAATTCCTTTAATCACGTTTTTCTAGAATGGATAAGCTTTAAAACTGATTTCTGCAAAGAAATCAGATATGGTCTTAAGAGTTCCTCTACTTCAGATTTCAACAAATACTCATTTTTATGTGGAATTCCATTTCATTTGTACTCAGCTTGCAGCGCCAATTATGGCCAAAGCAAAAATATCCAAAATTAAACTAATTTTAACAAAAAATAGTAATTGTTAAAATGTACATTCATAGTAAAATAATTCTCACACATCCCAGTTCAAGCACTTTATTACACATTTAGTTTCATGTGCACTGTTAGTCCCACTAAAACCTCTTAGTTACGCATGAAATGATGTATCTGTTTGCTCGACTTGTAGGAAGTTTCAAAAACTGTGACTAAAAAAATACAACCTTTTAAACACCTAAGACAGCATAAGTACATATATATTCAACATTTGAAATGTCAGTTTTAAAAATTTTGCTCACTTTTCATTATTGTTGTGCATTTCATGTCACCAGTGAAAATTTAGTTGTGTTCACCATAATAAAATCTTACTTGTACATCGATTCTTGAGCAGATTTTAGCTCTATTTACTGAAAATATGTAAATAGTAATTTAAAAGTGAGAGACAGTTCATGTGTTGCAATTCAGAATCAAATGTTACAAGTTTTTTTAAAGAAAAGAGAAATAACTGTCTTAGTCAAAGTTTAAAAACTGAGCACACCCTCAGCTGCTTCTGAACTGTACCAGAAACTTAACTTGCTAAAGGTTTCCACAGAGCAATGTCTTCTGTATTTTTCACAACTGATGCAGTAAATCCCGTAGTGCCCAACCACTTGAGACAAGCAATTACAGTTAACAAAGTATCTGTAGCACTACAAGGTTTATTGTGTATGAAACAAGACACATATGAAGTTCTAGGAAACAGATTTGGTGGTTAGCAGGCTTAACTCACTGGATTTACCACAGAGGAGAAGCAAAGATTACGTAAGTGCAGACAGTGGAACTTGCTCCCAAAATCCTCCCAATTTGCCTTCTAATATTGAAGAGAAAAAAGGTATTCTTTATTAGGTTGAACTAAAAAACAAGTATCCCATTCTGAACAGTGACACTAACAAATAATCTGACAGCCAATATTAGAACAGGAAATGACCATTCAAATTCACAAATACAATTTAAAGTAAAATGACCCAGTTCCCAGTCACTGGGAGATCCAAGGTACTCAATGCCGTTTGGAAAAAAAAATTATTACCCTACAATCTACCTATCAGATACCTAAAGTTTAGAAGCCAATTATTTTGCCTTATTTAAAAATTCATAGCTGTACACATACAAATTCCTGAAGCTCAAATACTTCCCGTACACACGCCCAAGCTGTTAAACAATAATTCTTTTATGTTTTGCTACATGAAAATGGGACAATCATATGAATTCAAGTTTTCCTAATGCATGCATGCATGCATTCCACAGTACTGGAAACTATCTCCTCAAATTAAACATTGATGCAGCTTTGCATATTCTTTATAACTAATCTAACAACACTATTTTGTCATTTAAAGCACATGAAAAGCCATTTTTCAACTAAATTTGAAGCCAGCTATACCTCACTTAAGATATTAAATCAGCAAAGCTTATAAAATATATTCAAACTGTACACTTGGCTAAATATGAGGGAATTGTTACCTTTTTATTTAGCTTCAGCCACGTTGAGTAGCCTTTGCTGTCCACATACTGCAGCCCAAAAAACCAGACTTCACGAAGACCAACAGTTTTCACCACCTAAAGATAAATGAGCCATAATCATCAGTAATCACCACAATACATTTTTTAAACTGGTGTAGTGTAGCTTAATAAAGCTACGTGAACAATTTCAAACTGAAATGTAATCAAGTCTTACAAGAACAAAAAAAGATAAAATAGTAGCAAAACATCAGGTTCAGGGAACCCTAGAGTTCTAAATAAACTCGAATGCTCCAAGCTACCAACTGGAGCATGCAGCTCACTGTGTAGATCAGCACCTGAGGAACAGAAGGGAGTAACAGGACCCTGAGGTTATAAAGCACATCTGGGAAGTGACCTGCAGCCCTGTGGGGAAGTGAGTACACTTCAACAGAAGACAAGTGGTGAAATGGTAATAAAGAGTAATATTTGTGGACATGTATGACGTATGAGGATGAATCACCTTCTTCAAATAGTTCTGCCATCTTCTAAGAGTTAATGATAAAAGGGGGAAGGATGATCTACCTAATTTAACATACATGACTTTCCTGCAAGATTTCAGATCAGGTCTGTCACCAACAACTACTAAAGAAGCAAAATTGTCCTTGAATAGAGAAAAGGTTGTTTTATGGATACACTGCTTAAAAAGATTGACAAAAAACGCAAGTTGTTTCCATAACAGAATTGTAGTGTAACCGCTAGGGAAGTCCCTCAGGATTTCAAAAAAGGATGAAAGTGATGTGACAAAAATATGCTGTAAAAAACCTTCCATAAAGACCTGTGAATAACAGTAAAAAGATGAACCTCAATAAAAGATCATGTTTAATAAAAGCAAAACACTGTACATAAAAGACAATAATTTAAATTATGTGACCAAAGTTCTGGTTGTAAAGCAAAAAGGCAAGAAAGCTATTACATTACAATACACATGTATGGTATTCACAAATCTCTAATCCTACATAAGGACTGGTCACATCAACTTATAAAAAAGTGCTGCAGCAACTGGAAATGTTTCAGAAATGTTGAAAAGAATGATCAGTGACTTGGAACATTTTCTGCATAGCTAAGATGAACTAGGGCTACTGACAGAGAAATAAGGAAGGATATGATGCAGGTCTCTAACATTTGCATGGCATGTAGAAGGAAAATAGGGAATGATTGTTCATTATTTCTTATAATGTAAAATTAAGAGAATCAACAGAAATCATGACATAGCAGGCTCAAAGCAAACAAAAAGGAAGCACTTTTACTACAGAATATAATGAAACTGTGGAACTATTTTACAAGTCTTTTGCATAGCAAAAGCATATGTGGATTTAATAAGCAAGTAATCAGAAAGGTCCAGCAAAGATTATTAATGACTGTAACTCTGGCTCCAAAGATCACGTATGGTAGTACTTACATATGTCCTCAGGTTGGACCATGGTGCCAAGCTGCTTTACTGAAGGCTGTTTTATGGAAGCATTCAGATGCATGTGAAGTAAATAGAATTTTACACATAGATCCTCCTCCATTTTAAAGTAGTACTATCGGGTTGCAAAATTAAGATTTTGAAAATTAGAAAATGTCACAAGATAACTATGCAAATTTACTTCTGCTGCCTTGCATATTTGAGTAATCACTTAACAACCATTTGAGTGTGCACCTTTTTTCCTCCTTTATCATTTCACCTTCAAACTCCAAAGCACAAAATGGACAATGTTTGTGGATCCAACCTGATTGATGGCTTGAGTGAGCACAGTTATTTCCTCTAGCATTCCCACATCATTTACTTTAGATCATAAGAAATGCTAAGAACAGGTGTATGTTACTAGTATGGTCCAGAGCAGCATTAAATTTGGTGCCCCAACTCAGGAATTTCAGACTTGCTCTTTGTTTTGCCACAGATCTCCTACACAACAGTGATCAAACTACTTGTGGCTTTATCAGATGACTGAGAATGCTCTTTACTCAGCAGCTGTCCAAGCTGAGCCCTTGTACCTTATCAGCTCTCTGAGCTGCAAAGAACTGCAGATGCTCAACAGCTCTGCCCCAAAGGCATAAGGAGACAGTGCTTCTGCTCACGTCAAAACATTTTGCTCTCAACCCACTGACTATGGCCCCTGAGATGCACATGGTTTAAATACAGACAACCTGGGTACAGCAATGCAGAGCTACACAAGTTTGCAAAATCAACACTAAAAACAGCAGAATCCACAAATAAGGAAAAAGCATTGCCTACACTGCCTCTTGGCTCAAAGGAAAGAGAAATAATCTTTCTGAAACTTTGTACCAAGATAATACATGCACTTATGCACTGCAGTAGCATGTTAATGAAAAGTAAGTAGAGAATTAATAACTTAGGAATTTGATTCTGGCTCAAAACTTCTATTAAGTAACTTCAGGCAAGTGTTCATCACATCTGTAAAACAGACTTATCCACCATCACATCCTACAACTTGACTATTAATAGAGAATAAAAATTTCTTGGAGAAGAAAAGCAACCTGAACAATGTATGTTTGGGCAAATCACAACATACACACAAAACAACCTAACAAGGATTTCATACAGTCACCTTCCACAAGATTGTAAAGAAGGCTTTGGAGACATCTGGAAAGGACAATGGAAAAAGGACAAAGGAAAATTACAACATGAAATAAAGGATACAACGCTCATATTCCTTCTGAATGGCAGCTACAGTGAACCAAAAGCTACTAATGCATGGTGCTAACAGAACAACTCCCCCACAATTACCACCAGTGTGTGGAAACATATCCCTCACAGGGTTTTTCCTCTCCCAAGAAAGCTATAGATGCTTAACTGGTTGACTACAGGAGGACAGATCTCCTCCTGCCTATTCTGACCACTGACAGGATAGACAGAGGGACCAATGATAAGTATGTTAGCACATCTTCTGAAATGCAAGTAATTAAAAAAAAAAAAAAACTTTGTGCAATAAATAAGAAGTTTACTGAGTTTGACAATGGAAGAGAAAAGAAAAAGCCACAGATCCCAAATGCCGAATTCTTGTCTGCTAGCAGATGAAGATGATGAGAACACACATACAGAATGGGAAACAAATCAACAACTCCAGAAAATGCCAATTAAAAGCTTTAAAGAACACTGGCTGGTAAAATGTTCAAAGATTGTTCACCTAAAACATAGAGGAGCACTAGATAACAGCTGAATTCATGGAGAGGTTATTTTCTCCAAACAATAACCAACCTGCTTGTCATTTTCACCACTTCTGCATGAACCTTGAAGGCCAATCCTTTCAGTAACAGTGCTATTTTATTCTCTTTCTTTAGAGAAATGGCATAACTTCTTTTCTGAAAATTTCACGCTGGTTTCACAATACAGTTCAACCCTTGATGTTACACTGTGGAATTCACACATTAATTTAAGATCAGGCTAAAAAGCGCTTCTCACACACAACTATTACTATTCTGGTTGATTTTTCTTGACCTAAAATTTTTTTCAATTTAAAACTCCAGATGTAAGAGTTGGTGAGATGTCAAACACCACACAGAGAACTGAGAAACAAATAAGAGAGCACGACAACAAAGTCAGAACTGTATCTTTGTTCCCTGTTTGCAAATGTCCCAATTTGGATGAGCCTGATTACCTGGGCACAGGACATTACACAGCAGAATGTCACCCCACCCAACACTGCACAGCATAAGATAGCAAAGGCTGGCAAAAGACAAGTAACAGCTTGAGCCTCCTATGCCACAGAACTCCATACTTTTATTTGATGATGATGCTGGTTAGACAAAAAGACAGCCTCTTTTTTCAAGAAGCCTTTTCAAGAGTCATGAAGTTTATTCCTACGTAGGGGCTGAAGACCTACTTCATAGGTATACCCACATACTGTGACTGATGTTAGAGAAAAGGGCAGGCAGTAAGTGTTAAGAGTCAGTCATTTCAAACAAAAACTACAAAGGCAATTTCATTCATCTAAAGGTTCAGTATTAAAACAATAAACATTCTCTTCAATTTATATATTAAGACATTTAATTGACTCTAAAAGGTCAACTAAAAGTTTAAAGAACTTTGTGTGATGTGTTACTTTCTCTTAGTACTCATCATTACATACTTCAAGCATCTATAGTGGAATGGACAGAAATAACTACTAGATGTAACTCTTCATCTACCTAAACTATTTTTGAAGGGTAATTTCAGACCTTTCCACATTTCCTAAATAAAGGCATGCATCTTGGATCTAGATAATAAAACATATTTATTAGTATCTTGTTGGAAAACAACACAACACATTGACAGGTTGTGACTATTAGGGTTCTCTCTAACACCCCACAATACAGGTCAAAAATTTGTTTCAAGATTCTGATGACTAACATCACATGAGTGCAAGAACAACCCTGTTTAAGAAATTGTTCACTTGGTCCATTTGATTGATGTACAACATACACCATCGAGTGACAGTGTGCAGTTCTGATAGATCTGCAATCCATAAGCACATTAAGGTCATCATTTTCAACTATCCTTTTTTCCTTTTTTTTTTTTTTAAACATAAATTCCAAACTGGTTCACAGGACAACAGCATTTAGTTCTAACATTTGGGAAGTGAAAAACCATCTTACAGTGTCTATTGTTGGAAAGCAATTGCGTTAGCTTTCATTAATGAACTTACTGTTACATGCATATTTTTAAAATATGCAATTCTAACAACTATATTGCAGTAGCAATTATAATATTATTAGACATAAAAATCACAATTAATTTCAAAGCACTTCCATACACAACTTATCTGAACCCTCACTGGTAACATATTTAGAGAGTTGTCTTTGAATTCAGTATGTTCCATGAGAAGTAATGAGGAAATTCACACTAACTCAGAGCACAGCTTAGATAACACAAGGAAAAAAATCTGTACATGGGAACACTACCACTTTTTCAGACCATGCCTTAATAACCACAATACTCTTATGTGCTTGTACTCATGTATATATAGAGACATGTAAGTTACCTGATCAAAGAGCTGCTTGCCTGTTGTATTGGGCTGGATGGCAAATTCCAACTCTGCATCCATTGTGGTTACTCTGACATTGATCTATGGAACATAAGGAAATATTTAAATCATACTGTAACAGTGTAATGCTTCTATATCCTGTGATTAGCCTGTAAGAAACAATAATTTTAATGGTCTTGTGTACACAGCAGTAAGAAAAACAGAAAATCTGAATCTGAAAAAATCCTCATCTTTATTTAGTCTAAAAGCATAATCAGCATAGTATTTACCAGTAGGCTGGAAGGTTATATTAGAGAACAAAGCTCAAAATTAATTTAATGGGAAAGCTGACATCACTACTGAACAGCTGAAGAACATTGGGACATTCAGCTACTGGGCACAATCTTCCAGAGGGCTTCCCAAATGCATGCAAAAGTTCTTGGTCACATATATGTAATTAAGGTACTTATGCCTAGCAATATAAAACAAAAAGCAGCCTCCTGCTTGCCATTTCTAAAACCAAGCAGTTTGGTGGTCAAAGTATTTAGAGCTTGTACACCTCAGGACAGACTAGAAGCAGGCTTTCACCAATGGAAAGAAAAAGTACAGAAGTTAGCCCTCCTTAGTACCAAACTCCTTCAACTTCCCTTACTACAAGACTGAAAAATTGCCACCATTCCATGAACCTTCTCCACCTGAAAGGGAGGACTACTTTCCAGACGACTCCTGACAATCACTGGGTTTATTTGTTATAAAACAAGAAGTCAAATACTGCAAGAGATAATTGGAAGCCTTACTTGGAAGTACAACAGTCTTTTCCAATTTCTCTTCAGCTGGTACATACAGAAGTGAGAACTTCCATGAAACAAAACAAAGTATTAAATGCACAGCACTGTCTTCTCAGTGTTAGAACAGTCCTCCACTCCTACTGCCAGGGTATCAATCACATTTTATTCATCTTTAGTGTGTAGGAATATAAAGTGTTAAAGGTCGAATATACCTTCCTATAAATGCAAAAAAACCAAACTTACAGAGATATATTCTAATTTCTCTCTACTGTAAAAAAGGGCACAGGAATAAATTAGGACTTGTATTACAGGTTCTTACACTACTTGATCTATGCATGTGTGAACCATTTTCATTAACTATTTCCCTAATTTTGCCACCAGATGGAATACTTTGAGAAGTGATTGGAAAAGAAGAAAAGACAAACATGGAAGTGAAATCTAAGGTGGGGAAAAGAAAGCTACAGAGCAGTTCGTCCTCATGCAACAGATGAAGCTTGATCACTGCTCCCTTCAGCGTCAAGGTAAACACGAGGGGGATATACAAGACAAAAATAGCAGGAGCCTGAGGACCTCTAGGTTATAGACTTGAAAACAAGAATCATAGAGGGGGCTTAGCCAACTTTACTGTGTGTGCAAACACTGATAAAAAACAAGAGTTGAGGACTTTGGAGTAAAAGATAGTTTACTTTTATTGAAAAAAAAATTTAAAAATAGAGGGTGTGTGTCAGGAAGAGGGAAAAAGATGTTTGCTGTAGATTCTCTCAGTCTGTCCATTTCAAGAGAAGAAAAAAAAACCTTATAAAACATAATTCCTCTAACAAAATAACTGATTTTAAATGGTAGGTCTAACTCACTGCCAGTTGCACTGGTTCACGCATGACGGATTGCCCCTTAATTACAAAAATTTAATTTTTTAAAACAGTTTTTCTATTTAAAAAATGAAGCCTTCTTTAGGGCAGTCACAAGTAAGCAAGTCACAAAGAATAAGGCCAAAAGATAATTTTATTAAATGCCAAAGTGCTCTGTTATATAACAGCACCATTGCCAAAACAAGAAGTGTTACAGAAGATCTACAAAGCACAGCAAGTTCAAAACTAATTGCAGCAACAGGCAGCAGAAACTTCTTATATAAATATCCTTACAACAAATGTCATCTACCAATGCAAGAAATACTACCTGAGAGTTTATCCTTCACAAGAACTAGAATACCCAAACAGTAAAATAATAGCTGTAATACAGAGACAAACTCAATACAGCTCTAAATTCTGTCTGCTTCTGGATGTTACTGACCCAAAAAATCTGAGTGCTCTAAGAGTACAGAGCTTCTACACCGGCAATAGGTACAAACAGACATTAAGGGTACCTGGCCACTTATACACATTACAGTAACTGCTTAAGCCTGTAGCATTTCTGTTTATCTTTGTACTTCCAATTAACAGATTACTCAGCTGCTAGTCAATATTTACACATTCAGTTCTAATAAGAAAGTTGCAAATTAAATGATGGCAATGTTTAAAAGTTACCTTTTGTGATATGAAATATTTAAGAAGAGACAAAGTTAACACTACAGTTCATTATCTTTCTGAAGGAATTCGGACTGACTTTGATTTTTGGCATACAAATACCAGGCTTCTACACACTTGTAACATTGCTTCACCCCTTCAATTATTTCTGGGCATGGAACATAAAGTTGCTATTGTCAAAACCTGCAGAGCCCCAAAGTCTACTTATCTAATTCAAACCTTCATAACAGAGCACCCTCTGAACAAAAATCAAACCTCTGGTATCAGTTGCATTGTCTGTAAAATAAAGCTAGCAAACTACATTAACAAGAGTCATTGGGGAAGTTTCCACACCATAAATACAGGAGGGAATTGAGAAAAACAGGCAGAGAATGAAGGTCCAGGAACTTCAGCAATGGTCTGTCTCTCATGTAACCTCTGCTGGGTATCCAGCTACTTTGAGGCAACGCTCTTTACATGACGCTGGTGGTGGGGAAAATTATCTGAACCACAAATTACAAGACAAGCACTAATCTGAACCAACTTTACCACACAAATACGGGAAACAGGAAGGAGCTCTTGCAATGGTGACAAGAGAAATGCATAAAGGCTTCCTGTAGCAAGTACTGGAAGGCTACCACTACACATACCACAAGATCCAGTCAGTGCCTGCTTCTCAAACTTGCTCTCCCCAGGAACCCACATCATTGTAACAGAATCTGACAGCCCCCTTCTTCACACAGCTCAGCCAAGTACTATCTCAAGTTTGCGTATTAAATAGAATCACAGAATAGTCTGGTTTGAAGGGACCTTTAAAGGTCATCTAGTTCAACGCCCCTGCAATGAGCACAGACACCTTCCCCTACATCAGGCTGCCCAGAGACCCATCCAACCTGACCTTGAACATTTCCAAAGATGGGGCATCTCTCTAGGCAATTGTTAAGAGTTTCACCTCCTGCATCATAAAAATTTGTATGTACTTTGAATCTATATCTCTTTAGTTTGAAACTATTAGCCTTGTCCTATTACAACAGGCCCTGATAAAATGTTTGTCCCCACCTTTCTTATAAGCTCCCTTTAAGTACTGAAAGGTCACAATAAGGTGTCCCTGCACCTTTCTCTCCCCCAGGCGGAACAACCCAACTCTGGCAGCCTTTCCTCATAAGGAGGGATGCTCCATTCTGCAAACCATTTTTGTGATCCTCCTCTAGACCTATTTGAACAACACCATGTCCTCCCTGTGCTGGGACCCCAGAGCTGATGCAGCACTGCAGGTGGGGTCTCAGCAGAGCAGAGGGACAGAATCCCCTCCCTGGCCCTGCTGCCCACACTGCTTTGGATGCAGCCCAGGACAGGTTTGGCTTTCTGGGCTGTGAGAGCACACTGACAGCTCATGGCCAGCCTCTCACCCACCGGCACCCCCAAGTCCTTCTCAGCAGGGCTGCTCTCCATCTGTTCATTCCCCAGCCTATGTTGACACAGGGGGATGCCCCAGCCAAGTGCAGCACCTTGGACTTGGCCTTGTTGAACCTCAGGAGGTTCACACCGTCCCACTTCTCAAGCTTGTCCAGATCCCTGGCATCAGAAGCAGGCTGAGTTTATCTGTATTTTACCAGACTTGCTTCAGAACGGTTAAACATGGCCAAAGGAAAGGGAAGAACACACACTAAAGAACTACATGTTGATTATTTTTTGCCGAGGGAGCAACTGGTGTTTTGATAACAAATGTTGCTAATGGGTTATGAGGACATTTGCCACAGCTCACAAAATACTATTTATAGAAAAATATTCTACAGCATATTATCTATTAAATAATTTATCAAGACCAATAAAGGCTACAGTCACTGAAAATATCTGGAACAACAAACATAAATGTGCACTTAATAAAAGCATGCACTTCATAAGGGAATTATATTTTTATTGCATTCTTTCACCTTTAAGGACTTGAAAAAGCATGTGTGCATTTTCTTGTAGTACCTAACTTCAACCCTTCACAATTTATAGGAATATTACACCATCACCACGTTAACCTTTGAACCTCTCCTCAAAGAGATACAGTTCATGAAACGTGCACAAAACCTGGCTGTAAGCTTAATAATCTAAAACTTTTTATTTACTGTACTTCAGCCATCCTTTGCAGACATTAGTTATGGCTTCATTAGTTACTTCAGCTTTCATCATGAACTCCAAAACTGAGTAGGTACCAACACTGAGAAAAAAAGCCATTTAAAATAACATGGAAATGGTTTCCAGAGGTTTCGCTTTGGTTTAATAAATGCAGTACAAATCAGTCATCTGTAAAAACCACAAAAACTAGTCTGATTCATAAGAAAATTGCATATGGCAAAAAAAGTTTGTTCACAGAGCTTCCTCGCACTGGTTCAGCCATTTACTATCTCAAGTTTGCATATTAAATTGTGTTAAGAGTAGCAGTGTACTAGTCCCAGTGCTTTACAGACTGCACAGCACTCTCTCCATATCAATGTCAAAGTAGATATAGGACAAGATGAAAGAAAAAAACTTTATGAAGAAGATAAGGTAAAAAGGTAAGTATTAAACAGCATTAGGATCAGAAGGCTACAGAATAATGCCAAACAGATTTTACTAATAGATGAATCAGGAAATCAGTCCACTAAGCTGACATCAGTTGTCTATTTATACTACAGAAATAAATCATAAATTCAAGCATAATTCAAATACTGCATTACAGACTCAAAGATTTTCCTGTGTAACAACACTGTAGTAAAAAAAATTTACACACTATTTCAGTTCAACCACCTTACAGAACTTAGTTTGATCTTGCAATTACTAGAGTTTTAAAACACAATATTATTCCAGAATTTATTATTTACTCCTTCTGAATACACATTTATTTAGGTTGAATAAACCTAAACCTAAAAAAAAAATCCTTTTTAGTCTTAGTAGCTTTGACATCTATTTCTGTTATTCCCCAGTGTAATGCTTGCTTTCTTTCATGCCTTGCAGTCTCGTATAAAAGTGCTGCAAATTACCACCAAAGCCAGGTGATAATTTAACTCCTTCTACACCCTACAAATACAATATTTCAGTCAATTAAATGTAATCTTCTTAGCGTATGAAATGATTAACAGTTATGTAACCCATGATGTCTAATTTTAGCTTCTATGTTTCTATTTTCAGTGCCGATCTGTGAGAATGCCATACAGCTGAGAAACATTTTGTATCTATTCTTTTAGGAAGAAAGCACTGAAAATAAGAGTCAACAAATATTCTTCAGCAAGTTCTTCAGCAAGCTGAGAACTAAGCATACTGAGAACAGCACTGGCAACAGCCGAAATTTTGATCACAGCAGCAAAGATGTAACTAAACAAAGAAGTCATCAGTTTTGTTCAGATGGATCACAACATGCTAAAGGAAACTAAAATTCACGCTGCTAGGTAGAACTGAGAACAGTAAGTCTCTTTTAAAATCAAACTATTTGGTTGTAAAATTAGAGTAGATGCTGAGTAACAGCTTGAAAAACTGGAAAGCCACTTTGTCACAAACCCAGCCAAAGTGAAGGAACAGACTTTCTACTGAAGCAATCAAAAATGAAAACGTTTCAATTACGTGTATTTTTCAGTCACATATTACCTCAGTATCTCAGGACAATATACTAAAGTTGCTTTTACCCTTTCAAAACAGCCTTTTAACCCAAACTATTTAACCTACTAGCCTCTAAGAACAAAAATCTGAAACATGACCTTTTACTACCATGTATAAGAATCATTCACAGTGGCATGAAACTTATTTCAGACTGAGACTTCCAGGAAAAATCAAAGATGTTTGCTATAAAATTCCAATATGCCAAGACTTTCTACTGGTCTTCATTTACTTAATTTTGTCTGGAATACTACATAACTTTTCAATGTGAAACTAAAAAAAAGTGAAACCAAAATATATTTAATTGCTTTTTCTGTGGTTCAATGGATACTGACTTCATTTAAATTGATCTATGGCTTATTTATTTGTTATTTTCTCAATAAAAAAATTAATCCCAGAAACACATGAAGAATTTATAGTTGTACTGCACAGGTTTACATATTTACAAGACTACCAGACTCTTCTGAAAACTATCAATTGGATCATCACAGCAGAATCTGAATAAAGAAAACCTAAATAGGTCACAGTAATACAGAAGAGAGATAAAATAACACTATCAAAAATCTCACCACTTATGTTAACTGGGCCCTCTTAGCTCTTACTCATGATTATTTCATTAGTTTTCAGGTTAAATGATTTCCAGTAATAAAGCTACAGAATACTGTCTTATTGCAACAGATGTCAAAAATAAGCAACAAGGAGTTAAAGCATAAATGGTTGCTGGACTAGAAGTACATTTGGTTATTGTGGATGGTCCATAAAGACAGCTCCCAAGAGCTCCAGTAAATAGCCATAGCAAGAGACCTCCTACTGTGCAGTACTATCAAACCTGAGCAGAACAGCAAGACTCTTCAAAGAACAACGCTGGATTCATTAAACATAACCGTGGCTAGGCTCTTACAGTCTCCAAAGAAAGAAGGAAAAAAAAAAAAGAGGGAGGAAGGGGGAGGAAGAGAGCTCCAAAGCAATCTAGCATTTAAGAGGCAACCAGAACAAAATCTGAGGTTTGATTTTTATAGGTAATACTACTTAACCTTTGGCAAGTGTGCTACTTCTTCATCCACTGATTATCAACTCTAATTACAGCAACCTGCAGTTTACAGGAAGACACTGAGGAATGTAATCAATTTAATTTCATTTCTAATGGCTCCTTTCACTTGGCTTCCTTCTAGGATTTCACATGCACCTACATCATAAAGAGACACATGAAGTCTTTTAAAAATATCCCTTATAAAAGAAAAACAAATATCTTTGGCACAAGGTCAGCTTCTTTGCCAAGATCTGGTAGCTAATATCCATCATTAGGGTTGAGTGTGCATTCTTTCAACACCGCTGCAATCTCAGTTCTAAGGATATTGCTTTCCTTGTGAACAACCTTAAAATTCTTATTTCCTTCAATTTTCTCTGGTCCTTAAAATAGAGAGAACCCTGCCTGCCTGAATTTCATGGTTCCAATCCCAGAATTTAAAAAGTAGTTACCTCACCCAGGCTTTTTTTTTCCCTAGTCACCACCTCTGTGGCTCCATGGGTCTCCAACTGCATGGAGCTGAAGGCCTCAGAAACCGCATGAGCTCACAATGACTTTTTGCCTCATTCTTAAAACACAGTTTTCCAGTTGAGAAGCTCCATCAAAGGTAGTACTCAATTCTCAAAACCAGCACTCAAACAGGTCAGAAAATAGTATGCTGCTAGTTCATTTTCCTGCCCTTTATAGTGCAGCTTTCTGTCACTGACGAGCAGGATACAGACAGCTACTTTCAGCTGGAGAAAGTGCCAAGATACTGCCCCTAATCCACTGGCAGGAAAACAAGAAATTACAGAAACAAGGTATGGCCAGTTGGTCATCAGACCAACTGCAAAGCTCAGAACAGAACTTCAAGCCCTCAGTCCATGCTCACATTATTCATCGAGCGGTACCAGTTCCAAATACTGGCACACAACACTGATTATTTACAGTGGTAATTTCTCATTAATAGCAAAAACCTTTTATGTAGATACATATAGGGCTGTATGTGTGTATACACACGCACATAGACACATTTATTCCTAGCAATAGACCTGCCCTGCTCCTCATCTGCTACCAAAATGAAACATCAGTAAACAAAGAAAGCCTGAAGGCTATTACATAAACCAACCGAGTTGAGTAGAAATAACCTGACAATTCAGTTCCCTTTCTGAATGCTTTGCTCACTGGATACAAGTGGAAGAGACAAGCAAAAGTCATTTAACACACGGCAGATGAAATCCTAAACCAGCTATGTAACATTAACAGAAAAAGAATCAACCTACCTAATTACCTCCTCAAAGACTTCTAGAATTATTATCAAAACAGAAGATGGAGATCTTTTTTTCCCCCAGGTAGAAAGTGGATGAACCCTTATCTCAGCTGAAGTGAGAGGAACAGGAGAGCACAAACACTGTTTATTTCCTCCCTTCAAAACTTAGTTTCTATGTGATACCCTCTACCATGGTAAAACTACTAGCTTAGCGCAGACACTGCACACCTATTCTGTCTGCCAAATCCTGCAGCAAACTCTTCCACTGATTCTCACAGATACTGAGTCTGACTCAAATTATGCCTCCAATAACTACTGTAAGTCAGTTCATCTCAAAGTCAACAATTCCTGAAAAGTCATTCCTCCTGCCAGCCAAATGGGCTCCAAGTACTGCTCCCATTTCCAATAATCCTCCATGCAACTTGCAGTACCAAGCTTTCTCAATCTTTCTTTCCACATGTTGGTACCAAACTCTCTCAACTTCAATTGTACATGATCAAATCTTAAGAAATCTAGAAAGGGCAGAGTCAAAACAACTAGAACAGTTATAAGACTATCTCTATAAAATATAAAAACCTTCCTAGATTTTAGATGAATATAAATCTGCTACTTACTGGTTTCGGCATTTTTCTTTTTTTCTGTAGTCTCCTGTCCACTTAAATCTTCCAAAAACTCTTTGCCCCCTTCTGCCAAAAACAAAATTAAAAGAGTTGTTTTTAAATTAATCAAAACTTAATCATAGTAAATAGTACAAATTCCTATACAAGTAACCAAGTGCTCTACATGTACAAAATACACTTTTCAGTAGGTGACATACAGAAAGAGCAACTAATTTAGCCAGTTATTGCTCAAAGCAGTAACATCTTTCCTAGTTTCTGTAGAACATTTATGCAGTAATGTTACAATAAAGAGACAACAGTTCCCCAAGTGCTACAAATTCTTTTAAAGGTTCTGTTATCATACATCATCTACTATTAAAAACCTCTCACATTATTTACAAGAAACATCGTGAAGACAAAAAACCCCACTCTAATAATTTTAAAGCATCAAAACTTTTATTTCCTGGCTATGAAATTATTTGTTTCTCTCAGCAAAGGAATGACAGTAATTTTTCCCAAATGAAAAGATATGCAAGTACACCAACACAGTAAAAAAGGAAGAAATTCTGCTGTGCTTAAGATAACAGAGATTTTTTCTTTTTAAGCAGAAGGCTGTAAGTTATGTCTATGTGGTGATGAAAGTATTCGCTATTGTTTTCTGTTCCAAAAAAGGTTTTTATGTCTTGAAAAAATATGCTTGCAAAGTTATTGGTAGATATCATCCTACCTCCTTTTCAACTCCTTCTAACTCAGAGCAAGCAGCTAGTCACCTTCCTGCACACATTTACAGTAATGACTTCCACAAATCAGACTGCTGCTGGCTTGCAAGGAGCATCAGACTGCATTGCTTCAAAAATAATATTAGCTGGAATTACACTTATACTAAGAAAAATGAGTGTGACATGCTAGTCAGAATAATCTGAGATTTCAGTATTATAACTCCACAACTGCAACATATGAATAAAATCTTCAGAAGTGCTTAAAAGAGAGAGAAAAACAGAATATTTGAGAGCAATCCAGTTATCAGAACCAAGTTTTTGTATAGCTGATCTTTTATTCATAAAGAAAAATGAAAAAAAGTATTTTTATATAAAAATTACAGAAGAAAATTTTCCTTGCTTCTTGGCAATAAAAATACAGTAAATATTAGAAACATTTGCACAGCAATTTAAGGTGCACTAGCACTTTATTTTTTATTTCTTCTTCTAATCTGTAGAGATATGTTTGAAAAGGGACTAAAAAACAGATAAAGGATGAAAACAGAATTTAAGTAGGATAAATGTTGTTGGCTGGTAAAGAAAACAAATGTTAAAACTAAAGATTACAGAAAGAGAGATCTAATGGCATTATTCAGATACAGAACAAAACTGTGTTTAACGAAAAATCAGCCTGAAAACATTAAAACACCACCTTGAAGTTCCGTTCATTATGATACAACTAATCCAGTCCAACTCTAAAGGTATAATAACACTCTGTTTGCCCAGCATAAAGACAATTACATTCCAGTAGATTTTTTTAATTACAGAAGATACTCTAGAGAACTGGACAGTATCAGCCATGTCCCAGATGCAGGCTCGCTGCCTGACGTGCAGTGCCAATTTACGCACTGAGCCAAGGCATTTCCATTTCTTTGTTCTGATCTGCACAGAGCAGGGAGCTGGGTGGGAATCCACCAAAGGCTGACACCCCAATCATCCAAACTTTACAGCTTTCACACATTTCAGCAAGCAAAGAAATCACATTTTATTGGCTACAGGTCACATCTCTTCTTGATCAACATTCTACCTTCTACTTCTACTGGTTCAATGAGTTCTCCGCTTCTCCTGCCAATCACGCCACATGCTCAGCCATTCCCCTCTGGAGTCACGGGCTTAGGGAGTCAGTGGGACACCAGTGGTGGTCACAATCACCCCCTGCCAGAATTACCTCTTCTCCACTTGGAGCTGACTGAGCACAGTTGCTGAGTTGGTTTTGTTTGTTTCTTCCTTATCTTGGGAGTTCTGCCAAACGTCCTTGTGGCTCGTGAATTCTGCATTCCCTGTGCCCACTATCAATGGAACATCCTTCTTCCCAAACTTTGCTAACTTTCCCCTGGGTCTGAGATGGTTGAAGAGTGTCAAGCCCTAAACCTTAACAAGGCAATTCTACTGACAAGTCATGATATTTCTAACACCTGGACATCAGCAGTAAGACCTGTTCTAAGATACTGTTAAATATATTCTTGAACATTATGAATATACTTTTCCTCTATTCCTCTCCCCCCACCTTTTAACCACAAAATCTTCCTAGGGAGGAAAAAAAATTGGCTTTTGATAAAAATTCAACAGCATGTTTCCCTTTCAGAGAAGAGACTGCTTCCTCTTTTCCCTTCTTTCCTTAATGTACACCTTGGAAAAATTCAAGAGAGTAACAGAAACCAAAACAAGCTTGGCTCTAGTACCTGCTAACAGTTAGCAGGATTCCAAGCTGTAGTAATCCCTGTGCTCACCTCTGAAAGCAGAGGCTTAATGCTTGAAAAACTGAAGGTAGATTGAAGCCCTAGAGTTACAGTCAGTTAATTAACGATGCAAAAGCTAAATTAGATTCTCATCCACCATTTTGTAAGCATGCCAACTCACCAGTACCAAAAGGAACAGAAAGTAGCACAGCAGAAAGGCACAGGTCCTTGCCTTTAGTTACACAGCACTGAAAAGAAGGGGTACGGTAAGATGACTGATAAGGGAGTCCAGTCTCCAGGAGAGCAATGACAGCACATGGCACAGGACCAAGATCTGTGTTATCAAATGATTCCTTTCTGAGGTCTTTCCAAGAGACAACACATCTAGAAATTTCTGCAATGACTGTCATACCCTCATACATTTTACCACTACAAATTAATTCATAAACACGTCCCAGATTTTTGCTTTGGGATTTACTCAAACATTTTGCTATAGTACTAGCAACAAACCGGAAATTGTTTATTTGAAAACTTACTTTAAAACCTTAAGGTAACTTCTAAAATCAGAAACGTGACTGCAGAGTTTTACAGGTTAATCCTGTCATCAAACCACAACTGGGAGACATGTTTTCGCATGCAAGAGAACAAAGTTATCAGCAAAAAGCAAGAATCCTCTCAAGTACTCAATAAAAATGAAGTCTCATTGTTATTCCCACAGATCTCATGGGCCTCAGAAGTTATCACAATATATGAGCAATAGGAAAAAAAATCTATGCAAAACAAACAGCATCCCATGTATTTTTTTTTGTTGAAGTGTTTGCTTGTAATAGCTTTTACTAAAGTAAAAGAAAACCTATAATTTCTTTAAAAAAAGGTTTATCCAAATATAAATTTATAGCCAACTATGCTGAACTTATTTCCATTGTTTTAATTTTATATAATACAAAAAACAGCCTGTGTCAGCCTGAATACGTTTTCATATTCAAAACATTATGCAATTTTGAAACAGTACATTCACACAAACACATTGTAACTATTCTATGTATAATACAAACCGAGAAGTTCACAGATGTTAAAACTGCAAACATTAACATCAAACAAGCACGAATAAAAACCAAAAATCACCCTATCTTTCCCAATTATTGGTAAAAGCTAACATTAAAAACAAAACAAACATGAGGGAAACACTGGGCCAACAGAAACCAAAAATTGCAGCCAGGCAAAAGATTGTGCATCTCCACTGTTATTACTGGAGTGGCAGTTCGCTTTTGCTACTAATGTCAGATAAATTTACATTTAGCAGATGCAAAATTTTTAACTTTGAAGCAACTAATTACTTATACTTACTTTTATCTTAACACGCACGGGAAACAGCATTGCAAATAGTGAAAAAAAAGAAAAACCAACAGCAAAAAAGACCCCAGTCAGCTGGGATTGGGAATGATATTCCTTTTGATTCCTGCATTCCGAAACCTGCTTGTGACCTACAAGGCATAAAGGCTCATCGCTTCAGCATTTAAAATCCTAAAGGTCCCTCTCCCAAATCAGGTTTAACAGGGTTGTGACTTTGCAGACTTCCCACTGCTACAGCACTCAAGACCTTCAGAAGTGTATGCAGTAATCTGGAGCAAACCAACAGAAGTATCAGCAGGTCCACATCACAAAGAGATAAAAAAGTCACCCAGAACATCAAGAACTCTCTTGAAATGAAAAGCTGTGATTTCTATTAGTCACACTATAAGGCAGTTGAGATTTTAAAATCAGTATCATCCATGTTTCTAGTTATGCCACAGAAAGCAACAAATAAAGCAATTGTTGAAAGATGACAATGAAAGCTTTCTTCAGAAAATGATGCTGCATAAAATGCCTGACGCCAAAATTCTGTCAAATAATTTATGCAGCAGCTGTTTTCAAAAGAAACATTCATACACACAGCCATGGGTCTGAGGTCAGGTGAGGATGGGATAGCAGGCAGGAAGCTCAAGCAGGATGCTTGCCTGGTAGAGAAGCAACACTCAAAAGTAGGATCCCTATCTGACAGCTTAGGGCCTTCTCTCAGAAGCAGTCCCTCCAGCAGCATCCCTCCTAAGCTTGAGCAAGAGGTTCGCCATCTGTTTTCCTGAATACAGATGGATGTCAGGGACCACAGAGCTTTACCCACAGCAATATAATTCCCTTGTTTATTAACAGAAACTTATTTAAAATTAATATACTTTTTCTTTTCAAAGTCTTATCCCATTCCATTTTTTGTGGTAGCTAAAAGTTTTAGATCTTTGCAGGGGAAGCAATAGGCAACTCACAGGCCATTGGACCTGACTAACTGGTCTCAGATTTCTACAAAAACATCTCTTTACTCCAAAGCAGTCTGTGGATGTCTGCAGGGCGATCATCTTTTACACTAACAGCTCCCTAATGACACACTTGATGCAATCCAATAAAGAAGTTCATTTGCCACAGACTTTACTCCTGCATACATCTTTTTCAGACGGACAGAGCAACCGCCTACACAGTTGTCTGCAATATAAGCAAACCAGGGCAGGAACTAAAACAAACCATTTATCTCGCAGAAAGAAAAAAAAAGAAAAACCAAATAAACAAACAAACAAAAAAACCCCACCCAACCCTGAACTGTATACCTAATACACAAAAACTGAGGTTTGACCAGTGCTAGATATCACATGTAGAGTTTTACGTGCCAACTTTTTTTTATGTACTGTATCTTTCCCTTCTTAAAACCACCATTTCCCTCAACCCTCCCTTCTCTGAAACACCCAAAATAGGCTTGCTGTGTCTGAAAAATAACTGAATAGAACTAGTACAACTTATGCATTCAATGTATCTATAGGAGAATACATTTTGAAGAATTAGATATTTCTTCTAAACTGGACTTCCTGCAAACTTCCAAAGTAAAATGAAAACCAGGCAGTTGCCAATACAGTATTCAACTAAAAGCAACTTCATACCGGTCAAAGAATATTTGTGCACTATTTGCAGTTTTGCCAGTTAATAAACTGGTATGTTTTAGATGTGCTATATGATTTACATACACTTAATATTGATTGAGTTTAGTAACCTTAACTTCAAGTACCCACAAATGCTCTATGGGAAATAATTCAAAGATTAGGAAGAGTCCTACGTCGATAGAACAGCCAATCTTACCATGTACATTGATGCACCATCAAAAATGGAAATCACAAATATAAACTGATAGAAGCACTGTTGCTTCCAAGTGCAATAATCCTTTCTCTAAACATACAGTTAGCAAAGAAATAGGACATGTACCCAGAATTTTGGGTATATCTCATCTCAAAGTCAAGTACTGTATTTTCTGAACGATGCTGTTAAGTCTTTTACAAGTAGTTCCATAAAATAAAGGAAACCTATGAACTGGCCACTCATATCATTCTCCATATAAACTAGCTAGAGTTCTTAAACTGCACTGTTCTAGTGTAAAGATTACTAACTTTTTGGGCCAATGTCATATTTCCTTTTCTTTGTACTACCAGACTTGAAGGTTTCACTTCACAAAGTGATTAATAAATACCTAGAGCAGAAAGGAAAAAAATTTAAATCCAAAGTACAGCTAAGTATCAGCCTGTTGGTGAAGTCAGCCAACAAAAGCAGTTCTTCAGTGTTGAAAGAGTTTACCTAGGCTCCTTCAGCTCTGGAGTACACTTGCTGAGCATGCAGGATACACTGGGTGCTGCTTTAATGAATCAGTATCTCTCCACAATCAGTTCTTTCTCCAGAAGTTTGTTTAAAGCTTTGTTTACATTTACAAACCTGAAAATCCTCCCTTTCCTCTACTCCCACAGACTTCTAATGCAATATAAAGCGATAGGATGGCTTTGATGTATTTAACACATCCAACAGAAAGACAATGCCTACAACCACCTTCCTCTTCACCTCTGTCAACAGCGGCGCCCCTTTCTCAAAAAGCGGAGCGAGGCTGCTGAAGAAGAAAGGCCTTTCACCTATCCTGGCAAAGGCTAAAAGAACTTTTCCAGGAACTGCCTTCTCACGTCATAACATCTACACGTCTTACCCTCCTGGTTCTGCAGCTCGTAGGTGGATCTAAATCCTCATTCTCTTTACGGCTTTACCCAATTTTCTGTGAAACAACCTTTTTCTGGCAGTCCTATTACCATAGCCCTGCAATGCTCTCTACTGCAATGGCAGAAACAGCCAGAGCAGAGCCCTTTTTGTCATCTCTACACACACTTTTACCCCTTTTCTCTGAGTCAGCACTCAACGAAAGCTCTCTGGACAGCTCCAGACATGTCACACCATGTCATTTTTCATGCACTTTCTAAAGATGTTTCGCTTTTGCTCTCCAGTTTCCCAACCTAACAGAACAACTGTGCCACTTCAGTACAAAGCTTGGAAATACGCCACCGCCTTGCAATTGCCATTTGCTGGGAGCCTGCTTATCTGGGAACATTGCACTGACTCACAGTTTATTTTTCTCACAGTCCCTCTTATGCTAAATCAATAGATCAATAGAGGCAAGTCTTATAATCCAACAAACAGTTACTACTTGTCCCATCTTTAACGATTAAAAACCAACTTCATCGCAGTAGCCATAATGTTACTGTACACCAACTCCACGTCTCCGCCGGGAGCGAGCACACGTTGCCCAGCAGCGCTGTGCCAACGCACCGGGAGCTGACAGCAACAACCGCGTTTCCACAATCTTCTCCGTGCGCGAGGTGCTGCGCAGGCACACGCATCCCCAGAAATGCTCCCGTGGCACGGACACGGCGACAGGCATCTCCGATGGAAACGAACCAGAGTGGCATACAGGGATGCATCTGAAGCCCGACACGAACCAGCCACAGAGACAGAACTACTTAAAACTCAGAAAATGCCACTCCCGTAACTCAGTTTAAAAAATGGAATCTTTTTGAAAGCCTGTACTAGAAAGAGAAACACGAAATACTTGTCTAGGGTGTTACACAGACTGGAAAANTCGCAGCGGGGCAGGAGGCGCTGCGGGGCCGCCCCGCGCTGCCCGCCGGGGATGCGGCGCGGAGCGCGGCGGGCGCTGTGACAGCTCCGCAATATGGCCGCCGCCGCCGCCGTTCGGATTTTCCCCCCCTNACTATTTGCAGTTTTGCCAGTTAATAAACTGGTATGTTTTAGATGTGCTATATGATTTACATACACTTAATATTGATTGAGTTTAGTAACCTTAACTTCAAGTACCCACAAATGCTCTATGGGAAATAATTCAAAGATTAGGAAGAGTCCTACGTCGATAGAACAGCCTTACCATGTACATTGATGCACCATCAAAAATGGAAATCACAAATATAAACTGATAGAAGCACTGTTGCTTCCAAGTGCAATAATCCTTTCTCTAAACATACAGTTAGCAAAGAAATAGGACATGTACCCAGAATTTTGGGTATATCTCATCTCAAAGTCAAGTACTGTATTTTCTGAACGATGCTGTTAAGTCTTTTACAAGTAGTTCCATAAAATAAAGGAAACCTATGAACTGGCCACTCATATCATTCTCCATATAAACTAGCTAGAGTTCTTAAACTGCACTGTTCTAGTGTAAAGATTACTAACTTTTTGGGCCAATGTCATATTTCCTTTTCTTTGTACTACCAGACTTGAAGGTTTCACTTCACAAAGTGATTAATAAATACCTAGAGCAGAAAGGAAAAAAATTTAAATCCAAAGTACAGCTAAGTATCAGCCTGTTGGTGAAGTCAGCCAACAAAAGCAGTTCTTCAGTGTTGAAAGAGTTTACCTAGGCTCCTTCAGCTCTGGAGTACACTTGCTGAGCATGCAGGATACACTGGGTGCTGCTTTAATGAATCAGTATCTCTCCACAATCAGTTCTTTCTCCAGAAGTTTGTTTAAAGCTTTGTTTACATTTACAAACCTGAAAATCCTCCCTTTCCTCTACTCCCACAGACTTCTAATGCAATATAAAGCGATAGGATGGCTTTGATGTATTTAACACATCCAACAGAAAGACAATGCCTACAACCACCTTCCTCTTCACCTCTGTCAACAGCGGCGCCCCTTTCTCAAAAAGCGGAGCGAGGCTGCTGAAGAAGAAAGGCCTTTCACCTATCCTGGCAAAGGCTAAAAGAACTTTTCCAGGAACTGCCTTCTCACGTCATAACATCTACACGTCTTACCCTCCTGGTTCTGCAGCTCGTAGGTGGATCTAAATCCTCATTCTCTTTACGGCTTTACCCAATTTTCTGTGAAACAACCTTTTTCTGGCAGTCCTATTACCATAGCCCTGCAATGCTCTCTACTGCAATGGCAGAAACAGCCAGAGCAGAGCCCTTTTTGTCATCTCTACACACACTTTTACCCCTTTTCTCTGAGTCAGCACTCAACGAAAGCTCTCTGGACAGCTCCAGACATGTCACACCATGTCATTTTTCATGCACTTTCTAAAGATGTTTCGCTTTTGCTCTCCAGTTTCCCAACCTAACAGAACAACTGTGCCACTTCAGTACAAAGCTTGGAAATACGCCACCGCCTTGCAATTGCCATTTGCTGGGAGCCTGCTTATCTGGGAACATTGCACTGACTCACAGTTTATTTTTCTCACAGTCCCTCTTATGCTAAATCAATAGATCAATAGAGGCAAGTCTTATAATCCAACAAACAGTTACTACTTGTCCCATCTTTAACGATTAAAAACCAACTTCATCGCAGTAGCCATAATGTTACTGTACACCAACTCCACGTCTCCGCCGGGAGCGAGCACACGTTGCCCAGCAGCGCTGTGCCAACGCACCGGGAGCTGACAGCAACAACCGCGTTTCCACAATCTTCTCCGTGCGCGAGGTGCTGCGCAGGCACACGCATCCCCAGAAACGCTCCCGTGGCACGGACACGGCGACAGGCATCTCCGATGGAAACAAACCAGAGTGGCATACAGGGATGCATCTGAAGCCCGACACGAACCAGCCACAGAGACAGAACTACTTAAAACTCAGAAAATGCCACTCCCGTAACTCAGTTTAAAAAATGGAATCTTTTTGAAAGCCTGTACTAGAAAGAGAAACACGAAATACTTGTCTAGGGTGTTACACAGACTGGAAAAGACAGCTTAACAGCACCTTACGACTAAAGTGATTAGTTGTGTTGGCATGGAGTCCGAAGAGCTGGCTTTTTTTTCGCGTTCGGATTAAGAAACTGACAAAAGACAAGTGAATTCCACGAAGTTGAAACTGAAACCCCTTATCTGCGCTAAACTTTAGGCGACAAGGTTAATTACAAATGCCCACGACTTGTACAAAACACTAATCCATTCAAAAAAACAATGCACAAAGACTCATTCAGGGCCGCTTCGCCCATTACGCCGGTCAGTACTTAAGGACCCTTAAAAACGCGCATTTGTCGAAAACAATAGACAGCAACAGATGCTCCACAGCACTTGTTTATGAAGTAATTCCTTATTATTCTCCCACACCGCCGCACTCAGCCGGCCCGACCCGACTGCCACATGTCTACTACGGTGTAACCTCCCGAGCCGCGCCGCTCGGGGACATGAATAATGCAGCGGAGGCTGCGCGGGCACGCCGGGGGCGCGCTCCCGGGGCTCCGCGACAGAGCGGAGCGAGCCGGGGGTCGGCGAGCCGGGTCTCGGTCCCGGGCGGAGGCGGTGTCCCGCACACGAGCGGCGCGGTGCCGCGCTCCCGCCGCCGCAACAAGTCGCCCGGTGCCGCCCGGTGCCTCCCGCCCACCGAGGGCTGCGGGCGGGCTCACGCCTCGGGCTGCCGCCCCCGCGCTGCCCCCCCG